>NJDC01002483.1:6743-25514 GCA_002245475.1 Calephelis virginiensis
CATTCGCATTTTAACACCAACACTTTCTTTCAATCCCACTCTTTCACGGATCTCACTGTTACGAATGCGGTCAGCGAGCATTACACCACAGATTTTCCGTAGTGCTCTCATTTCGACCGCATTTTTCCTACTTTCATGCTCTTTCTGACATATCCAACTCTCGCTTCCATACAGTAACGTTGGAATAAGCACAGAAATATGCAAAGCGAGTCTAGCTTTTTGACTTAAAAGAAATGGTGTTCTGCTATTAAACAACTGAGATTTATCCAAACCCACAATTCAAATTGTAAATCAAGTAGTGTTAATATTCGTATTAGAACTAGCATACGAAATATTAATTAATAAAAAACATTCATATTTTAAGAAATACATGAAAATGTTTTCAAAGATAAGAAGGTTAATTTCCTGAATCAAAAAAACGGCACCTAGTTAACTGTATCATATTTCGTATTTCGCGTTACTACGACCGTATTTTGTGCTACGATGAAACGTAGCAATCGCGTAGCAGTCCTAAATAACAGAACTCTATATTATTCATGTAGTTCAAGAGATGTCTGCTATAAAAGCAATGGAATTTTGTTAAATAAAAGTAGTTAGTTTTAAGGTTGAAAGGCAAATAAGCAAACTGATTTTCTAATGAGAAGAAATAGAAGTAACCTTTAAAATAGTGGATAGGGAGCGTTTTGAACTTGAGTCTGGAGTTTTAAATCTTTAGCTTGTTTCTGGTTCTTCGTCAACATATCCAAGTCTTTTAAGCCAGAAAACATCAGCAGCTAGCTGAAACGGTATATCAGCAGTAGAAGGTAAGAGAGCACCTACCCAACTGAGTAAGTGAGTAAGTATCTTCACAGGCACCTATGATTAGCCGAAGGTATTTAGTCCCGGAACATTGATAGGTGGAAAACCTATTACGGGCCTCTATAGAATGTTTTAATAGAAATTTAAAAATATTTTTTTTTAGTTTATTTCATGTGGTCAATGCCAAAACCGGACCACCAAACCACAGAAGTCGCAAAACTTTAGCATGCAATATTTTTACTCTTTTGTTAGCTTATTTTGATTTTACCCGACTTTTTAAAAAAAGATTATCAATTCCCATTTTTCTTGCACTAACTAACGTATCAACAAGTGAAAAGAGTAAACGTACTCGTATCAACGGGTTTTCATAGGTTAGTATTTTCATAGTATCCAAGTAATGAACAACTTTCGCAAATATAATGTTTCTTATCAGCCTCAATAATAACAATAAAACGAAACGTTTGCGCCGTTCTAAAAAATATTTCGTTATACATATTTTGTGATAAAGGAAGCAAATGCAACATGTTCATTTTCATTTATCCACATATCCGCTGAAATATGGCCGATAAGCAAAAATGAGTTTTGCCGAAATCCTATGTAATCCAGTGATGCTATCTCTGAAACTATTACGCGAACGAGAAATGTCAGTAGGCCGTTGTTAACTGGGTCACCTTATTAAACTGGTACATTTGCCACGTCCTCTTACTTTCAGAACTTCTGGATACTACAATTAACGTGGAAAGATTTAAAATGTCAAAGAAAAGCTAGTTTGAACTAGTTCTATTGAGTTATTCAATTGTGAATTCTCAGTAGTTCTTTGAAAGTAGTCCAGGAAAAAGTTGAATTACATTGTGACAAAGAAGTTGGATATTTTAAAAAAAAACTTTTTTCAAGTGGATTATATACAATGTGATTTTCGAAACATGATCAACCGAAATGTGCTGATGCCAGACAAATGATTATCGGTAAAAAAAAACGAAAAATGAACTTTAATATTACCAATACCTACTTACATACTTTAATACTTAAATAATAATAGAACATGTAATCAAGTTAAAAACCTTTGAAAAAACTTCTTCTTATATTTTTTTTCTTATATTTAAATTTGTTGTTAGGTTTTTCTGTTTCAAATTTTTATTTTATTTTGATCAAACAGGTAGGTATACTTTTTAGCTGTCAAAGTGCTCCTTATTTTAAGATAAAACAAAAACAAAACAAAAACATTAAAATGCCTGTGAAAAACATTTAAATGCCTGTATTTTTGGGAACGTATGCCGTGTGCCATATCATTATTGTCAGTGTTAGCAAAAGTTCTGGAAAAAATAATCAATAAAAGACTAGTTTATTACTTAGAATCTAATAACTTATTATCTGATAATCAGTTCGGCTTCAGACAACTGCGGATGCGATTGATGCTTTAGTGGGTCATGTAGTGAAAAGTCTTGACAGTAAACTGAAGTGCCTTGGTATTTTTTTTGATTTGGCTAAGGCCTTTGACACCGTTTCTATTCCTTTGTTGCTTAGAAAACTTGAAGAGATAAGTGTCAGAGGTCTTCCTTTTCAACTGTTAGAAGATTACCTATCAGATAGGTCACAGACTACTACTATATAGCGCAAAAAATAAAATAAACTATGGGGTGCCACAGGGGTCAGTTTTGGGTCCAACTCTTTTTCTCATATATATTAACTGCATATGCAGTACAAAACTTCCACACTGTAGGTTAATCTCATATGCAGATGATACTGTTTTACTATTAACTGAAAAGACATGGACTGCAGTAAAGGATGTAGCCGAAACTGGAATGCAAAATATTTTAAATTTATTAAATAAAAATTTACTGACACTTAATATGAACAAAACAAAATGCGTCCCATTTTCCATTAGATCTAATTCGTCAATACCTGATAACTTTTTTATTCAATGCCATACATGTGACATCTTGTTCAACTGCAACTGCCAATCATTAACAGTAGTTGACAGTATCCAATATCTAGGCATTATAATTGATAAGAACTTAAATTGGAAAGAACACACTGGCAACTTAAAAAACAGAGTTCGTAAATTGATTCCAGTTTTCAAAAAAGTTAGACGCTTGGGTTGTGCTCACACCAATAAAATTGTTTGTTATAGTCTTTGTCAATCTTTATTGTCATACGGTATTGTAGCATGGGTGGTGGTGCATGGTGCACATAAAACTACACTTATTAAACTAGAAAGAGCTCAAAGAATTATTTTAAAGGTAATTTTGTTTAAGGCTCTAAGACATCCGACTTCAGATTTGTACACTCAATTTGATATCCTTTCTGTAAGGCAATTATATATAAAAACGGCTATATTAAAACAGCATATCATGAGACAAGACTATCATTCAGATCGAAGATCATGGGTAATTTATAAAGTTCCGCAATGCAAAAGTTTCTTTTCCCACCGTTTTTCATTTTTTCTATGTCCATTACTGTATAATCGTATCAATAAAGACAAATATTAAGGATAAAACTAGAACCATATGTAAAAAGCTACTACATAACTACTTGAAGGATTGTGATTACAATAGGACTGAAGATTTATTAAAAATAATTAAATGAAACATCTAAGTATGTATACAAACACACTTCCTGTACGTACTATATAGGAAATTATTTATATAAAAAATGATATTAGGAAATTTAACATCGTATATTGTATTTTGATTAATATGTATCTTATTATGATCTCGCGAATATTCTTAGTCTTATTATTTTTTGATTTTTTTATTTTTATGTAAAACTAAATATTTTAAGTTTTATATAATCCTGTCGAGAGTTAAAAAGAAAAGTCGAGTCACACTACTTTGTCAAAAAGCAAATAAAAAAAACTTAAAAACTACTTGCCAGATCTTAATTACGTTTACAAGGAATCACCTCTTACGAATGATAGAAAACCTTAAATGGTCGTTCGTAATTGACAGAATAAATTCAAACAAACAAACATACAATAACTTGCAGGTCAATAATGTTCCTTTTTTTATTAGAGTCGGTTTAAATATATGTTTATTTTAGTATATTTTATTTTGTGTACGAATGAAATACCTACTGACTCAATCGAATACTTAATTTACTATTACTTTGGTTTTAATTATTTCGTAGTGCTAATTGTGTTGTATCTCATTTTGTTGCTAGTACTGTGTCAAGTCATTAACAACTGGAAACTAGTATTTTCTGTCTACCTTCAGTTATCTAAGCCATGTTATTATGTTTGAGAATCATTACTTTGCCGTAATACAGTTCCAAACTAGTACGGAAAGTAAAGGTTTTCTTTTCTATGTGCCAAATCGCACTCAATTAATGTAATTTTAAGTTCATTACCTGTATATTAGGCACAAATTGTATAACAGTAAGCACAATAAATTTATACCGTATACCGTATATTTTTTCATGTTTTTATCGATCATTATCTGTCTAGTATCCGTACATTCTGGTTGATCAAGTTTCGTAAAATCACAATTGTATAGTATAAAGAACTGTAAATTGTAGTTTTTTTTTTTTATATTGGAAGGCAAACAAGCAGACGGATTTCCTGATGATAAGAAATTCACGCCGCCTAGAGACACCAAGGTGGTAATGGTGCGTTGCCAACCTAAGGCCTCAAGCAAAAGTAAGTTTACCGGCTATCTTACCCTCCGAACCGGAACACGTCAAGACGTTATGGCGGCAGAAATAGGTTGTGTTTGTGTAAACATTTTTGTTTTCATCGATACCTGTGTCGTTAATACCTGAAGGAGAGGGAAGACGTAACAGATGATTGCTTACCAAGCTAGAAGCTTATTGAAAGATAGTTTATAAGACACCTAAACTTTGCCTACGTCTTCGGGAACATAGGCGTGAAGATATTAAACTGCATTTTTAAGAAACATTTCACATGGCGATCGTTACAAGAGTTTATTCGAATGTATTAATTTGTATAGTATGATCTTTCATTTTTTTTTATTATTCAATATTTTCTTTAAACATTCTTTAAACATTGTTTGAGAACGGCTTGACCTTTCGATTCAACATAATGATTTTATATTTTGGAAAGTTAAGAAGCGTGTACTGGTTTATATCTGTTCTTGTAAGTTTTTTTCATAATGTAAGAGAATAAAGAAATATCTAGATACGCGAAAATGTAAAGCCAAGTTTAATGAAAAAAACTGGCAACACAGCGCAGTATGAAGACATGAACAATTTCGACCTACTTTTGACCCCTTCACAACTCAAAAACTGTATAACTGTGTTTTAAAATTAGGCACATCTATTGAAAGCTCCGAGCGTATTGAGAATACTAGTTGATGATGTTTTTTTTTATTTGGATTAAAAAGTTATCAATGGAAACAAGTTAAATCAAATCTTGATATAGAACTACGTATTCTTTTAGTTAAAATTCTAAGATTTTCTATAAGTATACAATTTGGCATCTACTTAAATCTCAATTCTTACATACATACATACATATCTTCAAGCCAAGTTCATAACATGGTAAGCAGAGAGTATCGCGTGCCAAATTTGTTTATACAAACACGACGGTTTCAGGGACTCTTGACACCACCTTCGGATAACACCCGAGCAATTAGATCGTGGAATGTCAACCTATGTCTCCCCGGGTACCTACATTCGCATTGTAGGTTTATCTGCTTTATCAATCTTTCATCTGTCATTCTTTCTGCATGACCGAACCAGCGGAGCGTGCCTTTTCTAATTTTAACACCAACACATTCGAAAATCCCACTATTTCTCGGATCTCACTATTACTAATGCAGCCAGTGAGCTTTACTCCACAGATTTTCCGTGGCGCTCTCATGATCACCGCATTTATCCTACTCTCATGCTTTTTCTGACTTACCCAACTCTCCATACAACGACGTTGGGATAAGCACAAAATTGATGGCCCTGTTGCCTTGCCTTGAACCTTTGCCTTAATACAAGGGCACGATGACCACACGCCACCAGTCTTCGAGTACTCTGCCGGTCCTCCAACACTTGTTACAAAGGACCCAAAAAGAGTCCCGGACGTCAGGGTGACCATCATCTCAGCTATATCTATATCTTTACGATATTTCATACTTCTGATCGCCCATTCAACTTTTTCCATCATAATTTCATTACATGCCTCCACTATTTCTAAGTCATTTGAGTACTAAGACCCAGCGGCACCATCCTGGGCATATTAAATAAATAAATAAATAATAATAAATAAATATCCCTGAACAAGTTACACAAATTGAATCTAACCCCAAAGTAAGCAAATTATATGCTTGTGTTATGGGTGTTAGTCAACGATTCTAATACATAGAAATACTTAAATAGATACCAGAATAAATTTAATAAACACCCAGACCCGGAAATGCAGACATCTAAATGTTCATCACACAAATGCCTGCCCCCGTCGGGAATCGAACCCGAGCCTCGCGAATGATCGGTGTAGTTAGGCGTGTACGCTAGCCGCTCGACCAACGAGGCGGTCAAATAATATTCATATATATCACCATAAAACTCACTCCACTGTTCCAACGCACTATCTATCATCATTATCATTTTAATTCTTTTGTCGGGAAAATTGACAAATAATATTCTAAATGCTGAACATGGCGATCATTTCACAATTATGTTCTTGTTAGGATTTCATTACCTATTCTGAAATGTTTTGCATTGTTATTTTTAATCAAACTTTGTAACACTTACCTTCTAACATTTTTGTTATTTCAGTACAACAACTTTCACACACGCTTGTAGGATTTTGATGCTTTTAAGTTAATCTTGATGAAGCTTTAGGTACCTTTCATAGGTAGCTGACTATAATTGGTTATATTCTTTTTTTTTTGTTGAGCGAACAAAGACAAGATAATTTTCAAAAAACTTTTAAGCTGTTGCATAGCTTCTATCGCGGGCCTTGAGCGTGGAGACCGAATCCAGTATCCAATCTGGTGACTGCCTATGCAATAGCTTTACCGCGGCAGTCTCCGAGTGCCATACGTCTTTTTTTTGTTAAATAACACACAATCACAAGATCAAAAATTGTTTTCCTCCAACTATTATTTATTTTGTATCCCGCAGTTACACCCATATTTATAATTGATTGTTACATCTTGTGGACGTGGTCATGGGCGCCGCTAGGATTATTTTCAGGGGGGTGCATCTCCATCTATACTTTTTTTTGTAAAAGAAGAGGTCAAGTGGAAAATGATCACCACCGCCCACGGACATCCGCAACATCAGGAGTATCACAGATGCGTTGCCGACCTTTAAGGAATGAGAACGCTCTTTTCTTAAAGGTTCCTAAGTCGTATTCGTTTGGGAATACCGCCCTCGGTAACTGATCCCACAAAGGTGTTGTGCGGTTAGGAAATATCTTCAGAATCGCACAGTTATAGGTCGCCACGCATCAAAACGATGTGCATGATACTTTAAACTCAGACGCAATGTCCGTAGGAGGAAATCAGTGGCTGGAATTAAACCAAACAACTCCTCAGAGCATTCCCAATGATAGATGCGGTAGAATACACAGAGTGACCCACCATTTCTACGCAACGCCAAGGAATCAAGCCGATTGGTAACTGCCCGGTCATTGACAATTCGAGTTTTTCTACGTTGAATGCGGTCAAACGGAAGGAGCTGGTACTGTGGAGGCCCTGCCCAGAGTTGAGTACAATAAATACTCCATATGACCATGAAATTTAAAATTGCTCGAAATGTTTAAGCTTATCCTGATCTAATGAAACTTAGTAAAGTTATACCTCTTCTTAAATCTGGAAGTTCAACTGATCCCTCCAATTAATGACCTATCTCCATTTTACCTACCCTGAGTAAAATATTTGAAAAAATTATACTTTATCAAATGTATTAACGAATTAGGCTTATTTTATGATAAACCGTTTGGTTTTACAAGGGGTAGATCGACGGTCGATGCTGGTGTGGAATTATTGAAGAAAATTTTATTCCATAATATTCTACCAACTTGTGGTATGCAAATATTTTAATCTAGGGATCGAGTGTACTAAAGCGGATCACCAATGAGACAATTCGAGGACTATTGGGGATTGGAAAGATCCAAATTCAGAAAATTTTACACGAAGAATTGAAAGTTCGGAAACTTTGTTGTCGTTGGATCCCTCATGAACTGACAGCGGAGTAAAAGCGCGTTAGCGTGGAATGGAGCTCACTGATGCTACTGCAGTACGACCATGGACATTCTAATGCTGTTTATGACATTGTCACAGGAGACGAAACGTGGATTTATTGTTTTGAACCCGAAAAAAAAAACAGGTAATCTTGTGAATCGATCGCATTAAAAATGTTTAAAATGTAAGGGAGATTATTTGGAAAAGGAATAAACATAATATTTTGGTCATAACATGTTGTTTTTTAAGGTACGCTAAACTTATAGTGTGAACTACGTACAATGCTAAATAAGTTTCATCATATGTTTTGTACACAGTATATAAATACGTTATTTCTTTAATATATTGTTTCAATTTATGTTTGTAGGTATTGTGTAATTGTAAATTGTGTCAAAACGAACGTGTAATTGTGCATCATTTTCGGTTTTGTTAGTCTGTGGCTTTACTTATGAATTTGTGTCAGAAATTTTCTATTGTTTCTCGTGTTTAATATGATTTCACAGAAACTAAGACGACTTTAGTTATTATTCAAATTGTAACTCATTACACCAATAAATTTCTAATCTTTTTGCCACATATAAATACTTAAATGATTTTGGGATTTCTCATGAAAATTATACAGTCTATGTAACTCACACGGTTTTCACGAATCTAACGATACTTCGTTTGGTAAAATCAGTCAACCCGTTTGGGCTGTAGCGCGTAAGTTCGAAATGGTCACAAATACATACATACGAATATATACATACGTATATACATACGAACACAAATATACACATATTCTCGAAAAGCAGGTTAACTCTTTTTTGATCAGGTGAAAAAAATATTTTTTTTTCTATGTACCTACTTTCCTTCCGGACAGGGGATGCCGTTGCACCCCCTTGCACCCTGCCGCCAGCGCCCATGGACATGGTCGTATAGTGGAAGTATTATAAAGCTCAATAGATTCCTCGATATAATAAAAAATATTTTTTCAATATATTTTTATTTTAGCACTTGCCCTGTGCTTGGGATAAATTGTCCTCAGTAGCTCAATTGGTTAGAGCATTCGTCGGCTTGAGACGAAAGGTTACAGGTTCAAATCCTGTCTGGGGTGAAATTTTTTCTTTTTTTAAAAATTTACAGAAAATTTTTCAAATCTAGGTGGTTTCAAAAATTAAGAGAATGTTCTAGAAAAGGAAAACCATAGTACTCATTTATTGTTTCATCACCGCTCCCTATAAACAAATCTCAACTAAAAGATAAAATATTGATAAGATAGCGATGTGAAGAATTTACTTTTTCCCCCTTTTGAAAATTTTTGAAACACTTGTCACGAATACTTGAAAAAATAACCTATAAAATGGCTATATTATGTCTGTCGCGTAATTCATTGGTTTAATGATTTGAAAGCCTTACGAAATGCTATCTTGATAAGTAAAATAAAAAAAATGTAAATCATTTAAATTTTATTAAGTGTGTTTTTGCTCAATCATTTTATTTCTCAAGATGCGTTGTCCCATTTTAAAATAAAAATTGTTGTACATTAGGTGATCCAGCGGACTTCGTACCGCCTAAATGTAATGACATAGCGACAGAAGAGCCACCTACCGGGTCTAATTGTGTTTTCCATCCCATTTCATCCCAGAGCCCAAAGAAATGTATTTAAATGGCTTCTTAATTACTACATTTCAACCAAACCGGTCTAGCCAATTAGAATTAGAGAACATACACAGAAAGATTATCCACATTAAAGAAGAAATATTTTATTGTTTATTTGCTTGCATTGTATAGGCTCTGAAGTTGTTAGACCGATTTTACCATTTTACCATTTTACCATTAGTAGCCGACATTATCCTTGATGAACATCAGCTACTTCAATTTTTGGAAAAATATGAAATTTGTCCACGCGTGTGGAGTCAGGAAGATTAGAATAAGTCAACACTCATCTTAGCACTAATTGATCTTAACAAAGTTGACCTTATTCAGATAATTATATACAGCTCATTTGTTCTATGCCCTGTGGAGAGAAAAACTCTACGAAGGAGAATAATTAATGCCAATTTCGGCCATTACGCAGTTCCTTAATGAAATTTATAAGAAAACAGGGCGGATACACTTTAATCCCCAACTGTCAGATAGAGCCCTATGATAAGATTACAAATAGTAAACTATTTAAACGGTTTCGCTAGCGTAACTACTAAGCGTCACACTAACTACTAATAATTCAGTCAACGTTGTCTCTATTTGGACTGAAACGGTTTTGATGAAACATGACTAACAAATAATCTCTTTACGATACTCATTGATACAATTTCAATTTGATACTCATTGTTTTACTTGTGGAAGCAGTTACAACAAAACGCCCCATTTAAGGTGCTACGAAGCAGCTCATCCGAGTCAATACAACTGCCTTGTCTATTAATAGCATAGGGTCAGTGTTCGCTATTATTGTATTCCGTGTTGGAGTTAGGGTATTCGGCAGAACTGAACGTGATCTAAGTTCCATCTATGGTGTATGTTTTTTCCATATGACAAGATAATGAACAAACACTCAGCTCTCCTGATGGTGAGAGATAATCGTCGGCTATGGACGTCACAGATACTATAGGTGAGTAACTGTCTTGAGGCCAGGATAGTAAGGCTATCGTGTTAGTGTACTGGTTATTTATCCTCCGGATCGGAACACGGCGGAATCATAATGGAAGTAGCAATAGGTAAGGCAGCAGCAACTTGCCTGGGTGTGAATCCTCTATTCCAACGCGGGCAAATAGCTGCACAATCCTACTAATATTATAAATGCGAAAGTTTGTATGTTTGCTTATTAGTCCTTCACGCAAAAACTGCTTAACTGATTTTTATAAAATTTGGCATACACATAGAAGGTAGCTTGGATTAACATATAGGATAGTTTTTATCCCGAAAATGTTTTTCTGTGGGACCACCATTAATCATGCGGGCAACGCCGTGGACAACAGCTAGTTAAGTATAAAAACAAACAATTTTGTAATTATTTAGGTAATGTATATACCACCCCCATTCCATAATCAATAACTTCTTACTAGGAGAGTCCGTTTATTTTTTTTTAATCACGCCTCCAGGTTAGGAGTGAGATAGGGTCGCGTTGACATTCACCAACTACGGCCTTGTCCATACCGGCCCTCCTCCCGAACTGAAAAATGGGCGACTCTGGCCATAGGAGTAGCCTCCTCCCCCCGGCAGCCCTGCTCCGGAAACGCTCAGAAAGACTAGAGTCTCTGCTGCATCGCTATCTATCTATATAATATGTAAAAATGAATGAATCATTTTGCGTGTCACTGTATCACACTTATACGGATGGAATTTTGCTAATTATTATTTTTGTTGCATTAGTTGTTGCTAGGAGTAGGATTATACGAAGAGGAAAACCGGAAAAATTGCAGGGAAAAGGGGATAAACAAAGTTTTAATCTATAGCAACTTAAAAATCGAAATATATATGTAGATATGATGTTGATCGCTCGAGTTGGATTCATTTAAAATCCTTTCTAATCTAATATAAACCTTTAATCAAGTAAATTTGCATTTACAAATCAAGATAATTAAGAATTGTTCTATCATAACTCGAACTGTTTTATAAAAGGGGAATAAACTTGTGTTTAATTTCTTCGTAATGTAATACAAACACTTTTAATTAACTAAATTTACATTTTTGAATATAAATGAAGATTTTCTAACATTCGATTTCATTATTTATTAAATTTATTAAATTTATTCTGGTATCTATTTAAGTATTTCTATGTATTAGTATCGTTGACTAACACCCATAACACAAGCATATAATGTGCTTACTTTGGGGTTAGATTCAATTAGTGTAAGTTGTCCAGGGATATTTATTTATTTATTTATTTATTAAGAATGTTAATGTAATTTCTAGACCATGGGAAGAGCTATATCCAGTGCAGCGCTTTGCGTTTTTTTTAATGAAAATAAACCAAAAAGTTTTTAAACAGTCGGAGAAGACGATTATTTCTCATATATCTTTTATAGAAAAAGTATCTTCACGCACATATCGCCGAATAGGTAGGCAGAGGCACAATAATGGCAACCACGACTAGCCGAAGACACTAAGTCCCCCAATGTGATAGGTGGCAAGCCTATCGCCAACCGGGCACATTCCGAATAACGAGCAATATTTTTTTTATTAGAAAATTAGAAAAACCCAATTTTCTTTTTGTTGCCCGACCCGGGATTCGAACCCGGGACCTCATGCAGTCAAGTCCAACACCTGAACCGCTAGACCACAGAGGCGACAATATTTTTAACAAATATTAAAATATTTGCAGACTGCAAATTGTGTAAGCAATCCGACATGTTCTAATATCGGATAGCTTAAACAATTTTGTTACATCTCAGTAATACAAATTATTTTCAATTAATTTATTTCTGAAGCTGTCCCGTTCTCTTGGTCTCTTTTTTAACTGGCTCAATAAACGTAACATAAAACAATAAGAGGAGGTAACAATTTGACTGTGTTTTTGTATGTTTTATTACGCGATCTTTCCTGGCATTATATTAAAAATTCAAAAGTGATGTTGATGTTTTTCGGAAAAATAGGCCATGAATTAATTGAAAATTTTTAACGTTATCCTACTAGTCGTTTTCGAGGTTTTGATGCATGTTTTTTGTCTTTGTTGACGACCTTATCATTGACGACTCTAAACTACAAGTAGAATGTCAATAAAATGTATGTAAGGCAATTTTGGAATCAAAAGTTATTTCATCATATTGGAATCATTATATTCGAAAAATTAAGTAGGTATCAAATCGCAACGTGGTACATAATAAAATAGTTGGATAGTTTTTGCAGTTTTAATGCTCTTAAATTATATATGTTCTTAGTTTAAGTTGTTTCAGTCGACTGCATTTGTGGTTAGTGTTTCAAGTAAAACATTTCTCAACAACAAGCCAAGTATATTTTACGTGACCACAAAGCTGCATTAACTTTTATGTATGTGTTAAGTTAAATAAAGTTTACTGTAAACATCCGAAATCCTCGTGAATTCTTTATTGCGAAGTCGAAGTAAAGCTCGTTATGTCTGGTGTGAGCTGTAAGCGCTCTCGCTTTTTCAATTATGTACTAATTGCCTACTGTTATAATGCGCTTTATGCTTTCTTTTATTTACGTACTAGCCAAACCCGCCAACTTTGTATACCTTGACAGCTACTAATAGTTTATATGAACAAAATTGAAGTCTGGTTTTTCTCACTTTCCCTACAATTTTCCCGATGTTTTTCTTTATATAATCCTTCTGCTGACATTAATCAATACAACAAAAAAATAATTAGCAAAATTGTTCTATCCGTTCACTCCACGTGATACGATGACCACACGAAACGAGGATTCATTTTATATTATACTAGCTGCCTATTCCGGCTTCGCTCAGGTGTTATTTTTTTGATTATAAATTGAGATGTAAGCTATCCTATCTTTCAAGTTGGATCAAACTGCACACGGTGTGCAAATTTGATTCAAATCGGTTAAGTAGTTTAGGAGTCCATCGCGGACAAACAACGTGACACTTAATTTATATATATTAAATTAAAGATAGCTATAGATAGATTGTCATGTAGATGTGGTTGGCGGTCCGGCGTTGCCCTACACGTCTTGAGGTCCCAAGTTCGATCCCTGGGTCGGGCAACAAAAAAAAAGAGAATTTTCTAACAATAATAACGTTGTTACATGTCCGGTTGACTATAATTGGCTTGCTTCCTATATTATGTTATGGGATTTAGTATTTTCGGCTAGTCTTGGTGGATCGTGGCGAGTACTTATTGCCCGATATGTCTCATTAGTCTACTCGGCAAATTATACGAGCGTATTATCCTCGTCCTCCTTAAGACGATTGTAGGCGAGATACTTTTGTAAATGGACGAGCAATTTGGTGTTCGAGCAGCTCATTCATGTATAAATCAAGTTCAGTTATTAGACCTCACGGAGCGCATATAAAAGAGACGTTAACCTTTTATATGCGCAAGCGCTATTCTTTGATATGGCCACAGCATTCGACAAGGTTTGGCACAACGGTCTAATCTATAAGCCTTACGAATAAAAAAAAGTATCTTCACGCCCATATCCCCGAAGAGGTAGGCAGAGGTACAACCAAGGCACCCACGACTAGCCGAAGATACTAAGTCCCACAATGTGATAGGTGGCAAGCCTATCGCCAACCAACACACAACACAATTCCAATCCCGACCAACATTTTTTTTAATAGAAAATTGGAAAATCCAATTTTCTTTTTGTTGGCCGACCCGGGATTCGAACCCGGGACCTCATGCAGTCAAGTCCAACACCCGGACCGCTAGACCACAGTGCCGATTAGTTGGCTTTACGAATAAACTTTACGAAACAGTCAGAATAATAATACCATGAGTAAGCGTCTTTTTGAACCGCATTTTAAGATTTCGTGTAAAAGGTACTCTCTCGAGCAATAGGCCGTGGACCGTCGGAGACATGCACTTATATGACTTCGTTCGTTGATCGTATATAGTGACGTGTCGTCCGTGAAGAGGACTACGTGGACGTTTGCTTGTCAGAGTATGTAAAGGATGTATAGCAAAGGTGAGATACCGATCCCTGAAGTACTCCACACATTAAAATATCCCAACATTTTTACAAACTTTCGTACTTATAACATTAGCTAACTGACTCCGCGAACGTTGTACCGCTTTAATTTGACATAACGACAGCACCGCCGTCGACCGAGCAAAATTGTGAGTTCAAAACATCTAGGAACCTACCGAAAGACTAATATACTCGTTCATACTAAATTTCAACCTAATTAGTTAAGCAGTGTAGGAGGAGGTAACTTCGTGTATTTGTGACCACATATTGTTTCACAAGTATACGACGAAGTACCACTTTGGAGAATTGCGATGACCTACTGCTTGGTACCACCTCCTTGCTACTGCCGTTTAATACGTGATTGCTATTGTCGTGTTCCGATTTAGGATTAACCTGTACATTAAATATATTTTTTCTGACATCTTAGCCTTGAATAGCAGTATAATATTTAAAAGATTTGAAAATTATAATTCAAAAATTCACGTGGCACGAAGCGGCCGGTAGGAAGTTCACCGGAATAGTTAGTTTGAATAAATGTACATCAAACTTTTGAATCAAATAACAAACATCCGTTAACGGAACTAGGTCGTGTGATAAACAAAGGTACTGCAAAGGGGTAAAAGGGAATGTGCACCTAAATTATTCATCTATGCCTTTGTTGCCCTTTGAATAAACTAATGAGTAACAATGGTGTTTTATGAGCAGACTAAAATCACACCCTCCGTTAATAATGTCATGGTGAATCTAAAGGTTTTTTATGTTTATAGTATATAGAAGTTAATTACAATAAAAAAGGCAAACAAACTACATCATTTCCGGTGTATAAGCCTTTATGCACTCAAAATGTTAACAGTACATTGCTAAACTGAGGCTAAACTTAATCAGGACAAGCCGTTGCAAACTAATCAGTCTATTTGGCCACATTTTTTCTATATATCTAGTTATATGCTGATTACATTTGATATTATTACAATCAATGCTGAACAGCCAATTTGTGGGTTATAGCTAGGGAATTTCGTTTTCTACTCCCAGGGTTAAGGGATCGTATATACACAATCTCAAGATTTAGTTATAGTCCCGGTATTGTCGATAGGTCATAAAAACTCGTAAAATAACTGTTAAATTTTTACTTATATTTTCTTTAAATTACAACAAATTATACTCAAATATTACATACATACATACATATCTTCACATCAAGTCCCTTACGGGGAAACCTCACAATCCTTGCAAATCTGCCAGGCTTCCTCCACATTCCTACCTTTTCATACAAACACGTCGGGTCCGGAGACTGTTGACACCACCTTCAGATAAAATCCGAACGATTTGACCATTAAATGTCAACCTTGGTCTCCCCGGATACCTACATCCATCCATATTCGCATTGTATATCTGCTTTGTCAATCTTTCATCAGCCATACTTTCTACATGCCCGAACCAGCGGAGCATGTTCTTTCACATTTTAACACCGACACTTTCTTTCAATCCCACTCTTTTTCGGATATTACTTATAACGAGTGCGGTCGACGAGTGCCAATATTAACTCCAAATAAAAAATCTCCCCGGGGACACACATTCGTTCACGTCCGCATTTTATATCTGCTTTTACAATCATTCATCTGTCATTCTTTCCATAAGACCGAACAAGCGAAGCTTATACAAGCAAGATATATAACTTTAATCGTTTGTTCTAGCACTACGTCATCAACTAAAACTCTTACATCCGATCTACCTCTCTTTCAGATACGACTACTTTGGTTTTCTTTGCTTTTTCATTGTTCCTCCTGGCGGAATCGATTATAAATATGCGTAAAGCCGTCGATATAAATTCTTTTTTCAAGCAGATGAGACGTTAAGTTTGAATTCCCATTTGTCCACATACTGAGTGTAAAAGTAATAGATGGCTGAATTAAAAATGAATTCCCAATGACTCGAACTAGTAAAAAAAATTATTGAAATTCACAACCAACAACATTTCTTATTGTACGATAGCGAACACACAATCGACCCGGTTAATATAGTAAGACACCATAAATGTTACAGGTACGTTGCCATTTTATTATCGTGATCTCAAATATAATTATCACATGTATGACTTTATAAAAGAATATGAGTTTATACATGCAACATAACCGGCTACTCCTAAGCACGGCAAGCAACATTGACGATCAGTGCTAGAACGACTTACTGACTGACATATTTAGTCAATAGATTATGTGTTAGAATATGTTCTCGTAGAATATGTAACTATAAAGTCCGATGAAGTTGTTAAAAAAAACACGAGGCTAGTAACGGGGAGATTGAGGTGAGTTGTGCCAGAGGAGAGCTGTGACATGATTCGAGATTTGAACTGACAAACGTACATTATTGCGAGCTCGATATGCTTTAAAATTCCAAAAAATTAACGATGTCTTTAATAGGGTTCGATTAATAGGGGACTATTAGCCATTCAAGACAAAAAAACATGGAACTATATTACTAACAATCCTTTTCACTCTGGAATTTTACATTCACATTAAAAAAACAACACTTTGTAAATATTTTAATTTGCTGTTTAATATAACCTTGACAGAAAATTGTTCACGAGTTGAAATATAACGAATATTTTACACAAAACTTTTATAATTGTTTCTTCATTGAAATCTTTTAGCACCATGCGATGTTTTGCAGATATTAATGTTGACACGTTACTTTATTTTTTTTTAAATGTTTTTTTTTGTAATTTTGGACAATGTGTGTCAACAATTAGTAACAGAAATATTTACTCGTAACCAACATAATCTACCCCATGTTGGTGTGGATATATATTCTTAATATTTAAAACATCGTTACTATAATATATGTAAATATTCATGTACATTTTAATATTAAAACTAAATGCAATAATTATTTGTACTTGTTACAGAAATTTTAATGAGAGATTAAATTTGATTTTAACTACCGTAAACTGCCACCGTTTTAAAACCTAACCAGTCAGGAGAAGTGCGAATAGATAATGTTTACCAAAAATATTCAATTATGTATACTTTACTCAAAAAATATATACAATGTCTCTAACAATAAAACAAATACCTTCTTAACGCTGCCTAGAGATACCAAAGTTGGTAATGGTGCATTGCCAACCTAAGGCCGGGATGTTAGACCTCGAGCAAAATTAAGTTAACCGGCTACCTTATCCTCCGAACCGGAACACGTCAATGGCAAGCACTGACGTGATGACGGCAATCAGAATTATCAGGAATTTGGTAATATATACGAACAATATATGAACATGCAACACATTATTTTTGTAAATATGAAGTTGTTGATGATAATCTCTTTCAGATAATCAGATAGAACTATTTTTGACTGGACTAAGATCGCAGGGTTTGAAGTTCAAGTATAGACACGGAAGAAGGTTATTACATATGAGTTACTACATACTACAAACCTTTATGTTTAGATAGACTCTACGTATGTCTACTCTACTCTAAAGTCTAAATGTTTTATATGGTGTGCACTAAAAGTAATTAAGCTTCAAGTTCAAACTTTATTACAACGAGTTATGTAGTGTTGCTATCTACTTTTAAATGTGTTGTAAAATTATGGCAAGAATAATTAACAAGAAAATACATTTTTATAAATGTTGCACATGCTTTTCCAATCGTGGAACCTTAGTGGAAGGCTTATTGTTCACTTCTAGCGGCTACTTTATTACCCCCACTGGAACTAATACTGACATTATGGCGGCTGGAATAGGTAAAGCGGTGTAGACAAGTCGCAGCACTATACTACTGGTGGTCCTTTTGGTAATTACAGTTAAATAAATATAGTTAAATAAATATTCGCATGCCAACGTGTTACGTCAGGAATCAATGGCTAATTTTGGAAAATGAAAACAGTAGAGAAAATCTGAAATGATACGAGGGCCAAACTGAAAGTTTTTAGAACTGGCAACTTAAAAGCATTATATTAAAAAAATAAGTTTAAATTTTGAAAATAGAACTCTTTACCAATAATATTGAGTATACATTTCATTCATTTGTCATTTGTTTTACGATTTGGCGGCAAATTGAAAATTGTCTGTGCACGTCAGAATGAATTTAAGCCGAGAAAATTTTCGTGCAATGATTTTTTATGACTTTCGATGTCATATAAGTCAACAGGAAAGTTATAATAGACTTCGATTGGCTTTTCACGATGAAGCCCCATCTCGTGCCACAGTTTACAACTGGTTTAATGAATTCAAACGTGGTCGAACTAATCTCACCGATGA
>NJDC01002483.1:25906-39171 GCA_002245475.1 Calephelis virginiensis
CGATGTATTGATGTAAATGGACGCTATTTTGAAAAGTTATAATAAAACTAATAACTTGCTAGAATGCTTAGTTTTTGATTTTCTAACAACTTTCAGTTTGACCCTCGTATAGAAAAGAAAAAATACTAAAGTAATACTGATTTCTTACTTGAAATAGATCAATAAAAACCAAGACTAGCGGGTCATACAATGCGTTATTAAAAAAATGGAGTAGAGAGTTAAGAAATGAGGTCAATAGAGATTCAAAAAGCACTACACATGGAAAATAAAATTAAAACTCACGCTTAAATGAAGAGAGTTGGTAAGGGCTACTTGTACATTAACGGGTTACATTTAACATTGAGTTAAAATGTCAAATATAAGGTGATTTAACCCTAGTTAGACGTTAACTCAGACTTAAATACTTAACCCATAAACGTGCAAGTGGCCCTCAAGGACTTCGATATTAGACAATCCAAAATGAATAAATAAATAATTAATTATGTAACCAAATAAATTACCCAAATTGTAGCCCAGAAATAATAAGTATATGCTTCGATTTAAAATACTTTTGGCCGCTTGCATTAATTTGTCAAAATGTAAGTGGTTTAACCCTAGACAGAAGCTAACCTAGAGTAAAATATTTAATTAAGGAACATGCAAGTGGCCCTATGCTATCTATATATCTTATATAGATGACATCCGAAACATTTTGTGTACATCAATTTAAATAAGTGTTTTTCTGTTGTGAGTCTAACAAACTTTGTTGACTTTATTTAGTGCGAGGCTCGGGTTCGATTACCGACGGGGGCAGGAGTTTGTGTGATAAACATTTAGATGCCTGCATTTCTGGGTCTAGGTGTTTATTAAATTTATTCTGGTAACTATTTAAGTATTTCTATGTATTAGTATCATTGACTAACACCCATAACACAAGTATATAATTTGCTTAGTTTGGGGTTAGATTCAATTTTTGTTACTTGTCCAGAGTTATTATTATTTATTATTTATTTATCTCTCTTCCTTCTTTTTTCTCAGCTAAAGTTGTTTTTTTGGGATAGCGACAGGAAATTATATTTTTACTTAGTCCAGGCGATAGGTTCTGATTCTAAAATTATTGTATCCTTAATAATTTAGCTCGAGTTTCGTATATTTCCAATGCGGATCTACAAAGTAAGAGAGATGAGTACTGCTCTAAAATTTATGTTTAATTCCCTATTTTTATTACTCCAGGTTCCATAGTGTACAGAATACGAAATAAGTTACACGAACCATTCCAGATATATAAGAGATTTATATTCAGGCTGACCCTCCGCGGACTTTTAATGTCCCTGAAGGAAAGTACTCCAAGTCGTTAACTTTCAAGTTCATACATTATTACTACAAGTTACTTTGTGTTGCTCTTTGCTATTTGTCTCACGAATTTGTTTTAAAAGGACTGTGAATCTCAAAAATGTTCTTTATTTGTGTTTTTGCTTCTACTGTGGTCTGATTTAAAATTATTTAACTGTTTAAAAGGATGGGAGAATATCAAATCACTGTAAACTTAAAATTGTATCATTTTAAAATTTCGGCACGCAAGAGGTTTAACACAGAAGGTCAATTTGGCAACGCATCATCACCACATTTGATGTCTGTAGGCGATGTATATATCAAACCATCTGAAAATCCATTTGTTAGTTACCCTTAGTGTTGAGCAAAAAAAGTGCGGAATAGAAGTTCTGAAACAAAAATTTCTAAAACAGGAAAAAACATTGGATTTTAAGTATCTTCACGCTTATATCCCCGAAGGGGTTGACAAAGGCACAAACAGGGACACCCACGACTAGATAAAGATACTCAGTTCCACAATCTGGTAGGTGGCAAGCCTACCGCTAACCGTGCATATATCCAATCCCGGACAACGTTAATTTTAATATGAAATTGAAAATATGTTTTTTCTAATTTTTTTGTTGCCAGCCCTGGAATTCAAACCCAGGACCTAAAGAAGTCAAGGCCGACGCCGGACCGCTAGACCACAGAGGCAATTGTTAGATTTTAATATATTCTGTTTAGTTCATATATATTGTATTATATTCTTTTATTTTAGTAGTCTTCAGTCTCGGACCAAGTCAAAGTCTGATTTGAAGTTCAATATTATTACGGTTTTAAACATTCTTTTACATTCCCTAAAAAGCACGTGACCCCAAGCGTACCTCCCAGAACACGGGCCATCCCCAAATCATGGCTTACCCACTTTACCTATCAAAAGAACATGTGTACCACATCGCAACCAAATCACGGGAGATGCACTGGAATCGTACAAACGTTCACTCTTTCATACACATTGATATACTCTTTACAAACAACCCTCCATATCCTTAATCGACTTTGTCCATACAGAAAAAAAGACACTTCTGGATCTGAATATCACGAGTAAGGGGGTGTCCACACATTACGTGAGATGTTTAAGGGGGGGAGGGGATCGAGTCAAATCTCATCTAATCTTACGTTGGGGAGAGGGGTTTTTTGTAAATGAAGCAAAAAGAAATTATACTATTTTGGTCAATTTCATCCCTACTGTACATTCTATAATTCAATCGTAAGCGTAATCGTATTACGGATCATTTACTAGTTCGTTCCAAAGAAATTTTTTTTACAAAACATTCATACTTCGACTTTATGCATCTATTGACTGTCAAAATAATTTAATTAATTTAGTACTTAGTAATAGACCAGAAGTGCCACCAGCCCACGCTGGAGTGATCTGCATATGATTCATCACAACCGTTTTTTGCCAGAATTTACCACATATTAGTGACGGCAATCCCATGCTCGCCTTTTACGCACTGCCTGGCAGGAATGCGGATGGTCTATTCTGCAAAGAAGCCCGGACCAACACGGAGGTTGATGGACATTTAACAATTCCGGACTTTAAAGAGCATGACGAAAAGTCATTTGCTCCATTTCTAATAAGACACTGCCTGCCGATTCAACCGCTTCATCAGCACGCCTTATGATCATCTCTATAGCGCAAGTAGCAGTTATGTTTTAGAGAAAAGATGGTACAGTACATGCCGTATTTACTTTACATCTATCACAAGAGCTACAGAGCACAGTTGAGCAGCCTACATTGCACCAGCTAATAAAGCACGTATATTCCGCAAAGTGCGACCATCGCTGATTACTGTGCGTAAGCGCCATCGGCTTATAGTAGCTAGATCAAAACGAAGTTGAAGGAGCAAATTATTTTATTGAAAATCATACGAACATGTTGGTTCCATTTTTGTTTTTTGCAAACAACAACAATTCAACATGTTTAAATAAGAAACCCACATTTTAAAAAATCTCACGTGAGATTGGGGGAAGGGGAAGGGGATTGAATAAAATCTCACAACATCTCACCAGTGGAGGAGGGAGAAAATGTATAAAAACACCTCACGTAATTTATGGACGCCCCCTAACAGCGTCAACGCCAACCTTTTGCTCTACCACATTGCTTAACCGATTTCTCGATTTACAGAAATCCTTCAACCTGCCAATGTTTGTCCATACAAGATCTTGTAGATTCTAAAAATAAACTTATCCTTCCTCTGCATGTGTAACAGTCAAATTTTGCGTCCTCTAGTTCGTACAGCTTACAGAGCTATAGGAACAGAGAGGAAAGGAGAAGAAAACCATTCCTACACTCATAATGTAAAGGAGACAAAACTGTCTAGTTATGATGATAGTGTAGTTACCAATTGTATAAGATTATGACAAAATGTGTTCCCGAGATAATAAAAAATAATAATAATAAACTTATAATCATTCTTGTTCATAAAAAACATCCCCTGTCCAACAAATAAAATTTGTGATATCGATTAACCATTTTGAACATAAACATTTCTAAAGAATTTTCCTATCTACTAAAAAGTCGTATCGAAATACATTGCGTAGTTTATGAGGAATTAAAAGCCTAACATATAAAAATAATGAGAGAGACACAAATTCATTTTGTTAGCATGTTATAGAAATTTATTTACATCTCAACGACTGAATCATTGCGATGAAATTTGACACACATATAGTCTTGGAACTGGAGTTTGATTAAAGTTACGTTTGTTACAAATAGTAATAAATCCGTTTCCATGTCAGAGGTAAATTACTCCGATGCGCGGACGTAGCAGCGGGCGCCAATCCTTATGTCCAATTACTTCAACACTGCTCTTTGTATCATTTTGTCTGAAATATTTAAACTAAAAGTTTAAAGACAAAAGAAAATGCACACTAAGGACGCTATTCGAATGTTTCTCACGTAAGCTTTTGTTAGCGCTTTTTTAGGATTCCTTAGCCAAAGGCTTAAAAAACAGGACTTTTTAGTTTCGTCATATCTGTCTGTCTGTCTGTCCGTATGTCACAGACTTTTCCGAAACTGTAAGAGCTATGCTGTTCAAACTTGGTAAGTAGATATATTCTGTTAACCACGTTTCTAAAAAGAATAGAAAACTAACAATAAATTTTGAGGGTTTCCCGTACCTAGAACTAAAACTCTTTTATTTAAAAATCTATAAGTGTGGGGTAACCATGGATAGGTCTTTAACATTGTTATTGAAGTTTCTACAATCATTTCTTAAAATAACAACAAGTCACTGTCACTGTAAAAGTATATGTGAATTTTTGTATCATGATTGCTGCTGCGGGAACCCTTCGTGAGTGAGTCTGACTCACAGTCTAAACTGAATAATTTTCACGGGAGACACTTCTAAAGTGGAAAAAGGTGTCCCCCTGTAACTAGAACAATAAAAATAATGAAGTATTTTCATTTTAGCACTTGCCCTGTGCTTGGGATAAATTTCTATAAATTTTAAAGAAAGAAAAAATTTTTTTCGCCCCAGACAGGATTTGAACCTGTAACCTTTCGTCTCAAGCCGACGAATGCTCTAACCAATTGAGCTACTGAGGATTCAAGTCCCGTGGCGAAATTTTTAATTCCTTTCTAACCCGTTAACGCGGGTAGTTATGTCCTGTAGATACACAATTCTGAGTACCCACCAAATGAGTTCATCATTACAGATGAAATTCACATTTTAGAATGGCCATAACCTTCGTTTATCGCAAAGTATTTTCATTTTAGCACTTGCCCTGTGCTTGGGATAAATTTCAATAAATTTTAAAGTTATGGCCATTCTAAAATGTGAATTTCATCTGTAATGATGAACTCATTTGGTGGGTACTCAGAATTGTGTATCTACAGGACATAACTACCCGCGTTAACGGGTTAGAAAGGAATTAAAAATTTCGCCACGGGACTTGAATCCTCAGTAGCTCAATTGGTTAGAGCATTCGTCGGCTTGAGACGAAAGGTTACAGGTTCAAATCCTGTCTGGGGCGAAATTTTTTCTTTCTTTAAAATTTATAAAAATAATGAATATGTAAGACGTATATTACCATTTAAACTTCCACCGAAACTAGGTTTGAACCTAGATCTCGTTTAAACGTTGTGTCGAAAGTAGTTTTTAATAGGGTACTGTAATAGCACATATAATAGTTGTGCTTCTCTATCAAGAAATGATGTGTCACGCCCGTGTAGAAAAAACGTTAAAATAATGTCTCTGAAATTATTAATCCATGTAATTGCAAATGTGAAATCAAAAACTGCAGTAGTAGTAAATCAAATTAACCGAAAGAACTTTTATCTTATGATTTCTACGTAACCCTTCATGGGCGAGTCCGTATCGCACTTGGCCGTTTTTTAATAAAATGCGCTCAGTTTTAAGATTGTTAATGTTAACGTTTGCAGTTAACATTTTAATTTAAACAACTGAAATTTTAACTTTAAATTTTAGCAAAGGTCTACGTTAACAGAAATTGAGACTGAAGTTAGGTTACAACGAGGATCACTGCATATATTGGTATAGCTAGAATAGTCAATCAGTAAAAGTAAGAGTGATGAAGATATGTCTTACCCTTGTTTCGTCGTTTCTTCTCCTGACTGACTAGGTTCGACAGGGTAGAATGGTAGACAGGGTTGAATTTGATTACAGTTTTAAAATTTTAGGTAATACATAATTAAGCCAGTTATAAATATAAATAATTGGCTTAAAGTAATAGTATATGTAATTACATAATATTTTTTTATAAATATTAAAATATTTGCACACCAAAATATGGTAGAATATGTTGATATACTTAAATATTTTTGTAACATCTCATCTATCTACACACATATTCCGCAAATAAATAATTTTCTTTTTTTCTTTCTTAACTTATTTTCAAATTATCGCCTCTATGGTCTAGTGGTCAAGGTGTTAGACTTGACTGCATGAGGTCCCGGGTTAGATTCCGGGCAAGACAAAGAAAATTAGATTTTTTTCCAATGTCCTTATAAAAAAAACGTTAATCGTGATTGAATATGTGGCCGGTTGGCGATAGGCTTGCCACCTATCACATTGTGGGACTAAGTGTGGGGCTAGCCATGGGTGCCCTAGTTGTGCCTCTGCCTACCACTTCGGGCATATGGGCATGAAGATACTATTACTATTGTAACATACTATTATAAAATGTACTCTTACAGCACAAGACTTCGGAACCACCATCCCAGCGTCAGTTGGCACGCAACATAGTTTTTTTTGTTTAACTTATTAGCACTTTTCAGATCAACGAGTACTTGTGGTTTTTTTTTAAATATTTTTAAGAAGATATATATTACAATTTATAAAAGACTAGCAGTCAGAAGAACTACGTATTGCCCGTCCTGTGTCACGTAATTAATTTATTTTTTTCATATTTTATTAACTATTAGGGACTGAGATGAATGCTTATTTGAAAAAAATACAGTTACATTAACTGACTGAATTACATGAAATCTGTAAGTTATTTCAGTTCTTTAATGTTACAGTAAACTCATTTTTTTTCTTTTATAAGAAACTTGTCCTAACAATAATTAGAACAAATAAAGAAAAAAAGTATACTTGTTTAATCAGTTCACGCATGACGACCAAGGAAAAAGAGATCCGTTGTTATGTAAATAAAGTATCTTCACGCTCATATCCCCGAAGAGTTAGGCAGAGGCACAAACAGGGCACCCACGACTGTTCGAAGACACAATGTGATAGGTGGCAAGCCTATCGCAAACTTGGCACATACCCAATCCCAGGCAACATTATTTTTTATTAGAAAATTAAAAATGCACATTTTCTATTTGTTTTGTTGCCCGACTCAGTTACCGAACCCGGGACCTCAAGAAATCAAGTCCGATATCGTTATCGTTAGACTGCAGAGGTGTATATATTACTAAATCAAAAGGTTTGTAAAATGAAATAAACTTATAACTGTCGCATTGTTGTTGTGGTAAAGATTGTATTTAAAGTTCGGCAAGGCTCGGGTTAGAACCCTACTGGGACTGGTATTAGTGTGATAAATAAATATAGATGTCCGTCTTTCCGGATCCGCCTCTTCATTATATTTATTCTGATTTTAACGTTGACTACAAAAAGTTCTTAGTGAGATTCCCGGGTCGGACAACTAAAAATGTGTTTTCAATTTTCAATTTCCTAATAAATACAATATTGCTAAAAATGGGATAACTGTCCGGTTGGCGATTGACTTGTCACATTGAGGACAAAGTGTTAATAGTGTGTGCTCTGGTTGTACCTCTGCCTTGGTTCTCATAAGGCGTAGAGAAAATGCTCAATTCTTTTTTTACATTCAAAGTAATTTCGATAAAGACGTCAAAGTGTGCAACTACATAACAATTTAAACTTTGACAATTTCTTTTTAGAGACATTTAATATTTTGCCAAGAGACATTTACGAATTGGATTCTTAAGCTTTTCTTCTGTGCGTCAAAAATAAATGGGCGAGTAAAATTGATCTCGACGAAAGGAGTTCCGAGGACCCTCCTGATACTCTATCTTTTAAATTATGTCTGATAAGCTCGAGGATGCCTAATACTTCTTTGGGGTCGTAAAAAATGTATTTCCTATTATTATTATTAAATAAATACAGGCTTATTCGCGACTTATTTATTTTGTGTATTATGTATTTATTTCAATAAATGATTATTGTTTTAAATTTTAATAATAGGTTATTATTTTAAAGATCATATAAATGTGACTGGTTGTTGTAATGAAAATGCTCTTCATTTTTTTGCTTTAGACCATTCTATATTAATAAATTACTTCATTCATCATTATAAATAATTAATGTAATTCTAAAACAACTAAAGTATTATTAAGAAGTAGTCGAGCCGCCAGGCGTTGTCCTGTCTGGTTTTTTATATGAACCTTCTGCTGACAATAACTAGCACAACAAAAAAAATAGCAAAATTGCACCATCCGTTCACGCCTTATGCGATTACCAAAGGAAATAGATGTTAATTTTTATTTATATACGTATAAGACTAGCTGATCGCACAGACGTTCTCCTGCCCTATTCATGAATATTGTTTTTTTTTATATGAACCTTCTGCTGACAGTAAATAACACAACAATCAAGGATTAGCAAAATTTTTCCATCCGTTCAGGCGTGATGCGGTGACATGACGACGCATTTTTATATACAGGGTGACATTTAAAGTACCAGCCAAATTTTGTGAAACGATTTGGAATCGGTGGCACTATCGATGTATAAAGTAATTAAAAATTAAAAAACAACAACTTATACTTTTTACCCACCGCAAAATAAAAGATGAATGGTAAAATAAAATAAATATAAATAATTTTCTTTCTTTCTTTCTTTCTATAACGTAAACAAAGCATAAAACTGGTTCGCATCGACCGCAGCCGCATTCCCAGGCTGGTGATATCACGACTCGTAGTGACAAGAAGTGAAGCGATTTTGTAGATTGTTCTAAATTAATGTTTATAAAAGTTAAATATTTTCCAATTCCAATTTTGAAATAATATTTAAAATTAAGTACCATTGAAGCCTTTGCCCCCTTATATTAAAATTTGGCCGGTCCTTTTAAAGTATCCACGTATACAGACTAGAGGGTCGGACAGACGTTGTCCTGATCTTACCACGAATGTTGATTTTTTTATATGGACCTCCTCCTGACACTAACGAGCACACCAAAAAAAACATACATATTACACTGTTATACAGACAGCAGACACAACGTTTCTGGAATGACAGACAATCTTACAATATTGCTTAAACTTATTCCTACTGTTAATCTTGGTAAAAAAAATATATTATTTTAGCTTTCAGCATCCTGAAGTGACTCACGACGGCACTTAGATACCTTAATTTACATTTAATCCAGCGTTGGGTCACTATTTTGTATAGAAAATGTCAACTTCATGACTGACTATAAGATAATTGACAACTGTGGGCTGTGAGTGCGACCGTTAGTGTGGTTTATTTTTGATGTTGCCGATACCAGTAACTGTCAAATGATGAGTATTTACTGAAAACCAGTGTTGAAGTACAGCATGCCTCTATAAATACTAAGATATACCCCTTGATTATGTTTTTTTTTGTACTTTTGAAGTAGATATTCTTGTTTCAATTAAATTACAGTTTCTTGTTTATATTTTGTCATGTGTAGTGAATTGGTCCGCGAATAAATGTTTTCTTTCTATTATCTCTATCTAATATCTTATCTAATAAGAATTATTTGTGTTTTGCTTTTCAATAAGGCAAAGTATGACATTCCTTTTCAGTCGAGGTTCGCGATATCCCTTCTCTATCCCTTTTCATACACAAAGTAATCGATAGATAATGATGTCTGTACTTTATATTTCATTCTTACATACCTAATTATTATGTTTATATGTTATTTGATTAAGTATAAGCTATAATCGTTTTTTAGACCATGCCTTTCATTTTATTTTCACATAATTTTTTTGATTGAAAGAAATTTCTGTAGTTAGAGATAAGTTTGCCTTTTGATTTTACTTCTCCTGTTTTGTTTGCATTTTTGCTTTGTGTGTGTAATAAATTATTAAATAATTTACAACGCTTAATCTTCTTACTAACTGCACCTGCAACTGCAGTAGACACCTCTAAATCAAAGCAAATCAACAAAGTAAATACAAATTTCGCATTATTGTATAAGTATGGACGTACATACGATTATACTTCGATCCTTTTAACTGTAGAGTATCGTTTTAAAATTAATTACATTCAAGAGTCTAGGCGCCGTCGTCTAGTGGCAAGTGAACGGGACGTCAGACAGTTTGACACCTGTCGACCCAACATAGCTAGTAATTGGTAATTAAATATAAACCAAAACAAATGTATTTTCAATCTTTTCAGCCTTTGACGTACATTTTTAACCGACCCTATAAAGGGGAGGTTCTGCTACTGAATGTTTGTTTATTATATTTTAGTGTGTTTGTTACGTGATAACTCCGTTATATGGTTATGTGGTTACGTTATATGGTTCTTTTTTATGTCATGATGATGAATTACAGAAGAATACATAATTAATGAGTCGCCAAGAAAGGTGACCAAATTATGCATTAAGTGTAACTCAAAAACCGTTAGAAGGATGTTGATAAAATTTACGTTGGACTATTTCAGACTAGACAAGACTCGCTTTGCATAATTCTGTGCTTATCCCAACGTTATTATATGGAAGCGAGAGTTGGGTATGTCATAAAAAGCCTGATATTAGGATAAAACCGGTCGACATGACAGCGCCAAGGAAAATCTGTGGATTATCCGAGGGTGGTGTCAAGAGTCTCCGAAACTGGCGTGTTTGTATGAAAAATTTAATGAATGTGAAGGAAGCTAGACAGGTTTGTCGGGATCGTGAGGTCGATACTCTCTACCTACTCCGTAAGGGACTTGGCGTGAAGATATGTATGTATGTTTGTACCATTTCGGAACCATTTGTTATCTTTCGAATAAATTTCGAATAAATAATAATCAAATCGCGACGTCTACCCAATGAAATAGTTGAAGTCGGTTTTAACCGAGTTCAAAAAATGAGGAGGTTTAAAAAGTAGTAGTTAGTATTATTAAAAGTATTAGTATTAAATGAAAATAACTACGTTACTGCAAGGCCCTGTTGTTCCGTTTGGGCCGTTATTTAGCGAATTTTTTTTGTTAATGCAAGACAATGCTCGTGCACACACCGCCCAATTGACGACTCAGTACTTAAATGAAGCGGTTATTCGAAAATTGACATGACCTGCTTACAGTCTAGATCTCAACCCGATTGAACACATTTGGGACAACCCAAAAAGAAGAGTTCGGGCACGGGTACCAGCCCCTATCACCCTCAGAGAGCTCAAACCAATCAAATCAATGAGGGCATTGAATAATGGAACAATATTCCACAGTCAGACATCCTGACTGTGGAATGTGATAATGGATGGACTTTCTGGTAGGCTTCAGGAAGTCATTAGAGCTAGGGGAGGAAACACCCATTATTAAACCAGTAGTATAGTAAAGTAATTATTTTGTAAATTGTTCTTTCAAGGTTTTTGCACTTCTTTCTTCAAGTAAAGATTTTTTTTTATAAAACAAGATTTATTTTTATTGCTCAACCTTTTTTTAAACAACTGTATATTCATATTTGTATAATATTTGATAATATTTCCTAAAAATCTAAAAATTAAGTTGGGCGGTTATTTGTGCCTGTAAGTGTATAACAATTCTCTCATGGGTACCAATAAATTTAACATATCCACGTCCATTAAATAGGGAAGTTTTTAACAATAGAAGCATGAAAGTGGATCATGTTATGGTAAATGGCCGCTCACTAACATAGCGGCCATACACATATTACAAAATATACGTTTTCGTTCAGATAAGTGATGAATAAACTCTTTTCTCAAAGGCTCCCAAATCCATTTGGGAAAACCACCCCAGGTAACTTATTTCACAAAGGGACCTACGATGTAAATATCTTGAAAATCCCATGATAGAGGCTAGTCGTCAAGATTTATATGAAACTTTACACTCTGACATGATGTTCGAAGAGAAATGGGCCGGCTGTTATCCTTAAAACTTTCACATGTCGAAGTCAAAGGCAGTGAATAAAGGCATTAATATAAACGATTCGAGGTATACCACCCAAACGATATCCAGTTGACCAAGTTTAGTAGGGGGTTTAACAAATTTTTAATGTTGTGATTATTACGAGTCTACACCTAATGCTCTTGTCCAGTAATTAGGGGTTTTTAAAGAACTTTCAGAGCTACCTAACAGTACGTGGTAACTGAACTACTTAAACACGGATATGGTTTCTACAATGTACAGTCACAATTTTTAGATAGTGTGTGTGTGTGTGTGTGTGTGTGTGTGTGTGTATGTGTGTGAGTATGTGTGTGTATGCAAGTTTTGCCGTGATTGAACATTTTTAATGTTGGTCTTTGGCTATTTTACAATTTGACAATGTTAAGTATGTTGAAATAATATTTAGTACAAACTAGCTGTCCCAGAAAAAGTACTACCTAGTTTCCTTGCAGTTTTTCCCTCTATTCTTATCTTTTAAATCTACCCTGGACTTTCACAAATAATCATCAACCTAAAATTAGCCAAATTGGTCCGGCTATTCTCATGTTTTGGCAAGACTAACGAACACCCATTGCTTTTTTTTTATATATATATAAGATGAAAAAATTGAGTGTCTTATACAGTTATCATCTAAAGCATCTTCACGGCCATGTCCCCGAAGAAGTAGGCAGAGGCACAACCAGGGCACCCACGACTAGCCGAAGACACTAAGTCCCACAATGTGATAGGTGGCAAGCCTATCGCCAACCGGGCACATATCCAATCCCGAGCAACATTTTTTTATTAGAAAATTGGAATAATCAAATTTTCTTTTTGTTGCCCGACCCGGGATTTGAACCCGGTACCTCATGGAGTCAAGTCCAATACCTAAACCGCTAGACCACAGAGACGATGAGTTATCTTCTATGTTTATTATAAAGTTTGGTGACGCCATATGATCCCAATTCCATCATCCACTGGTGGTTAATGGATTTTCCATCAGTCCCAGTTAAACCATTAGTGAAATAGAATAGTGTGCAGCAGCTCATCTGGATCGATACCAGCACTTACTTATTCCTGTTGTCATTAGGACAGTGCACCATATTCACGTGTTTTGTGATAAAGCCTAAAGGATAGGGTAGCCGTTTTTATACACGTGGCTTAAAATCTGCCCATTACGTAGTGAGGCGGATAGATTACCTAGGGCTTTACGAATTGATAATACCGTCTGGAGAGATTTTGTGGGAAATAAAACACACGGTTACACGTTTTGGGGGTCATTGGCCAGAAGCGTGCACGTCGCGATCCCTGCCAGTCCATTGGACTGCAATTCTGGCCCGAAAAAGTACCGCAGAGCGGGTTAGGGCGTTCCCTGGA
>NJDC01002483.1:39428-64405 GCA_002245475.1 Calephelis virginiensis
TAGTTGTGCACGCGACTGCGCTTGGTTTTCGTGTGGCGGCGAATTTCCGCGATTTCTGCCTTTTATACTACCCTGCCCCCCGCAGCTTAGTATAAAACGTGCGGGCGCGACGCTCCCGAATTTATTAGCGTTATGGGTGCGGTCGCATGCACATTACAATCGCTTTCCCACCTATAACAACATATTCCAATTTCATTATATTCGGGTAAGTGAAACACAAGAAATTTTACCTTTATTATCGAACTTTAACTTAGCCGATTTTTTGGCTATTTACAGGACTTACATGTTTCGTATTACGATAAGACGGTCTGACTACATACATTTTATCATTTTACACATAAATCTAGACAATAGGACCAATTCCAGACATAAATTTAACGTAAATCACAATTGCCAAGTAAACATACTCAAAACGCTATAAAACAATCTAAAACATCATTTTCTAAGTTAGATTAACCATGTAAATCAAAACAGAGTATATAAGCTCATAACAATATACAAAACTTCGTTATTTACTTAAAATAAAATCACTAAAATATCAATATTTACATAAACTCGAGGTATCCGTAAGGTACCACCGCGTGCCATCCTTCGGATTGGGTCACTCCCGCCGATACCGTCTAGTTGTCTCTGGTCATATGCTACATTGTCTTTGGTCGTCGTGCACAAGTAGCGACGCACCAATACCAATACCATCAGGGGAAAAAATTGCTTACTTGTTACAAATCGCCATAAAAAGTTGAACAACCCTAATTTATCACATTGTAAATTATTTGAACATTATAAAACAACGGCCCGAGTACGTGTTATTAATTCTTGTCATATTAATAACAGCCCTAAATTAGGTTTTTGAAGTTAAATAAATCGTAAATTTAATATAAACGTTATGACACAGAGTCGCCTCGCGACGTCAGCTCCTGATTATTAATTTAACAAATGTTATTATTCTGAACACGCATTCACCTGATCCCCGGGGGAATACTGACTTTATTAATCTTCTTTTATATTACATGTACAAAATGTATAAATGTGACACAGGAAATGTATGAAGAAGGAATTATGTAAAATCCCTAAGTTGTGATAGGAAATCTGTTAATTACAAAACAATATAGAGAAAATGTTACTTTCTTTTATAAGGTATCAGTTTCATAGCCCAGAACGAAATTGTAAACTGATTTATATGTTACCTCTTAAGGGCCTTAACAAGTTAGTTCTTGAAATATTCCCTGGATATTCTAAATGTTTAACTGAAATAGCAAAAAAAAAACATAAAATAAATTAATATAATGTATTACTTTTGATATTCATATTTACTTGGTTAAGTAAATAATTAAGGTAAATCAACTGTTAAATTAAAAATAGTCTTCGGGTTATAGTGCCACAAATCCACACAGACACGTCAAAATAAAACCCGTAACACACATTACATCTATTTTTTTGTGAGGTATTAAAAAATTAAAGTATGTCGTCGGTTAGTCTCACTAAAATTTAAAAAACACCTGGACGGATTCGGTTAGTTTTGGTCTAGGAAGGTTTAAATATGAGAAAATATGAGAAACAGGAAAAGTAACAAAAATTTTCAATGTCATGTGAAACAAAGTTTTGCCGAGACAGCTCATGTAGGATATTTTTAGTCAGCGGTGCTCTCTGTCCTTTCTTAAAGTAACGTAAAACTCTGTCCTGAGTGTGGAAAAGCGCAAAAACCGAAATGTCTAATGTAAAAGCTAAGGCTTTTCAAAATATGACTTCATTCTACTACGATGAACTCATTTAATAACTTATCCAGAGATAAATAATTAATATTATATTGTAAAAATCATGTACCTAGCTATGGTATATACTGACGAATCGATAAAACGGAGTTCATTGTTTAAGCGCGGTTAAACTGCAAAAAAACCGACTTCGAATTCAATAGTATATCATCTATTCTAAAATCTAAATAAACATAAAAATAAATTAACTTATAAAACCTTTTTTATATCATAAAAAGTATGAACATCGATTTCCCTGGGATCTTGTCACTAGGTCCAAATTTCGTGTCAATGGGAATACAGTAGTACGCTCTTTTGAATAAAAAAAATGTTTTTTAAAATCGATTCACAAATGGATGAGAAATCGATAAAGATAATCTCTCCTTATTTCCACGTCACAAAAAAATTCAGCGTATTAATTTACAGTAGTACAAATAATATAGCGTCTTGAGTGAGAGATGAGAACTGCAGGTTAAAATTTTGTCTGCTATAGTTTTTATCTTATCTTGTCTTGAGGTCTTGAGGTCCCGTGTTCGATTCCCGGGTCGGGGACAAAAAAAATAGAAATTTAATATTTTCTAATAAAAATAATGTTACCTAGGATTGGATATGTGCCCGTTTTTCGATAGACTTGCCAGCTATCACATTGTGAGACTTGGAGTCTTCGGCTGGTTCGTGGGTGCTTCGGGGATATGGACATGGAGATACTTGCTGTCAACATTTTAGTAAATGTATCAGTTTTCCGTAGTATATGAGTATAAACACGTTTACAACTATTCAGATGGTAATATAACAATCCATTTCGAATTAATTTGATTTATATTTTAAATTTCTGGTCTTTCCTCAATAGAGTTTCTTCGTGTTAGAAAATACGTAAAACATAAAACTCGAGTTTAAAACAACTTCAATAAACATCAAAGTCAAACAACGTACTTAACATAAATAAACAGCAAATAAAACAATAGTACCAACATAAAAGACAAATTATTAAAGGCGTTATGTATTATATTATCCTTTTTCCTTATTTTTCCCAACTTTTATCTCATTGCTATTCCCTATTTGTGGTTTAAATCACCCCCGTAAAGTTATGTGGAAAATATTTACGAACAATGATATAAGTCTATTATTATAATAACGACCAGTTTGACTGTTTCTGCCTTTGACGGGACGGAACATAACGGATCGGGGCGCATTGCATTTCAAAGTACACTCAGGCGGGCTGGCCCGCATTGTATCAGTGGATTTTTGTTCCTCAATATCAAAGAATAGAGTAAAAAATAAAACTGGTAACTTTAAAATAGTCAAGTACGGAAAGTGGTGCCTTTGGTACCTGTCATACAAATTGTTTTTAGTCTCCTGTATGGTGACTGTAGACCGCATCAGAGATTACGTACGAGGTGCCAAAAATGGCACACTATGCGTTGTTCCACACAAAATGTATGAAAACGGCCTAGATGGATTATAGCGTTGCGAAGCGCCGCGATGCGGCCCGTCTAAATGTGCTGTCGTGTATTTTCGCCTGGTAGCGATGGTGTTCCGTTTTTTCTCCGGTTTCGGGTTGGCAACGGTAAACTTACTCTATGTTTTTTTATGTATTACCAGCTATTGTGCGCTACTTGATACACGTTGAAGTGATTTTTCGTTTTTCGAAGAGGCAACGGAACGGTGTAAAAGATATATTAAATATTGACCGCGGCTAATCTACTAATACACACGCTTGGTATTGATCCATTAATACACATACATTCACCAGTTTTAGTATGTAGAGAGAACAGAACAGTTTTGGTTATGTATTCTGTGTACAATACGTAGCAATCATTGTTTGTAATGTAGTTACAAAAAAAGATGGAGGTTATATGTTCGACTACTGTTTTTTAGAAAGTGTGTGCAATAAACATTGTTAATGGAGCTCTAAGAAAGATATTTCACAATGAGGTTGCGAGTCCAAGTGCTAGACTGGCTTTGCACAATTCTGTGCTTATCTCAAAGTTGGTATAGATAATCTAGAGTTGGACGTGTCAAAAAAGCATGAGAGTAGGATAAATGCCGTCGAAATTAAAGCCCTACGGAAAATATACAACGCTCGCTCCCTGAATTTGTAACAGTGAGATCTGAGAAAGAGTGGGATTGAAAGAAATTGTTGATATTACATGTTCTGTAATACGGTCATATGGAACATAGGATTTAGGTACCCGGGGAGACCTTAGTTGACATTTCACGATCAAATCGTTCGGGTTTTGTCCGAGACTGCAGTCAAAGTTCTCCGAAACCGGCGTCTTTGTATTTAAATTGTGATTAATGTAAAAGAAGTCAGGCTGGTTTGTAAGGATTGTGGATTTTGCAATCGAAACTCTGTACCCACCACGTAAAGGATTAGGCGTGAAGATATGTAAGTATGTAGTATTTTCTAAATCAACTTTTTGTAAATTAAATTCTTTAACTTCTTTTAACTATAGATCCACAGTACAGCCTAAAACATAACACTTTTCTCACAACCTGATAGAATGATAGATAATGGCATCTTTAATGGAAAAGGCTCGAGAATCTCGATACACATTTTTTATTTTATAGACATCATAAGATATCTTCGGAATTTATGAACCGTGTCTGATCGGTATTGTTTTCCGAAAGGGTATATTCCCAAGGTGGACTTATAAATTGGTTGGTTGGACTTATAAATGGGTTTTACAGATAAACAAAATTATGAAATAAAGATAACACCAATATAATAACTTATTGAGGACTACCGACCGACCATGTAGGTCCGGGTCCGGGTCCGTGAGTAGAATAGAAGCATAGCCCGGTGAAGATTTAAAATCCGCGAGGTTAGCAACATATTAGCCGTTTCAAAAAAAAAGTAAAATAGACCATCTGCCAATCTGTCTGGCGAATCGTAAGAGGTGAGCACAGGTTAAACCCGATCACTGGTGGTCAAGTGATGTTTCAAATTGCCTGGATATCCACCGTCTTATCTAATCCTGCTGCAACTAGACCTGCACAAAATGACTTTCATCCCGGCCTCAGGACCTCAGGATAGTGACGCACCTATTATATCTATGGTATTTATAGGTTATCTCGTACTATCAGGAGAGCCGTGTTCTTGTTTACTAACATAAAAATCAACAGGTTTCGCACTAAAATCTGCGATGTCTTGGTATTTTTTTTAGATTTGAACCTTTTTCAAGAATATCTTATCTTAAAGCGTCTTTAGTTGAGAAGTTACTTTTATACACCTAACGTCATCAATCAACGGGGCTTGAGTTCAAGTTCCGACAGGGTAGGCATAATGTGATGAATATAGATGTCCGTATTACTGAGTTTGCGTGTTCATACAACTCATTCATGTATCTATTTAAGTATTTTATGTATTAGTATTGTTGACTAACACCTAAAACACAAGCATCTACGTGATTTGCTTACTTTGGGCAGATTTGGGCTATATGCATTATTATTCAATTGATTAAGAGATAATGGTAATGATTTTTAATAGTATTTACTTACAAATTAGATACAATATTTACTATAAATTATTTCATTTCATATTTACATGAAGAGAAATTATATTATAGGTATTCGTTTTGATAGCAAGTGACTAATAACAAACTGTTGCGTAAAGGTTGGGCAAAGGAGCTTTTGAGTTACATTTAATAATACGTAACTTTTTATTTATGTTGAATTGATGAAAATTATTAAAACCGCTGATGGGATGTTGATAACATTTATGTGGGACCATCTCAAAATTTGTAGCTATCTTACAGATTACAGCTCATTACTATTAAATTTTATAAGACCTTGAGGTCAAATATAATTTTGTGGAACTTTATGTATTCATTATTTAGTTATCTGAAAGAAAACTGCTCTGAAATCCTGTTTGTTTTATACTTGTAGAAAATAAAAGTTTAAACGAGACAAATAAAGCGATTGTTATTTATAATAAGTCAATAAAAATAAATATATCTGTACAAGTTACACAAATAAAATATAATCCCAAAGTAAGCAAATTATGTGCTTGTGGAGTTAGATAACAATACTAATACATACAATACTTCAATAAATACCAGAATAAATTGATTAAACATGCATTTCATAGTTATCGTGCCCGGTTGACGATAGGTTTACCAACTATTACTTTGTGGGAATTCCTTCAGCTAGTCGTAGGCAGGGCCCAAGCTAGGAGGGGCAAACCGGGCAATTGCCCGGAGTGGCAAACTTAACTATTTTCCAATATATTTTTGAATAAATATATTAAAACAAATCTTATTTTGTTTCTTTGATATCAACAGGAAAAAATATCTTTTTATAGATTAAAATTACACCATCAATGAAAGAGTAATTGACGAAAAATATTTTGCCCGAAGCTGCGAAATAGCTGGATCGGGTGCTGGTGGTAGGATCCCTGTGTAACCCTCCACCGTCTTCAGGAAAACGGGCGTGAAGATACTTTATTTTACTTAGTTATGTAACTATTTCGAAATGTTCGTTATCAACCGTTATCTGATTCTAAAAACGCGAGTCAGCTTTCCTTGAATGTAAAGTTTGTACAACATAATCGCAGCATATCTTGAACATTCTTACCAAATGACCCTGCACGTTTACTTCACATTAGCCAACAATAGGTTGAAGGGCGGTTTTGCTTGTAATGTCAAGGCCGTACTAGCTGCGCCCATCGCTTTATTGCATTGTACTCAAAAAGCACACCTTGATCAATATCACAACATAAAAGAATAGAGCTTCAACATTTAGGACAGGTTTCTGGGTGTGGTACACCGACACGCTAATAATGTATTTTTGGATTTCTTTACTTATAATGGTAATTCTCTTGTGTGCCATTAGGTTTTTAATATTCACCCGAGTACAAAATAAAACAAAAGTTTTTCAATTCTATAAAAACGGAAAGTATCTTCACGCCCATATCCCCTAATATTTAGGCAGAAGCACAACCAGGGCACCTATGACTAGCCGAAGACTAAGTCCCACAATGTGATAGGCAATCCTATCGCCAATCGGGCACGTATCCAATCCCACTCAACTTTTTGTTAGAAAATTGAAATTACATTTTTTTTTTGTTGCCGACGCGGGAAAATTTTAATATATCTCTACACGGTTTTGGTGTTTTTGAATGCAGTTCAAATAAAAAAAAATAACTTCCTTTAAAGAGTTTTAGAAATTCCAAATGCAGGCAAATATGAAGTTCTTGCTATGCCATGTACTATTTAATCCCCGAAAGAAAAAGAGTGGCATGTTATATGTTTGATGTGTCTGTCTGTGGTATTATAACTTTTTAACGGATGAATCGTTTTCGATGCACATTTTTTTAAGTGAAAACTTTAGCGGCGTTGCGCACTTTTTTTGGAATGGGTAAAAACTTCTAAACTCGCCTCAGATTCGTAAGACGAAAATTCGGATAGCTATAATGCAACATTCCATCGCCAGCGCTTTAACGCTACGACAAGCGTAAAACTTCGTAAGTATTATTAGACGTCTTTATTTCATTCAGCGCTTTATTTGCTATTTTATCACAATAAACTTGAATAGAATCAGTAAGCGCTTAAACCCTTGACTGTTTAATGTTCTGTGTGATATTATTAGACACTTTATTTCATTCAGCGCTTGATCTGCAGTATTAAATAATTGTACTGTAAAGTGTAAATCACATTAATTTCTAAATAAAATAAGGATGGTTATTAGCAAACTTACTATATTTTTGACTGGATTTATTGATTTGCTTAATTTTAGGATTATTTCGTAATATATTTAATGTACAATATTCTTTCTTCTACCTGTTATATTATATGTATAGATGTACTGTATAAACAAAGATTGGTATTACAATCATACAAAGTAAGGCCGAGGTTATGTTTACAGCGAGCCGACTGGGCTTTCCCTAATCAACATAAAAGCACCATCAGATAATGGCATCTCTACGATACAATTTCCTATTTTTTCCTGTCACCTCATTTGGTTAAAGGTTTATACAATAACACTTATTTCACCGTCAGAGTGTGATATCGCCCAACCATTATCGCCCGATAATGGTTGGTCGCTACTTGAAGACGTGTGTCGTTAGGCATGTGTAACTTTTTGCGAATTCTACGGTAAACGGCCCTTAAACCTTGGACTGTACCGTGTTTAATGTTTTTTCTAATGCCCTTATCTATTTTACTATATAGGACATTTTGTTTATTTACTCTTCACGCCATTCAAATAATGGTCCATTTTAATCCAGAATCATGTAACCTACTAATTGAAATGCAACTTTAATGATACCAACAATACTTGAATGATGCAAACAATATATTGTCCTCAATTATCTTTTCCAAAAAAATAAAAGTATCTTAACGCCCATATCCCCAAAGAGTTAGTCAGAAGCACAACCATGACTAGCCGAAGACGCTAAGTCGCGCAAAGTGATAAGTGACGTTTCGCCAACTGGGCACATATCCAATCCCGGGCAACATTATCCTTATTAGAAAATTGAAAATATACAGTTTTCTATTTTTTTGTTGCCCGACCCCGGGATTGAACACTCAATCCTACAGTTCAAAATTTAGGGGCTTGTATATCTGATTTGACAATCTTTTATCTGCCATTCTAATCGAGAAATTGTCAGCATCAAAAAACTTACAGAGATTTAACTGAGATATCATTATAAATATTGACCCTCTAATTATGTACTTCTCACGTTAAAACGCAATTTCGGGCATCAGTTTCAGCCAGGCCGTTAGACTTTTAAAGCTCGTTAATTAACAGATTAGCTGAAAGGTAGTGAGTAATTCAGAGAGCTAAAGGCTTCACGCTCCAACGCTGTGGGATGCTATTGTTCCTGACGTTACTGTCATAAACTTTAAACATTAGCAGTAAACTTTGTACTTAATAAATAGGTAAAACTTTAACACTAGCACTGAAATTGGATTCCTTAACATAACTTTTTGAAGGAATAAACTAAAGTCTAAAACTTTCTATGGAGTATACTTACCTATAAATAAAAGATAGTAATTCCTTCTCCACTCTTAATCTAATCAAAAAATTATATAGGAAAATTACGGCTTGGTAGGTATCGGCCTCTGTTACCCTTATCCATACTAATATTTTAAATGTAAGTCTGTCTGTTTGATGCTGTTTCACGGCTAAATCGCACAACCGATTTTGGTGAAATATGCATAGAACTATAGATCCGCGTTCAATCTCAGGCTATGTTTTTTTGAAAAATCAACCCTCAAAGGACTATAATAGGGGACGAATGTTTGTATAAAATTCAGAACTATTCTATGCTGACTAAGTCGCATGCTAACAACTAGTTAGATATAATTTCTTATAATAAAATTGATTTATTCTTCTGTTTCTTTGCAATTGATAAACTCCGAAACTCTAACAATGGCCAAGGCAAGTTTAAACCACTTTGTGTGCAAAATAAGTAGGTCACAGTACAACACAGAATACGAGCCATCAGTTTAAGCCAGACCATTAACTTTAAAAGTTCGTTAATTAACACATTTACTAAAATGAAGTGTGTAATTCGGCAAATTAAACTGCTACTTCACTCCGTTGTGGGATGTTATTGTCCTAGTAAGTGTCACATAAACTTTTAGGCTTGATTCACACGTACGACAAGTAAACGACCACCAAAACCACATAACATGGTCAGCCGCAATTAAAGGATATCGCACATTTGGACGGGACGTGAACGGGACGGGCCGCACCACAGCACAATAAACCGCCTAGCTTTGCGATGACGCGATCCGATGCGGAGTATTGTCCTCAAAGAGAAGAGTAAAAGCAATATAATAAATAAATAAATCTAAATCTAAAAAAATAAAGAATCTAACCCCAAAGTAAGCAAATTATATGCTTGTGTTATGGGTGTTAGTCAACGATACTAATACATAGAAATACTTAAATAGATACCAGAATAAATTTAATAAGAACCCAGACCCGGAAATGCAGACATCTAAATATTCATCACACAAATGCCTGCCCCCGTCGTGAATCGAACCCGAGCCCCGTAGTTGATCGGTGTAGTTAGGCGTGTACGCTAGCCACTCGACCAACGAGGCGGTCATAAATAATGTGAATAGAGGGGCTACTGACATTTTCACGCTAAAGTTTTCTACGAAAACTACCAACCACTTTCATAATAGACGATATTGGTAGAGTGGCCCTCCTCTTTTTTACACTATTATTTGGTACGGAGAAACAAAAATCCCCTGATACGATGCGGCTTGGCCCGTCTAAGGATGAATTTCACCGTCGAATTTAAATGCGATCAACGGGAAAACGCGTTGACTAAAAGCAATTTTCAAGAGTGTCAATCATGCCCATTTTATTGTCAAAGAAATTTCAATTGTTGCAAATATTTTATTATCAATCTATTTTATCAAATATTAAGAAATTTCGTTTAATTTAAAGAAGACGCTTATGAAACGGATCACAAAACCAATAATTGAACTCGTACACACTGAACTTTATTTTACTAAACTCGATTTTCAATACGATCGGTGAAATCAGCCATAAGTGTGCTTTTCAATGCGACGCACCACGATCCGTCGCGCTCCGCCCCGTCGACAGTCTCCGCTGTCCTTAAGACTTCATGATGCATCGTAACTCATATCATCCGATCACATACATATTAGATACTACAACGTTGCATTGACGCACCGCTGGAGCACACACAACTGCATCTTTCACATCACTCGTTTTATAAAGTACTCATGCATCTCCTCGATATATAAATCCGTATTAAGCTGTCAGATATCACACTACATACACTGTACTGTCCTGCAGCGTAGGCGTGAAAAATATGTGGCGGCCAAACTTTCGAACGGATTTATATTTGGAGGAGATGTGTCTATGTGTTTGCTCAGTCACGTTGTGTTCATTCTAATAAAGCAGTCGCGGTCGTCGCAACCACTAGCTACTACCCATCGACATCTTGTTAGTACCATATCGCAATTACACAAAACTGCAGCTATTTTATTAACTGCAGTTATACTCATAACCACTGTTTGATCAAATTTTGTCGCTGCGATTTTATACAATAATTGTCGTACGTGTAAATCAACGCCTAACATAAACCTACTTAAAACAAAACTGATTAGGTTTAATTACTTAAATAAATATTTTTTTAACCGAGGAGAAGTTTTTCAGTAAGTTTAACCTTATGCTTTTTTCAAGTGTATTCTTAATTCAAAGATTTTGCGGGATGTACCAAGTACCAATCTTTTACTTTCCAAACAATCCCATTTAGATAATATAATCAATAAATAAAAAATATAATAATCTACATAAATTAAAAAAAAACTTATAGAGTGACCTTTGATCCTTACTTATTAGAGCGTATTTTTTTCGTCAACTTTTAATTCAAGAACATATCTTTGTTTTCCCCTAACATACGAGGTAATAAAACCACTTAATTGGCTAAACGCGTATACATTATCTAATTTACCGGATCTGGTCCCTAAGGATAAGAAAATCTTTTCAAGAGTGAAAAGATTTCCTTATTCTTAGGGTAGGTAGGTAGGGCAGGTAGTTCGTACTTTGTATTTAAGAGTACAACAAATTTCTTTTGCGATCGGTACATCCAAGTTTTATTAAAAAGCGGCTAATCCTCTTTATTTCAAATGGATAAGCCTTGACTTTCAGAACTGACTTCCGTTAGAACACAAAAGAAACGATAAACGGATTAAATTCAACTCGATTCCATACTCTATTCGAAATCCAGACTCTTACGTAATTGGCTTTGACATTGTTCCGATAACAATAGTTAAGGGTCGACTATTCTGAGTTTCAATAGACGTGTAAAAATACATTCGACTACCTTTTGTGGCATTCATTTTCAGCGCGGTATTTAGAATTAAATATTTCGAAGCGAAATACATAATGAGAAAAATGTTGGTGTCCGACCAAAACCGGTTTTTCAGCCGAAACCGAAACAAAAACAGATCTTTCACCCTTGCTCTCAGTTTCGGCCGAACCCAAAATCTAAACTTTACTTAATATGCTACAAATTTCTATTGATACTGTAAATACCTAAGGGGTAACTAGTGGTATTAAATGAAATACATATATAGACAATCAACAAAGCACAGAGGTAACATATTTATTTTATTTAGAATGTAATTACATCGTAAATATAAAATTCACGTTAGCTACCGTACTCCTCCGAAACGGCTTTACTGATTTTCACTAAATTTTATATGCATATTCAGTAGGTATGAGAATCGGTTACAATCTATTTTTCATACCCCTAAGAGTAAGTAAAAGTGACTCTACCCCAATTTTTTTTACCAAAAATTACATTAAAAAAATAGTAGAACAACATCTGCCGGGTCAGCTTTTTTATAAAATAAATAAATACCTATTCGAGTACCAATAAATTCTCCGAACGACATACAATAATTCATGAACACAGAAGTTTCGGCGAGATCAAAAGTTTCAGTCTTTCTTGGCCGAACCGAATAGAAACTATTAATAGTTTAAAGATTACTGTTTTATTTTTCAATATACGACCAATTTTACATAGAAATCCGGTGAATGTCCACAGGTACAGCACTTGCCCTTACCTAAGGTTTAGAAACAAAAATAAGTACCTGCGGTAAGGTATAAGACTCTACCCAGCAAGTTTTTTTTTATATAAGCAATCCGCGAACAAACACGTGTTTCTTGATGGTAAGAGACAACTGTGGCCTATAGGCACCATAGATGTTACAGATGATTCGTATCCTATGGCTGGGATGTTGTGCTAGTCTACTAGCTACCCTACACTTCGGACCTGAACATGACAGTTCATGACAGTTCTTGTTGGTGAACATATGCTCGCCTTTTACGAGTTGCCTGTTAAAAGGCAGTAGGTCTATTTTACTTTGCGGACCTGGACCAACAGATTGCACTATACTAGCCACCAGTAATCTTGCAGATTTACCCTGGAGGCTGATCATTCTACATAGGAAACCCGAGCAATCAAAAGGATATATATTCCATAAACTTACAGAAACAAAAGCATGTTACTTAAGAATTTTGATAACTACGTATTCGATGAATGAAAAATAAAAAATATTAAAGCTTTCAGGTTTTATTTATATCATGGAACGTAATATCGGAATGGGAACGTAGGTGTTCTACATATCGGATAAACCACCTACATATGCAGGAATGTACCCGCCTTGTTTATTAGAACATAATTTCTAATACCGAACTACATTAAATAGAAAAATTCTATTCTAGACAAGGCGTACACCAAAAGTACAGGTTAGGTACCGATATTTAGCGGTTCTTGCTATTTTGATACTTGGGTACCGCTTCCAAAATGAGCACCTGTACTCTGTTTATTGGTACCGTTCCGATACCGATATCTTGCAAATCTATAATATCTTATATATAAAATTCTCGTGTCACAATGTTCGTTCCCGTACTCCTCCGAAACGGCTTGACCTATTCTCATGAAATTTTGTGAGCGTATTTAGTAGATCTGAGGATCGGCCATCATCTATTTTTCATAGCTTTAAGTGATAAGGGTGACTCATCCCAATTTTTTTACTAAAATCACATTAAAAAAAGCAGAACAACGTCTGCCGGGTCAGCTAGTATATCTCTAATAATATCGATAAATACCTGTACCTAATAAAATTACCAGTCAAAAACGAGTGCGTTGTTGCCGATTTTTGTATTAAGATAAATGTGTCATGAGAAAAAATATCAGATATATTTGATTAAAGGAAAAATATTGGGTAACAACTTTTCCGGTACCAGTGATATTGAACCGGTATAATACCCCAAACCAATAGTACCTGTGCTAAGTCTGGGACTGAACTAATAGTATAGGTTCGCATTTGGTACCGCTATATCTTCAAACCCATTACTACCGGTTTCCAAAAATACCGGTATTAGAAGCGATCAATAAAATAACAACTTAAATTTAATTTACCGTCTCTATGGTCTAGACTCTAGTGTATGGTACGGTGTTGATGATGAAATAGGAGGGAATCTATTTTGGGATTGTCCACATTATATATATCAGTAATACTTTGGAGTAAAAAAAGTATCTTTAGGCAGAGGCACAACCAGGACACCCACGACTAGCCGAAGATACTGAGTCCCACAATGTGATAGATGGCAAACCTATCGCCAACTGGGCACGTACCCAATTGCGGGCAACGTTTTTTTTATTGGAAAAACCAAATTTTCTTTTTGTTCCGACCCGGGAATCAAACCCGGGATCTCATGCAGTCAAATCCAACACCTGTACTGCTAGACCACAGAGGGGATTAACTTTGGAGTATTAACTCAAAACTAAAACTTCTAATAAAAACAAAGTAGCCCGGGATTGGATACTTACTTATAACTAAGTGCCTGTGGGTACTTTGGTTGTATCTCTGTCAACCTCTTCTTGGATACAGGCGTGAAGATACTTAATTTACAATTTAACTCGAAAGGGTAAATCATAAAACCAACAAGCAAATTGCCTGCAGTCTATTTTTAGCTAACCCTAAACAAACAACCCCGCCATATTTGCAGAAGTCGGCTACGGCCAGTTGGCTTTACATTGGAACTTACATTATTGTTGTTAATACGAAATACTGAAACTAAAATACTGTACAATAACTGTAAATGTCTAGTGTTTTGTAACTGTTCAGTTTATCCACGTAGACAACATTTTTATTATCATTTGTAATATTGTATCATTGTTGATCCTGCTATAATGTTGTCAATGCGAAAGTTTGTATTTATTGTATTTTTTTAATTGTATTAAAGTTGTATGGATGTTTGTTACTCTTTCACACTCAACTGTTTGAACGGATTTGTCTGAAATTTGGAACACAAATTGATTGTAACATAGATTAACATATAGGCTACTTATAATCCTAGTCATCCACCTTAGCTTAGCTTAGCGTAGCTTATACTTTAAACTTTTTTACATGTTTAGTCCACGTCAGACGTTAAGTCCCTTGCCTGGAAGGCAGAGAGTATCGAATGGCAAATGTCACAATTTATATAGAATTGTAAGGGCGGGGCCCCATTAGTGCGTTGCGTCGCATCGTGGCAATGAAACATATGAAATGGCCACTGGTTATAACATAGATAGCTACGTAGCGACGACGCAACGCACCAATAGGGCCTGTCCCAAATTCTGTAGTATTTAATTTTAACAATTTTTGTTACAAAAAACTTCTTTAGCCGTGCACTTTTTGTGATGAGCTAAACTTGCATCAGGACACATGACCTGATCGAAAATTCGTAAGACGGAGGGAGAGTAAAATCGTTTTATATTGTCGCTGCATTTCATACCATGATTTTCATTTAGGTAGATATATCTTCAACCTAGCTCACAGCGAGGCAGCAGGTTGCCACGCACAATATTTTTTTTTGTTTTCGGACAAAATCAATTAAATGAATGTTGTATACACATTTTTTAAAAGTAAACTCTGGTACAGTAGTACTGTTTAAATTATGCACTTCAGCTAATGAGTAATAATTAGTAGTACTGTACTTTTTAACCTAGTTTAAACAAACGAGGAGGTTCTCAATTCGGTCGGTATATTTTTTTATGTATATACAGTGTACACCGATTTCTTCGAGGTTTCTGAACTGATTTACGTAAGTCTTTTTTTGTTTGATGCGGAATAGCTTCGAATTGGTCCCATAAAAATTTGATTCAAGTAGGCTCACTAATTTTATTTTATGTTCATTTTTATCCAAATCCAGTTTATTCTTATTAAATTAAATCATAACAGCAATACACAAAAAGTATTTAACAAAAATAGGTTTCAGTCGGTGCCAAGAATTAAACTAATAATTATATTATCAGTAAGTATTAAATTGGCTTGTCACTGACGTCAGACTTATTAGTAATTAGCACATATAGATACTCAATAATGCATTTGAAGAGTTAATCTTAATAATGCAATCTATTTGTCCATCTTAACGACATTAAAAACATCATTAATTAACCTTTAACTCAAAACTACTAGTGCGATTGATAAAATTTATGTGGGACCATTTCGGATTCATTAGCTATACTTCGAAAAAAGAATGACGAAACCGCGACGTGGTAATGAAACAATCAAAGTCGATTTTTTGCAATATTATTGGCCTTAAATTATATATATTTATTCACGTAGATGATAGCTTGATAGGATTTAGAAAGTTTAAAAAAAACGATAAGAAGCTTAACCATTTTTAAAAATAAGAAAAGTTGCGTAAATCACAAACCTGAATTCTGAAGACATGTAATCTTTCAATGACTTCGGAAAATATGATCCATACATGAATGCGAAGCTTCTCCTTATTATCAGAAAATACAATCACATGTCCGGATTCAAGTTACTTTCAATAAGCCGTCGGACAAAAGCACAACTTTTGTGTCTCATATGAAAGTTGAACAAAAGTTAAAAACTTTATATTACTTTGAGTATAAACGAATGACGATTTAGTAGACGAAAAATGAAAAACACATTTTGATACTTTTAATATTGATTCGTATAATTATAAATAATTAAGCACTGTAAAACCGCAACAACCGATTCAGACTCCCATAATACTCGTATTAGTAAGTAAAGCAAAAACTTGGACCCCTCCCTTCTCACGAAAATTACGCCGTCGTTACACTTTATAATTCGCCTCTTATTCATTTTATTAATTAATTTTCGCCTCTGTGTTCTAGCGGTTCAGGTGTTGGACTTGACTGCATGGGGTCCCGGTTTCGAATCCCGGGTCGGGCAACAAAAAGAAAATTTGGATTTCCAATTTCGTAATAAAAAAAATGTTTACTCGGGATCGGATAATATGTGCCCGGTTGGCGATAGGCTTGCCACCTATCACATTGTGGGACTTAGTGTCTTCGATTAGTCGTGGAGGCACCCTTGTTGTGCCTCTGCCTAACTCTTCGGGGATATGGGCGTGAAGATACTTACTTTTTTTATATAATAATATATTTCTATGATTGTTACGCGAAGGGCTATTTAGAATTTAGAAAACTTACAGACGAATTGACAACCTCTCCTTTTTTGGAGTCGATTAAAATTACCCTGGACTGAGATATGAATAGATTTGGAGATTGAACTCTAGTATTTATAATCATTTTCTAATGGGATTATAAAGCGAACAAACAAACGTGTCACCTGATGATAAGACAAAATAGATGCTTTTGGTGTATCGCTGTCAAGGTCAGGTCTTAGGTCACGTTTACAAGGCTAGTGGCTACCCTACACTCAAAAACGGATTACGACCAGGCCAAATGCTTTCATTATGGCGACAGGAATTCTTATGGTTCTTAATTCTTGCCCAAATAGGGATCTAAGAAACCTATCTGAGCAAATTGGTAAATTACACGCTACCAACAGTGACATATTTGTAAAATCATTATTTTTTTTATGATAATGGAAGGCAAACAAGCGGACGGATTTCCTGATGGTAAGAAATTTAGGCCGCCTAGAGACACTAAAGGTGGTAAAGTTGCGTTGCCAACCTGAGTCCGAGATGTTAGGCCTCGAGCAAAAGTAAGTTTGCTGGCTACCTTACCCTACAAACCGGAACACGTCATGACGTTATGGCGGTAGGAATTGGTAAGGCGGTGGTACCAATCCAGGAGAGTCGCTGCGAAACTCTACCACCTAGTAGGTTGTCATGATGTTAGTGACGGTAAGCCTATGCTCGCCTTTTACGAGCTGCCAGGCAAGAATGCAGATGGTCTATTCTGCAAAGAAGCCCGGACCCACACGGACTAAAAAGTAACTTGAAAAATCTCCTAAAGTTTGTCTTCTTTTCTTTCTTTAGTTTTTGGTATTTGAGTTAGCATTTTGCCATTAGTCAAATAGAAATTTACATTGAGTTAACCAATTTACCAAAATCGGGTTTCAATTATTCAAAATTAGTCACAAGTCGTCAATAAAAGTCATGTCGGGTCTTAAGTAAAGCGGTGGGCTCATTACTCAAGCTCATATAGTGAGATGTGGCGGCAACGGGGAAATACACGATACGCTTTCTTCATGATTGTTTCAATTGTGCAATTTCACTGAACAAAATTGTACAAAACGCCACCAAAATTGACTAATTTCACTCAATATAAACACGAAATTCAATAATTATGAAAAAACTTCGACCATCCTTTTTCTCGATGGCGCCAAAAAACTAAAGTTTGTCTTATAAACGTATAAGTAATTTTAGTAAAGTCAAAATGAACAACAAATAGCAGTAAAAAGCTTCCACGAATTAATACGACGTTCGGGTTTTATGGGCCATTTGTCTCAATCAGAAAGCAATCAAAACGCGAATTCGTTTTAGGCCTGTTTCCTGTTTTTAATACAATTGGTTTGATGTCGTTATTTACAGTTTTAATACTTCTAGATCGACACATGTGTTGAGTTATTTATGTGCATTCCATTTCAAGAAAAACACGATTCCATCAGACAAAAAAATGTACCTGGAATGTGAAATGGAATGAAAATATTTTCTGTGATTGAAAATTTTGAACATTAGCACATTTAATTTAGACGTAAATACTCGTATGACTAGTAAGGTGATAAAAAAACAAAATTACCTCTACTGTAAATATTATTAAAATATTACGTTTGTTGCACTGTGAAATGTAAATGAATCAGAATTAGAAAAATATATTCATGTGGACCATACAAGTGGTACTTGTGCGCGTCGACATTTTTATAAACTACTGTCGCGGCCACACACTGTGAAGATTTGGGGAAAGAAACTCAGCGGGTTTGTCTTTTTTCAATACTACTAGTTACGTTATAAAATAGATCAAAAATACAAATTACAATATAATTTTAATTTAAATAAAAAGTAACAAAGTACAACAAATCACATTACAAATTGCAGTTTTTTTTTGCAGCAAATTAAAACCTCTATCCCCAGGCATGTTCGTCTTCCAAATACTGTGAGACCTACACCTTCTACTTAATTCACAAATTATAAATACTTGACATTATTTTGCTTTCCTAGATTTTTTAAATTTATTCAAATTTAGATCTCTAATCAATAATAATGAAAATCATCTAATAATAATGAAGATCTCTAATTGTCCAGTGGTGGACAGCTTTTTGTAGAAACGTCTACATTGACCCAAAAAGGATTTACTGATTTTAAATGAATGAATAAATAAAAGTAGAATGCAGTATGTTCCACAAAGGATGGCGCAAAGTGGCGCTTCGCAACGCAATAATCCGCCTAGATCATTCTCATACATTTTGTATCGAATATAGCACATTATAGCGGGTTACGGATTTTTCAGCAGCGGATTTCTGCGCGGCGTCCGTGCATTTATTAATGCGGCCTACAGTCCCCAGAACGGTGACTAAAAATGACTTTAATAACGTAAATAAAAGGCTAATTAAATTTTAATGCTAAAGTTTTGTACAACAACCACCAGAGGTGCCACTTTCTATACTTGACGATTTTGAAGAGAAACACTCTTTTACTCATCATCATCATCAGCCGGAGGATGTCCACTACTGGACATAGGCCTCCCCCAAAGAGCGCCACAAGTCACGGTCACCAGCCGCTTGTATCCAGCGTCTCCCTGCGACTTTGACCAAGTCATCATTCCACCGGGTGGGAGGTCGTCCAACACTACGTCCTCAGGTGCGGGGCTGCCACTCGAGAACCTTTCTTCCCCAGCGGTTGTCGGTTCTGCGAGCAATGTGGCCTGCCCATTGCCACTTCAGCTTGCTAACTCTCTGAACTATGTCGGTTACTCTCATTCTCTTGCGGATCAACGAATTAATCATATCTCGCAGAGAAACACCGAGCATAGCTCTCTCCATAGCACGCTGAGCGACTCTGAGCTTATTTAAGAGGACATGCCCGTTAACATTTAACGGGCATCATGTTTTACTCTACTTTTTGTATTGATTAACAAAAATCCGATGCGATGCAGTCCGGCCCACAAATTATAAAGACTTATATACAAGGACTTACATACTTACATATCAATCGGATATTATCTGAGGGTGGTGTCAAGAGTCTCCGAAACCGGCGTGTTTGTATGAAAAGGGTTATGAATGTGAAGGAAGCAAGACAGGTTTGTCAGGATCGTGAGGTCTGGCACTCGATACTCTCTGCCTACCCCGTAAGGGACTTGGCGTGAAGATATGTATGTATGTGTATACAAGGCCCGGCCCGTCTGAGTGTGCTTTGCTAATTGCAATGCGACGCGTCCTGATCTGCCACGCTCCGCACCGTCAACAGTGTGCGCTATCCATAAGACTCGACTTATGTTGCATAAGGCTGATAATCACTAAAAACTGTATAATGCTCTTCGAACTGTATAATTCTCTTGTAACATAACAGCTACAGATTTTCAAAATAAATTATATTATTATCCTCTCCATCGGCCAAAACTGCATACTTTTTTTAATTAAATAAGTGTTTTAATTTACCTAGCCCTTGAAACTTTTTGTCATCAAGTTGTAACGTAATATAAAAAAGGTGACAGCTCTAATATTATTTAAACGCAGCTCTCTGGCCAAGGTAATTTAATATACGTTACCGTGCTCCAGCTACGGAATGTATACTTACTTTACCAGAAAGATAGGGTTAAAATTTATATATTGTGATAATACATAGATTATTATACTCTGTCATATATTATCTGCTCAAAAGTAAATTGATCTGTTGCAGGTGCTATCCCCATGGTGACGGCGACGGTGTACTGTGCGCCGGCTCCACTCAGATACACCGCACTTGCTGTCTATTGTCTGGGAAGTCTCATCGGTTTGTATAAGGTATTAAAATAAATTAAATTATCACCTCACTTAGCACATTAACTTACCTATTTATCACATTCAAGAAACTTTGCGTCTGTAATAACGCTTTATAAAGAAAACATAAGATTAGTACTAGAAAAGTTCAACACGTTCAATCTTCAAAGAGGTAAGCTTGGGTGCAACTTGACAACGTGATAATTAAGCTTTCCAGACTAATGAAGCCAGCATCTTACTAAGCAAACTGCCTCTCAGAGTTAAAGCTGTTCACGCCAACGAACATCAAACGAAAATAATTCATGCCGAATAGTCTCCAGATAATAGCCAAAGATAGTAGCGGGACTTTTATAAATGTAACTACCGCAGCATTTAAACTAATATATGACACAAATCAACGCTAAATTTAAGGATTATACAGCTTTCACTCGCGGTTTTTGAATCAAGTATTCTTAAATTGTAGTTTATCTGTTATATCTACATTTACAAAACAAAGTCGTTTTAGTTACATTATGTATAACTTAAGACTGGTTGAACTGATTTGGCTGATAATGGATATGATATGGCTAAGAACCAGGAGACGGACTTAATATACTTTTTATCCCGTTCAACTGTGAGGAAACTAGGAGAAACATTTAATGTGTTCCCATGTAAACACAGCGGCTAAAACGAAGTTCGCGGAAAGAGCTAGTTTAACATAAAAACGAATTGCTGAATGAGTCTCTAATAGCGTAATATCCGAAAGTTTGGGCCGATTTTGACTATTTTTTTTTATTGAGTTAGTTATGGTCAGGAAAAGGTTCTTATGAAGAGACAAACCATAACATTGCAGGGAAAAATGATACTTTATTGAAGTGAAACTTCTTTAGAATCGTTGTGATTTCAAAACGGGCGCAACGGAAAAGCGACAGGTAAGAGACACATATATATATTCATCTCATTCTTTTGTCGATTTACTGAAGTTTCACTTCTATCGTGTGTGAATCGCACACACACCTTTTTTTGCCCTACAAACTGAACGGATAGAACGAAGTTCACTTACGGCCAATATTAATAATCAATCCTAATACAAAATTCGCTGTCCAAGATTAATATTTTGATCCATTTTTATGTTATCGCTTGCCAATAACATATATGTGGAGAGGATAAATATGGCAAGTAGAAAACAGGTATAGGATAGGCCGGCGGATAAGCAGCTATCTAGATTGCTTGAAATCCGTCTGTAGAGATACATTATTAACATTGGCCGTTAGACGGCTGGTAGATACTAATATGTAAACTATATGACTGTTCAGTTTTATCTACATCTGTTCAGTACTTTTTGCTGAGTTGAAAGTTAAAAGATTAACAATGATCCACCTATCCTCATAAACGTTCGCATTTATAATAGTAGGATGGGTTAAACAAGTATAATTAAATCACGTAGTTACAGTAAAACGATTCATGCACTACCGGTTTTTGTATCAATTTATTGGCAACAAAGCGATTATTTCGCTGATCAGATAACAGTTAATAGCCGGCTCATGACATGAAGCATTTTCAGCTCTATGCATCGTTAATAATTTCTTCAGTACGAAATGATGAAAACAACATTTTTTTTGATAAAATCCGTACTAATGTATGTTAAAATAAATATTAAAGTTTGTTTATTTAATTTTTTTTTGTGACTAGAATGAAAGATTTGTTTGATGTCACAATACTATGCTATGGTTTTTATGTGTTTAAAACAATGGAGGGGAACACAGGCTTCTTTTTATCTCGTTACGTAAACGAGATTCAGCTAGTTTCATGCACATATACAATGTGATTTTTTTGAAACTTCATCAAGCGAAATGTGGCGATAGTAGACACATAATTATCGACAACAAAATTTTAAAAATTCAGCACACACACACACACACACACAACATTAACAACATTAAACAGGCATTTTATTGCTTTTTTGTTTTTATTGTATTATATTTTTTAATATATTTTTTTTAATTAGTCTCATCTGATAGCTAGAAAGTATACCTAGCTATTTGATTAAAACAAAACAACAATTTGAAACAGGAAAACCTAACAAAAAGTTTAAATATCAGAAATTTGTGATGTTTTCAAAGTTTTTTATTGATCGCCTCTGTGGTCTAGCGGTCCGGGTGTGGACTTGACTGCATGAGGTCCCGGGTTCGAATCCCGGGTCAGCCAAACAAAACAAAAATTTAAAACAGGAAAACCTAAAAAAAAAGTTTAAATATCAGAAATTTGTGATGTTTTCAAAGTTTTTTATTGATCGCCTCTGTGGTCTAGCGGTCCGGGTGTTGGACTTGACTGCACGAGGTCCCGGGTTCGAATCCCGGGTCAGCCAACAAAAAGAAAATTTGATTTTTTCAATTTTCTAATTTAAAAAAATGTTGGTCGGAATTGGAAATGTGCCCGGTTGGCGATAGGCTTGCCACCTATCACATTGTGGGACTTAGTTTCTTTGGCTAGTCGTGGGTGCCTTGGTTGTGCCTCTGCCAACCTCTTCGGGGATATGGGCGTGAAGTTACTTTTTTTTTTATTGGTAGCTCTAGCTTTAAAACTAGGTCTTTGAGGTATATTTATTTACATATTTTATTAAATTGCGTGACTTTTTCCGTTTATAATTATTTTATCGACAGTTATTTGCCTTAAGTATCCGCACATTACAGCTGATCAAGTTCCGAAAAATCACATTGTATATATTCATGCTATAAAAGGTATCCTATAGCCTTCCTTATAACACAAAGTAATTTTACCCCTCTTCTACGGGACTCCTTTTTAGTAACCGGGATAAAAATAGCCTAAATCCTTACACAAAGCACAAGAAAATTTACCCGCCCGATTTCGTTACGATCGGTTTAGCGATTTCGACGTGAATCGCGGTCATACAAACAGACATAGGGACAACAATTTTAAAAAGCTAAAAATGTGTAGTGCTGCCCATCTTTAGACCGTGCACTTTTTGAAGTGAAACATCTTTACAATCGTTGTGATTTCAAAACGGGTGCAACGGAAAACGGTGGTTGTGCCTCTGCCTACCTCTTCGGGGATAAGGGCGTGAAGATACCATTTTAAAAGTGATGCTTTATCCACTAATACTAACCTTCACATAACCTATAGTATATACAAAAATGAATCACCCTATCGCGTGGTCATCGCATCATGCCTGAACGGATAGACCCATTTTGCTAATTATTCTTTTGTTGTATTAACCATGGTCAGGAGAAGGTTCTTATTAATGAAAACTAAAATCGTGAAAATTTCAATGAAAATGGGAAAACAACGCTTTAATCTATACAAACAGTAATTGTTTGTGTCAAGCGATACAAAGTTCGACGGGTCGGCTAGTTAGTTCTAAAACTAGTAGTATAGAAGTGTATAACTACTTTATTACTAATTTTATATCTAATAAGCTCTCAGCACATTCTTAGATCCTAGATCTACTTTAAGGATAAAAGTAGCCTATGTCTTTTACTCATAGACTTGGGTGTTAAAATTTTGAGATAATGAACAAATATACTTACAAAAGTTCAACATTTTTTACACGTAGAATTTAATACAATAAGTTTCGTAACGACTAATAAAATCTTTTGGGCATGACCGAGTCTGGACTGAAAGCACTACACTGGTACATTTCAAGGTTCGTTAACTTTACTACTAGGTATTTATTGTTTCTAATACAGCTGTATAAATGTTGTAAAATTTCAGATGGGTAGCAAAATTAAGTAATTGTAACGCTGGGACCACGATAAAACTAGGAAATTATTCTTTAGTGGCAATGTACACTCTAACTCTTACTAACTCCTTCATAATGGTTATTTCTGCTTTATATTTCTTTTACGTTCCAGTTCCTATATTTTATTTTTGTCTGTCACAGACGCTTAAGTCCAGTTGTTTATTACTCTACACAGACCTGAGACTAGTAGTTGCAATAGATTACTTTATGTAATTTACGTATCCAAATATATAGCGCTTTTGGTTTGAAAAAAATTTTGGTTTGTCTTTTATTGAAGTGAAAACTTCTTTAGCGGCGTTGCGCACTTTTTTTGGACTGACTGGATCGAAAATTCGTAAGACGGCACATGGCGATTGCGTGAATTTCGATATTTGTGTACAATAGCGCAATAAATAAATTTTGTATTCTACTACATAAATTATAGTACTATAGTATGATACTGGTAATTAAAGCAAGTCGTGCAAAATTATTCCCTTACAATTCCAAAATATTAAAAATGCATAACGTTAATATTCAAGTTTCCACTTCTGCCGGCACTCCCGGAGTGCAACACGTCGTTTTTTTTTTTTGTTTTAAGTAGAGAGTATCGGATTCAAATGTATGATGTTTGCAAAAAAACAGCTATATGTTTTTTTTTCAACATAATGAGTTCATTAAGCGATTTAGTCGTTTATGATTTTACCTTTTACAAACCGACAACTTTATTATCGACTAGATTTATCTATATATATACAATTCTCGTGTCACAATGTTAGTCTGCATACTCCTCCGAAACGGCTT
>NJDC01002485.1:0-29619 GCA_002245475.1 Calephelis virginiensis
ATTAGACTATGGATTGTGTTTGAATTCTAAATCATTTTAAGATTGAATTAAAGTTTACTTGGTGACGTCACCTTAACCACTACTAAACTTAATCACTGGACGCGATTATTATTACACTTACGGCCAATATTAATAATCAATCCTAATCCAAAACTTGCTGTCCAAGATTGATATTTTTATCTATTTTTAGGTATTCGCTTGCTAATAACATATCTGTGGACAGGATAAATATGGCAATTAGGTAAAGGATAGGCAGGCGGATGAGCAGCTATCTAGATTGCTTGAAATCCATCCTTAGCGATACGCTATTAACATTGGCCGTTAGTCTTCGAAACCGGCGTGTTTGTATGAAAAGGTCAATCTTGGGGAAGGAAGCCAGATAGGTTTGTCGGAATCGTGAGGTCTGGCACTTGATCCTCACTGCCTACTCGTATAGATCTTGGCGTGAAGATATGTATGTATGTATGTATGTATGTGTATGTATTATTACAGAACTAACCACTATGTTAGTAAGTTATTGTTCGGCTTAATGCTAATAGTGAATCATTGTAATTCGTTTACTGTTATGCAAAATCCATTGTTTCTAAAAGACCGCAGATAAGCTGAGTAATGGTTGTATTAATAACCAGCCGTACCCTGTCACGATTTGTAGACGTAATGCTGTCACATGGATGATACGAGTAGAATAACAGTTCAACAATACAGTCAAACAATAAATCCGTACTAATATTATTAATACTAAAGTCTGTTTTTCTATATATCTGTCTGTTGCTCTTTTACGGCTAAACCGATTTCGATGAAATTTAACATGCATACAGCCTAAGATCTGGGGTCAAATGTAGGCTATTTTTCTTTTAAAATTAACCTCCCCGAAGGACGATATATACAGGCTGACATTTAAAGTAAATCAGCCAAGTTTCAGAAACGTTTCGAAATCGATAATTTTTCAATCTATGAAGTAATTAAAAATATAAAAAAATAATGTAACATATATTACAATTCTACTTCAAATACAAAATGCGAATTATTACGAAAACAAGGAATGAAACTGGTTCTCATCGTCAGCAGTCGCATTCGCAGGCTGGTGATGTCATAACTCGTACTAAGTACGACATAAAGTGACAACAAGTAAAGCATTTTGGCGGACTTTATTCTTTTTTCTTTTCTGATAAAGTCGCCATCAAACGTGTTATATTATGTTGACTTTTTCTTTTTTTGCAGTTTTGTTGCGTATAAATTATCTTTAATAGTTTTTTTGGATTTTTCTTTGTTCTGGCAGTCCGGTATCATACATGAGTGTGAGTTTTTAGGTTCGATGCCCCGGTCAGGCAATACAAAGTTAATATGTTTTTATTCAATTTTCTAATAAAAATACAAAATAAAAATAGGTGGCCTGTGTGGTCTAGCGGTTCAGTTGTTGAATTTGACTGCATGAGGTCCCGGGTTCGATCCCGGGTCGGGCAACAAAAAGGAAATTGGGTTTTTCCAATTTTTTAATAAAAAAAATGTTGTTCGAGCCTATCACATTGTGGGACTTAGTATCTTCTTTGTTTTCGGGGATATGGGCGTGAAGATACTTTTTTTTGCTCGGGCTTAAATAAATGTTCAGTTAATAGGTTTGCCACCTATCACATTATAGGAGATAAAGTAAGTCTAAGTAGCAGTAAGTAATTTAGGCTAGTCGTGAGTGTCATAGTTGCATCTCTGCCTACCTCTCCAAGGATACCTGAAGATACTTTTTTCTTTTTGTAAAATCTGATTTCTATTAGATTGTATTCATTCATTCAATACTAATATATTCACGCAATTAAATCGCCATTGCTCACACACACCTTTTTATACTTAAAAGAAAAATTTTAGCTTTGTATCATTTTCAAAATATAGTTTCAGTCTTCGGTCTTCGATGTATCAGCAAAATGTTAGGAATGACACCTATGTGATTCATTAAAGAATCTTGACTTCATTCTAATGTTCTGAGGTCAAACATCCAAGGTTTTAGTGATATGTTTAGTGAATACAAAATTTGGAAATGCTTAAAGTTTTTCTTTCATGTCACTAATAGCGATATATTATCAAGCAATATCTGGATGGCTGAGCTTTTTTCGGTATTTTTTTAATTGGTTGCTAGCTAGATCGATTTATTAACTCCGAAAACCGCTGTATACTATATTTCATTAAAATCGTTTGAGCCGATTCTGAGATTCCAATTATATATATAAAAGAATTGCTCATTTAAAGGTATAAGATAATATATTAATGGAGTTACTAATCCTACTAATATTATAAATGCGAAAGTGTGTAAGTATGTATGTCTGGATTTTTGTTACTCTTTCACGCTCGAGTGGCTTAACGGATTTGTATGAAATTCGGAACACAGATAGATTGTGACCTGGATTAACATATAGGCTACTTTTCATCCCGATCTCACAACCAGTTATCGTTTCAAACATGCGCGGGCGAAGCCGCAACCAAAGCTAGTATATAAACAAAATGGCAGATTGTATAAAGAATATTATTTTATTATATACATCATGCAATTAAAATGTAAAAAATAATAATAAATAAAATAAATAAAAGTAGATTATCTTACTTACTCCTTAGTACACCCGCTGCCAGTGAGTATCCAATCAACATCGTTCTAGCTTTCAGAGATTAGCTGAAACGAACAGGCAGATGTACAGATAAATAGACAGATAGACAAGCAGACAGACAGGCAGACAAAAACTGTATACTACATATTTGTGCAGGGTACCAATCAGAGTAGTGTTCTTCCCCAGACTACATGCTTTGTGGGCTAGGTGTGGGTAGCGAGCAGAAAATCAAATATCTTTACACAATATTTACTACAACGGTTTCAGTTACTTAGATACATACTCAATACGAAGGTACGTTAATAATTAACATTATGTAACACAACGAGATATAAGACAGTTCCCGGACTTGTTGTTCGCGCGGCGGTCGATAGAGAAGTGTGTTCTCGTCGAGCATGTCTCGACGATCGTCGCACACGAACTCCAAAACCGGACTTTGCCGAAGCGATGATGTCGCTTGCGTCTCGCTGCCATATCAACTATGGTATAGATAATAATTCATGTTAACGGCTTGATGAGCATAAGAATATTTTTATGCACAAATACCGCGATCTAACATTTTTACACACACACACACACACACACACACACACGCACACGCACACGCACACGCACACGCACACGCACACGCACACGCACACGCACACGCACACGCACACAAGGCAACTACTTTGTTTCCAAATTTATTAGTGCGCCATCTGTGATCTTCTATCATTATTATTAATATATTTTTTTATCAATATATTTGTTTGTGTATGTCAAATGCGTGCTAGTGTGGATAATGTTTTATTTATTTATTGAATGTACTTTATAAGCATTATCATTGAAAAATATTAGCATTCTGCACTTCTCCTACACATAAACTATAAGTGTGCCAAATTTTATGCCCCTGCGTCCGTGCAATTTTCGTAAAAAGGGGTCCAATGTTTTGGCATCACGTATTAATATATAGATTTGCCTGTAGTTGTAAAAAATCTTCAATCTATTTACGTACCTAAGACAGTAGACAATTGACAAGGAGCTGAGACGGATTTTCTTGGGTTTTTTATTAAGGTCATGAGAAGTTTAATAGATAACATATTTTATAACATACGTATATACATGATAAGTGATACAGGTCACATATAGGACAGCCCAAGAGTGGTTTTTTTGTGGTAACTTAGGCACGTCAGATTAAGATATGGGAGACACTCTGTACCATGGTTAAACACTTCCATTATTTTTTATTTATATTCCTGGCAAAATACATCAGACAAGCTATTGGCTCTCCTGATGGTAAGACTAGACTGAAGACACCATATTTAATACATATTTGGTTGGATGTTATGGTTGGATATTTATTTGGTTGGATGTTGGATGTTATGGTAATAAGTATTAAATTATTAAGTAAATAAGTATTAAACGTTGAATTAAAACAGTCTTTTTTTCTTTAGTTTCGAAGCCCTGATGATGCTGTAAAAAGTGAAACCGGTTGGCTAGGAAGTAACAAAAAGTGTTAAATAAAGTATATTGTGGATAAGTACAAGTGTTAAGTACAAAAAAAACGTGTGTGTACGACAGGCATAGGTTAGGCGGTGGATCAGTACCCAGGCAACTTGCTGCACAGCACTCAAACACTAGTGGTCTAGGTGGTGATGACCCATTTCGCCTTTCTCGCTCTTTACAAGCTGCCCAATTACTGGCAAATGACGAGTGCTAAGACGCTAAGAATGTCTGAGTAAGTGAATTTTTTTACTGCACTTTTTGCTGAACTGCTTTTTTTTACAAATCGAAGGAGGCAAACGAGCAAGTGAGTCATCTGATGGAAAGTGATCAACGCCGCCCACGGACATCCGCAACACCAGGAGTATCATAGATTGCGACCTTTAAGGAATGAGTACGCTCTTTTCTTGAAGGGTCCTTTGTTATATTTGTTTGGAAATACCACCGACGATAATTGTTTCCACAAAGGTTTCATAAATGGTCTTTTTTCCCCTTAACGGTCCGAGCACCTTTGCAGAATAGACCATTCATGCATTCCTGTCAGGCAGCTCGTAAAAGGCGAGCATAAGCTTACCATCACAAACACCATGATATTTTACTGGAAGGTAGAGTTTCGCAGGAACTCGCCAGGATTAGTACCACCGCTTTACCTATTCCTACCGCCATAACATCAGCGTTTGCCGTTGCCATATTCCGATTAGGACAATAAGGTAGCCGGTAAACTTACTTTTGCTCGAGGACTAACATCCCGGCCTCAGGTTTACAACGCACCATCAATACTGTCAATTGATAAAAAACTAAAAAATACTTAAAAATGAAATTCGTCTGCTTATTTGCCTTCAAATATCATAAAAAAGGTATTGTGCGGTAAGAAATGTCTTCGGAATTGCACAGTTGTCATCACGCATCAAGATGATGGGCATGATATTTTAAACTCGGACGCAATACACGATTAACGTAAACTGAGTTGTTACCTCTAGTTACTTAGGAAAAGAGGGTGTTGGTAATTATTAAGACCACGGGACTTGAATCTTCAGTAGCTCAATTGGTTAGAGCATTCGTCGGCTTGAGACGAAAGGTTACAGGTTCAAATCCTGTCTGGGGCGAAATTTTTTCTTTCTTTAAAATTTATAGAAATTTATCCCAAGCACAGGGCAAGTGCTAAAATAAAAATACGTTGCGAGAAACGAAAGTTATGGCCATTCTAAAATGTGAATTTCATCTGTAATGATGAACTCATTTGGTGGGTACTCAGAATTGTGTATCTATAGGACATAACTACCCGCGTTAACGGGTTAGAAAGGAATTAAAAATTTCGCCACGGGACTTGAATCCTCAGTAGCTCAATTGGTTAGAGCATTAGTCGGCTTGAGACGAAAGGTTACAGGTTCAAATCCTGTCTGGGGCGAAACTTTTTCTTTCTTTAAAATTTATAGAAATTATTAAGATTATGATACCAATCTGGTTGAGTCTTCAGAGGTGGTAAACTTACCTAGAACAACTAATTATTACAAAAGTCACAGCTATGCCATAAAAACGTGAGATAATTGTGTTCAGAATTTCAGGTTTTGTTTTCATACTTACATAATTAATATAGTTCCTATTAATGTAGTTTTTACGAAAATTGCCATATCTATAAAATTAAATAGTAAGATTATTAATAGTGTTACCAATTAAAATTAATTGTTCAGAGTTTGTGAGAAATTTCCTGAATTATAAAAAGGTGAAAAACAACCATTGTTATACAAATTGAACAAATTCCCGGTTTACTTTAACCGAAGACGAATTTATGACACCTTTTCATTTTATGTTTTCGCAATCAGTCAAGTAAACCGGAAATTTATTTAGGAACTACAAGAGTATTTATACTCAACTAGCTGTCCCGGCGAACTTCGTTCCACCCGTTCAATTTGTATGAGAAAAAGTAAAGTATTGTTGTTCCCATTTTCGCTGCAATTTTCGCAGTTTTTCTTTTCATAAGAACATTCTTTTGACAATAACTAACACACCAAAAAGGAATTGTCCAAATTGTTTCAGTCGCTCGGAAGTTATGCATTTACCTACACATTTAGCATTTAATTTTTATATTAAAGAAGAAGACCGTAAGTTATATCTTAAAAACATTCGTGGCTGATCTGCTTCCTGATTTTGTGCAAACAATAGGTTCCATCTCAGCTTTAGGAAAGCAACGCACCTGTAACATTGGTGTCTAAAGGCCACAGTTGTCTCTTATCTCATACATAAAAAGTTAGGCAGAGTTTCAACCATGTCTTCCACAGTAAACTAAATATACATATAACGAGTTTGGCGGAAAACATATCACAAAGTTTTTATAAGAAAATTTAAAAACACGTTTTGAGAAAATTTAAATCTGGATCTCATGTAGTCAACGCCAATACTGAACCACTAGACCACAGAGGCGATACAACGCATAGAAATTATATTTAAATTATGCGCTCTGGCTTTACATTTTTTACTCTTTTTACACTTTATACTTTTATTTTTAAATTGACTGACCTGATCTAAATTTGAGCGAAATGATTAATTATGTAATAAGAACTCTATAAAGATTTCTTTAAAATACATTCGGATTTCCGAAGCTTGACGAATATAGACGAAGCGCATAATTTAAACAGTACTGCTATAGTTACCTTTATTTGAAGTTATAAGGACATTGACTAACAACCTATTGCGGTAAAGTTTATAGTTATCACCTTAACCTACAATAAAATATAATGGTTATTGCTGCAGTCACGAAAGAAATGCGGCGCCTTTGAAGGGGACAACTTTTCTACTTTAATTTTAATGTCTTCATATTTCATAGATCTAAACAGAAATAAACCAAGTTAAAACATTATTCTTTAGGTGAGAACTACTAAACAAACAGATTTTATTATGCAGTTATTACCCGCATGAGTTCCAAGTAGAAAGAGGCAGCTGCCGAATAGAGGAGCAATTACATTTTACTTTAACCCTCTAAACGTATACAAAGCGTGGATGGCAAAAGAAGAGAAGAACAAGAGTAGTTTAATATAATTTTGAAGAGCCGTGTACAATGTTTGTCAAATAAAGCGATTACTGAAAAAAGCATCTTCACGCCCATATCCCCGAAGGGGTTGGCAGAGGCACGACCAAGGCATCCACTACTAGCCAAAGACACTATGTCCCATAATGTGATAGGTGGCAAGCCTATCGCCAACCGGGCCCATATCCAAACCCTGGCAATGTAATATCATTTTTTTTTGTTGCCCGACCCGAAAATCGAACCCGAGACCTCAAGCAGTCAAGGTCGACGCCGGAACGCTAGGACACAGAGTCTGGTTCATTTTAATAAAAAATATTACCTCACCTCTACCAGTGTAAGATACTCATGCGATAAAAACCATCATCGAAACAATATAATCTAGGTTTTTCTCTGTTATACAGAAAACTGACCTTAATTGTCCGAATTTGTAAAACTTTTTTTCATCCTTGAGGTCACTGACCCGGCACCGCAACATCACCGGTCCTACGCAGTAATTAATTTGTTATTCAAATTTGAGCATTAAATCATGCAAAACTTATTTATTAATGTCAATATGAAAAAGCTAACTGCCCCCATTAGTGTGCTTACTTACAGTAGTACTATTTAAATTATGCGCTTCAGCTGTAGTTGCCAAGCTTCGGCAATCCGAATGTATTTTAAAGATATCCATATAGAGTTGTTATTACACACCTTTCATCATTTCGCTTAGATTTAGATTGGGTCAGCCAATTTAAAAATAAAAGTATCAAGTGTAAAAAGAATAAAAAGTGTAAAGCTGAAGCGCACAATTTAAACTACTATTAGGTTTTCGCTTAGTGAAGTAACCAAACATTTATTCATCAGTTTCGTCGAAACTTACATTTTTTATATCACTGTCTTGTAAGACATAAAAAATTTATTACAATACAGTTAACACATAAGCCGAAGGGATTTTTGAAGTGAAAACTTCTGCAGCGGCGTTGCTCACTTTTTTTGGAATGGGTAAAAACTCCTAAACTCGCGTCAGGACACGTGACCTGATCGAAAATTCGTAAGACGGCGCAGGGCGTTTGCGCGAATGTTCGTGTTGTCATGTTTGTGTACTATAGCGCACTAAATTAATATTGTATTCTACCACATAAATTATAGTAATTTCATACTAATAATTAAAACAATTCGTGCGAAATTATTCCCTAACCATTCTAAAATATCAAAAATGCACAACGTTAATATTCAAATTCTTACTTCTGTCAGCACTTCCGGAGTGCAACCTGTCATTTTTTTTATATGCCTTCTTCCTCATGCCCGTCAGAACAGTAGGATTACTCGAATATTAATTGGAAATTGAAATGGTAAAATTGTATTCATGATGACAGCAAGCGTGTCCAACAAAAACAGAATCGAATAAATACTTTCATTCTCCTATAGATCATCTGAAGACTAGTGATAGAAAGCCTTGATGAAACTTGTCCGGTTGTATCTGTTATGTGTCAGTGTCATTAGACAGTCCGAAGAGTACCATAATTAATGGCTACCGTACTCCTCGGACTGGCGTAAAATACGACGTCTGTGGTATGTAGGCCTAGGTTGTCTTCCGCGATAAAAAAAGCCGCACGGCTTTTGATTGCTACCCTTTTTATGAAAAATTATAAATAAAAACCATTACTTGTGGTATTTTCTCATCCGACTTCCAAAAATTTGAAAACTGCATAAACATCGGTCTATTCCTAAACAATCTTAACCGTATATTTTTTAAATCAATCAAATAATCCGGGCTCCTTTGGGCAGAATAAACCATCTGCCTTCCTACCAGGCAGCTCGCAGAAGCGAGCATAGGCTTACCGTCGCCTGTCCTGTCGCGAACTAGCCATATATCCGGTCCAGGGCTACGTTATTTTTTACGTAGTTTTTAACCAGCTCTAAAAAGATTGTCAATTTAACTGTTTATTTTTTTTTTGTATGTTAGTTACGCGATTAGTTAGCTAATTATCTTCGTTCTCTTTTGGGAATTTTGTCACTATCGAATTAGTGGTTTTGGAGCTAAACTAAATACCTACCTAATTTATAAATATTTGTATATGTTGAAGACTTCATTACTGATGAATTATTCAAATTCATGCATTATCGGTCTTATTAATAAGCAAGAAATAACTAAAGTTAAAGAGTAAAATTAAGTTAACAGTACAATTTGTTTCACATTGTAATCAAAACTATAATACCAGGCTGAACCTTGGGTTAAGTACTTTACTCCATGTTTAATAATAAGAAGATATAACCCAAAACTATTATGATGTTGATAAAATTTATTTGAGACTATCTTTCGAAAATGTGTGAACCAGTCCAATCTTCACGTGGCCTATTAAAATAGATGGAGTCGACATTACACTACACCGTCGCCGCCGGTCTCGGCGACGAAGACCTCTCTTGCGCCCGGCGCCTAACGCCGAGCGACGAGCCACAAATACTCCTACATCAAGTCCACCCAGTTACCAGAACGCAGCACCAAGTTGAGGTACGTTCTCCCGGGAGACAGCCCTTGGTGATGGCGTTGTAGGTAACAGCCCATTCCATCTAAATAATGATGTCTCAGGCTGCGCACTCTGCTCGGCCCACAAAGTTCGGTGAAGTTGCAAAAAATCGTAAGAGACACCAAAGGTGGTAATGGTGCGTTGCCAAATTGAGGCCGGAATGTTAGGCCTCGAGCAAACGTAAATTTGCCGGTTTATGTTAAATTTAGCTTTTGTTATAAATTTTCTACATGCAACTTTACATGCTAGTGGCAAAAAGTTTTAATTTGGTTTAATAACAGTCACTTCTACTATTTTAGATAAGAGCTAGCTGACCGAAAGATGTCGTGCTGTTGCAAGTTCTTATTTTTAATGTTTCGCTTATATTTATTTTATCGTAGGAACCCATAAACATTACAGAAAAAAAATAACGCAATTGTTACTTTGGTTTACTTGTGGTGACATGATGAAGGAATAGAGAGATTTATTCTTTAACACTCCGTCGGGATACAAGGAGAGTTATACTTATAAGTTTGACGTTTGTGTGGGTGTGTGTGTCTATGTCTATATTGTGTGTGAATGCGCGCTTACGTGCATGTGTGCGTACGTGCTCGCGTCTATAAGTGTTTTTGTTGAAAGGGTTGTTGAACATTTTTAGTGTCATACTTTTTTATATTATAGCTGTGTGCGGAAAACAGGATTTAATTTAATCTTTCCTTAAAATTATGAAGCTTACAATAAATATATGTGAAGTGCATACTTCATTTAAATATTAAATTAAAGATATGTATACAAACAATTCATTTGTTTAAATATGTACAAAATATTTGAACACAAATATGTAGTAGAATATGTACGTAGGCTTAGATTATTTTGTAACAACTTCATAAAACACTTATTTATATAAATAATTTTCATTTAATTTAATTACAGACAAACTCTTCCTTTCTGTCTTTGTTGTTCTATATATAGACGGGTTTCCAATATTATAAGAAAATACGCTGCCATTACCAAGAGGTTTCTAAGAAAAGTATGAAGTTTGTAAATGATAATAAAACCGTTTATATTTATTGATATACAAATACAGATAGTGAAAGAAACGAAAGGGCAAAACTTTTGAGTGGATAAATCTAAACAACTTACCTTGCTTCAAGAAATCCATTTCTTGGAAAAAGGCGAGTAAAAACGAACTTATTTTTTCTTTAGATATAGAATCTAAACAGCATCTTAATCTTGTCACTACTACCTTTGGTCACGTGTAAGTCCCCTTATAAAACTTACTTAGCACTTCCGAGCTCTGAAGTTTCAGGATAAAATTGCTTAAGTTTTATTAAAATCAGTTGAGCCATTTTATCATAAAAACGCAATACAAGAATATCATTTTTCTATTAATTAAATTTAGGATGTAAGGAAATAAAATCAATAACGATTTACATTTTTAGAATTATTATGTCATTATATACAATAAAAATAAATAAAAGTAAATAATAAATCTGCCTACCCCGTAAGGGACTTGGCGTGAAGAAATGTATGTATGTATGTATATAAAAGAAATGATGTGAAGAAGGAAAGTCAATGACGTTTTAATGTTTTAGAATTATTTAGTCATTAATTTAGTTTAACTAGTGACTTATTTACATAAGATACCAGGCATTACAATTTCAATTCATAAGTTCGTTTTTATACTGTTACGACTTTGAGTACCTATATCTCGAAAACGAAGCGTCGTACAGCAAAACCCCAAAAACGCATAAGTAGGTATTAGGTCTACTATCGAACAGTGAAGAAAGTTCTCGAAAAGTCGTTGATAAGAGAACAACGTTTTCTGGAACATTCGCGGTCCGCGGCGAGTAGTACCTATACACAGCGCGCATTGTTTACGTATAGCGCCGCAGGTAATAAATCATGTCCTTGACGTAATCACCCGAAGATTCGGGAAGCGTCTATTGTGTTAGATTGTATGAGAAGTTTCTCGAACCATGGGCATAGCAGTATATAAGGAGGCATCGAGCCGCGACCCGCCAGTTCAATTTCGGAAGCGAAATCGAAGCGATCTCTACTAAGCGACAAGGAAGAATTATTTCGGCGAATACAGCGAGGACATTGGACCAGTGATTTTACTTAGCGATTCGGATTCTGTTAAGTGGATTTTTGTGGAAGCTTTCAATAAACGTCTTCTACGTTACAAACGGCATTTTATTACCCATAGCTCGTAACAATACTTATATAAGATGCCGGCGCCTACAGACTAGAACTTACATCCGTATTCAAGAAGCTTACTTAGCTGAGTAATGAAAAATCGCTGCGCAAATTACGACATTTAGCTATGCGTTTCTTACGTCAAGCCATCCAATTCATGAACAATACTTAGAACTGATATTGAACTAAATATATAGGACATAACTGCCCACGTTAACGGGTAAGAAAGGAATTAAAAATTTCGTCAAGGGACTTGAATCCTTAATAGTCGCCTCTGTGGTGTAGCGGTTCAGTTGTTGGACTTCACTGCATGAGGTCCCGGGTTCGAATCCCGGGTTGGGCAACAAATAGAAAATTGGGTTTTTCCAATTTTCTAATAAAAAAAAATGTTGCTCGGGATAGGATATGTGCCCGGTTGGCGATAGGCTTGCCACCTATCACATTGTGGGACTTAGTGTCTTCGGCTAGTCGTGGGTGCCCTGGTTGTGCCTCTGCCTACCTCGTCGGGGATATGGGCGTGAAGATACTATAACTGCCCACGTTAACGGGTAGGAAAGGAATTAAAAATTTCGTCAAGGGACTTGAATCCTTAATAGATCAAATGGTTAGAGCATTCGTCGGCTTGAGACGAAAGGTTACAGATTGAAAACCTGTCTGGTGTGAAATTTGTTCTTTCTTTAAAATTTATAAAAATGATGATACTAGAAATACAAGTCCATTACATTTTATTGTATAAACATTTGCATTATTAAACACAAATGAGAAGGAAATCTTATTAATGTTTTATTTACCGGAATAAAAAAAATAACTTGATAGCATCATGAATACATCATCATATGACTATGTAACGTACGTAACGAAATGCAGTCATTTAAGATCAATCGAAAATCTGCAGGTAGCAACAACCCATGCAATTAATTTCACAATTAGTTTAGAATTAATATGTTTAAAGAAGAAACAACTGACAATTTGTTTGGGTTAGTAATATTTGCATATTTGCATTAGATCGTTAATATCATTGAGGCACGTAGGCAATAGGTCTAGTTGTCTTGAAGTTTATTTTGCCGTTTTTTCTCTTGATTTTCTAGCATTGGAAAGGGTGGTACTGGACTGACAGGATTAAAACTAGGGTTTCTTTCAATTTTTTTGTTATAAATTATGAAGCTATCGATATAAATAAGAACTGTCATTTAATTATTAAAGTGTAAATAAATATTTCATTTTTTTAATGTTAATTAAATAGTTACACACTACAATATGGTAAAATATCTTGGAATGATTAAATATCTTAGTGATAATTAAATTAAATTAAAAATAAATTTCTAAATTACGTTACGGTATGGTTATAATACGTTATTTATAATATATAAAACTTCACTCGCCGACTCCTTAAGTAACCTGTCTACACAAACATAAGGTTGTCTGTTTATTATTTCATGACATTTACAATAATAATCTTTGCAAAACAAATAAATAGGTGCGATCACGACATAAGCTTTTCTAGGTTCTGCGGACCTATTAATATTATACATATATTCATAATTTTATTTATACTTATCCTGTAAATATTATCGCCTTTATGGTCTAGCGGTCTGGTTTTGGACTTGACTTTTTGAGGTCGCGGGTTCAATCCCCTAGCCTGGCAACTAAAAAGATATTACAAATTATACATTTTCAAGGAAAAATAGCGTTGACCTGGATAGGATATGTGCCCGATTGGCGATAGGCTTGCCATCTATCACATTGTGGGACTTAGTGTCTTCGGCTAATGGTGGTTGCCCTGGTTGTGCCTCTGCCTACCTCTTAGGGGATATGGGCGTGAAGATAGTACAGTAAAGATATAAAGTTCATATTATATTTCAATAAATACCCTGAATAGATTAGAATTTACTCTCTGTCTATCAGCTCGTAAAATGCGACCATCGGTAAAATGTAAAATAGGAACACAGTAGGAACTTTAAAATTTGTACAATCGAGATTTTGACAAGTGTCAGGTATCAAAGTTGTGTAAATATTTTAAATATAGAAATTAAATTGACAAGCTGTTAGCACAATCGTGTTCTGGTCTGAATGGTAAGGTGGCCCCGATGGTCTAGCGGACTGGTGTTGGACTTGACTAATTTAAGTCCCGGGTTCGATCCCCAGATCGGGTAACAAAAAAAATAGAAAATGTACTTTTCCAATTTTCTAATAAAAATAACGTTGCCCTGGATTGGATATGTGCCCGATTGGCGATAGGCTTGCCATCTATCACATTGTGGGACTTTGTGTCTTCGGCTAACCGTGGTTGCCCTGGTTGTGCCTCTGCCTACCTCTTAGGGGATATGGGCGTGAAGATAGTACAGTAAAGATATAAAGTTAATATTTATTTCAATAAATACCCTGGATCCACTGTATAGATTAGAATTGACTCTCTGTCTATCAGCTCGTAAAATGCGACCATTGGTGAAATGTAACATCATCAAGAAGAACTGTGATGGTAGACTGCTGTGTAACTTCCCCGAGTATCCAGCGGGATATACACCGCTTTACCTATTCATAATAACAGTCTCATGTTTGTCCGTGACAGTCCGAGTCCGCTGAGTAAACCAAAAGACCAATAGACCATCCGCCTCTCTGGCAGGCAGCTCGTAAAAAACGAACACTTCAAACAAATATATAGGTTCATCACTCACAAGATCACTGATGGTAGAGTATTGTGCGAATTGCTTGGGTAGGAATCAATCGCCTTACCTATTCCTGTTGCTATTATGACTAGTTCATGAACTGGCCTGGAGGGTATGGTAGTCAGTAGACTTGCACTATAGGTCTAACTTCCAGGCCACAGGACAGCGACGCACTTGTAACACCGATGGTGTCTATAGGTCAAGTTTAACTCTCATCATAATGAGATCCTTGTGCTTAGTCGCTGTTGCATATAAAAATTATCTTACTACATCATGTTCGGGGATATTTTAACATATCCAGAAATAAAATGTTGAATAAAGTCCATTAAATTTGAAAATTGTTATTACACCTACTATATACACAACTACTACACAACAACAACTACACTCATAACAACTGCCACATATGGTCATTATGATAAAAGTGGTGATTATTCTACAGTGCCGAACTAAATTATTTTTATGCTATCTTTTTCAAAGAACAATTACAACGTTTTCAGAGGAAACTTATAATTTTGTACATATATCAAATGCAAAGTAATCTGACATCATTAAGTGTTTCTCTTTTTATAACTTTCGTTAGAAATAGATAACTATATCTTAAAAAGTGTGGTCCGTGTTGGTCCGAGCTCCTTTGCAGAATAGACCACTTGCCTTCCTGCCAGGTAGCTCCTAAAAGGCGAGCATAGGTTTACCGTCACTAGCACCGTGAGATTTAACTAGGTGGTAGAGTTTCGCAGCGACTCACCCAGACTGGTACCACCGCCTTAACTATTCCTGCCGCCATAACATCAAGATGTGTTACGGTTAGGTACCCGGTAAACTTACTTTTGCTCGTTTTTTATTATTTATTACCATTACCACCTTTGGTGTCTCTAGGCGGTGGGAATTTCTTACCATCAGGAAATCCGTCCGCTCGTTTGCCTTCCAATATTATAAATATTTTACTATTATTATTAATTAGCTCAATAAAATTAACACGAGTGAGAAAGTGTGAAAAAGAAAATTTGAATAAAAATTACATGGTCACTTTAAGTTAAAAACATTTTTACAGGTATTACAAAATGCTATTTAGTCAGGTCTGTAACTTTTTGTTACAGCAACTTCACTGACCTGAGGACGAAAAATCATTTCTCCTTTACCCAACAAAAACTAGTCTAATTTTAGTTTACATCAAAGTGCGAAGTACGGAGCTACGGACGAATCTATGTAGTTGGCAAAATAAGAACTAAACCTCTATTTCGTAAAATGTATTTCCGCTGTCATGTCATGTAATTTTGAAGTCTGAATATTTCGAAAATGAAATCACAACTACATTTTTTTATGATTTTGTTATTGTGTTCGCTATTATGTAGCTAAAATTATCATCTATCAGAAATACAAAGCGTCACACTAGCGACATTGTTTCTTAAACAGATGTTTTTCTTGTTGATTGTCTAATGAAATGTGAGGAGTTCAAAAACTATTACGTTAATAAATTAAGAAGATGGTATTGAGCAGGATAGAGCATCGCCTCTGTGGTCGATTCGACTATTTGACGTCGGATTTGGCTTCTTGAGGTGCCGGACTCGATCTCCTGGTCGGGCAACAATCACAACTAGAAAATGTGTATTTTAAATTTTCTAATAAAAATAACGTTGCCCGGGATTTGATATATGCCCGGCTGGTGATAGCTTGTCACCTATCACATTGTGGGAGTTAGTGTTCTCGGCTAGTTGTGGGTGCCATAGTTATGCCTCTGCCGCTCTTCGGTGATATGAGCGTAAAGATACAGGGTAGAACAAAATTATGAAGTTTACTAGAGTGTATTTGTAAAGGACTCTGAAATATACACTAATCGAGTATGATAGCGACATACACATGGAACTGCATACATGAAAAATTCCTCTTTGTGACCATGACCATGTTCCAGATTTAGCAGCACCCGATGTTATTTAAACAGTATGCAAACTGTCTCCAGCAAACTACGGCGTATCAATCATTCGGACACCGCCTTTGAGTCCATCTTTTAATGCACTTCTTCATTTATCACCAGGATGGACCTGAGCTTCAGTACAGTGTCCGTTGTGTTCTAGGTCGGACATGAATTATTTATCTTTGGTTAATGTAATACTAAACCTGGGGAACTTTTCCTTAATAGTACGAGAATACCGTTCAGATTTATCTGAAAATTTCGGTGATTAACTTGCTGCTCTTCTTTTTTTCCTCTTGACAAACGAGTATAAATACTCTTTAGCAAGAGACTTTATATTTTTTTTCATTTCCTCCCATTTTTCAATAGTACCTAACCAGTATCATTACAATTTATTAAATCTTTAAAGATCTTTGGACTATGGCATTACAGTAACAAATTCATTTTCTATTAAATATTTGACGTTTCATTAATATATTGTTCTCTATTCTTGTTATTCATTAAGAATCATAACTATCGATTTACCCGGATTCTCCTAATTATAATTAAAATGAACTTAATATTTTTTCAGGAAAATTAGAAAATACCATATTATCTAGCAATCGGAGACAAATTATCTTGTGGTAAGAAGTATAGTCTGTCAAGAAAGTTATGATAAGAAGTTTATGAAACTAAAGAATTGCATTGTAATGACAAAACCTATGGACAAAACACAAACTTATTGTCAAACCAACATTAAGCTAAATACCTACTATCTCTGCTATCGCGTCATATGTTCTTGCATGATATGTTCTTACATGATATGTTCTTGAATGGCTGTTGTAAGCTTACATTAGTAATATACCTTTTGTAATTCAATAAATTTTTGTCAGCCTTGGTCTCCCCGGGTACCTACATCCATCCACATTCGCATTGTATATCTGCTTTGTCAATCTTTCATCTGTCATTCTTTACACATAACTGAACCAGCGGAGTATGCCCTTTCCCATTTTAACACCAACAATTTCTTTCAATCCCACTCTTTCTCGGGTCTCACTGTTACGTATGCGGTCAGTGAGCGTTACACCACAGATTTTCCGTAGTGCTCTCATTTCGACCGCATTTATACTACTTTCATGCTCTTTCTGACATACCCCACTCTCGCTTCCTTACAATAACGTTGGAATAAACACAGAATTATGCAAAGCGAGTCTAGCTTTTTGACTCAAAACCTCGCTTTGGAATAGCTTACCCAAAGCTCCATTCACACTATTCCCTTCACTCACTCTCCTCTCTACATCTGCGGTGTAACTTCCATCCCTGCTAAAAGCTCAACCAAGATATACAATTTTATTCACTTGTTCCAGCACTACATCATCAACCAAAACTCTTACATCCGTTCTGGCTACGTCTCTTTCAAACACCATTATTTTGGTTTTCATCGCATTCAAATGTAAGCCCCTTTCTTTACAATCTCCTACCATAACTGTGACCAGTGTTTGCAGCTCAGCTGGTGTCAAGTCCAAAAGTACAGCATCATCTGCATAAAGCAGGCAGTTCACCACTTGGTCACCCATACATTTCACGATCAGATCAATCGGATATTATCCGAGGGTGGTGTCAAGAGTCTCCGACACCGGCGTGTCTGTATGAAAAGGGTAATGAATGTGAAGGAAGCAAGACAGGTTTGTCAGGATCGTGAGGTCTGGCACTCGATACTCTCTGCCTACCGCATAGGGGACTTGGCGTGAAGATAAGTATGTATGTGTAATAAATTTTTGGTCCAATATATTCGGATAAGCTACATACAACATTTACTACTATCAAATCTATATATAAAAGAAAGTGGTGTTAATTACACTATTTATAACTCAAGAACTACTGAACCGATTAGGCTGCAAATTGGTGGGGAGGTAGCTTAGAACCAGGAGAAAGACATAGGATATTTATCCTGTTCGATTGTGAGGAAACTGGGTAAAACAACATTTTATTTTTTTCCATACAAACTGAACGGGAGGAACGAAGTTCGCGGGAACACCGCTAGTACATAATAAGACTTCCTTCGCTAGTACTTAATAAGACTTCTTTCGCTAGTATATAATAAGACAAAGTATGTAATTTTATGTGAATAATGTGAATCGGGCGCTGGGAAAGCTATTTCAAAGCGAGGTTTTGATTCATAGTAGGTACTAGACCCGCTTTTCATAATTTTGTAAGAACCGACGTTGTTGTATCGAAGCGAGAGTTGAATATTATGTCAAAAAAAGTAGGTTAAAAGCGGTCGAAATTAGAACGCTACGAAAAATCTGTAATGTTACGCTCCCTGACCGCATTCGTAACAGTTTGATCTGAGATAGAGTGGGATTGAAAGAAAGTGTTGGTATTAAATTGAAAAGAGCATGCCACGCTGGTTACGATATGTAGAAAAATTGACAGATGAAAGATTGACCTGCTTTGTCAATCTTTCATCTACAATGTTAATGTAGATGGATGTTGTTGATGATGAATGACATTCCACGATCAAATCGCTCAGGTGTTATCCGAAGTCTCCGAAACAGGCGTGTTTGTATGGAAAGGGTTATTAATGTGAAGAAAGCCAGACAGGTTTGTCAGGATCGTGAGGTCTGGCACTCGATACTCTCTGTCTACCCCGAAAAGGACTTGGCGGGAAGATATGTGTGTATATATAATCTTATAGGCTGCACTACATGGATACCATATGAAATGTAGTGGTGCTCTTATTTGTTTTCATGACTTTTTTGACAAACTACACACGTTTTAGACTTACATGAATGAGATTATTTAGTTCTGTTGAGTTTTGGCTTTGATTATCCGAACACTATTAAGGCGAGCACTGAACCTATGTGAGCAGGAATAGACAGTAGTAGCCAGTGCTGGATTAAGCCCTGGACTAAGCCTAGGCCCTAGGCCATTTTCATTTTGGGGCCCTCCCTTTTTCAAAAGTATTGTAAAATTGACGGTTATTTCTTGTAATTTCAGAATTTTTAACACCTCGTATATCATGTCAAGGTTTTAAAATTGGCACAAAATAATGATCGAACAATCAAACGAACAACTAAATAAAATAAACATAATAAAAAATACGAATATTTTATTTCAATTTGAAAAAAATAAAAAACGTATACAATGTCGGGGGCCCCAGGCTATGGCCTAGTCTGGCCTATTGGGTAATCTAGAACTGGTGGTAGCTATCTATTTCAGCTATGGCAAAACTTTACCAACTAGTAACAGTGATGGTACTAACGACCCTTTACTTTGAGGTGTTTGCGATTTCCTTAATACTACCAGAGATTAGTAAAATATATTGTCTTTGATACTACTTATATAATTTTTAATTCACATTTAGCAGAATTTGGTTTACCGCATTTTATATATGTTTGATTTGTTATTTTTAGCATCTTTGCGTTAATTTCGAATAAAAATTAGTTTCAATTAGCACATACGATTGGTATTTGCTGTTTACGCAATTTATACGCAAGCAAAGAAGCATTTTACTCAGAGATTAGCAACGCCCAACATTGTTATCGTCTAACAGTATGGTGTTAAATATCAAATACGAGTAATTAGCCATTACCTCAACTTTTGCTATCCTAAATTGTGACTTAAGATTAGAATATTCGAGTGATGTTGGCAGTTCGCGCTACGTCGACCAAAAATTAAAAAAAAATTCATGTAATAATTACATGATGAGGTATTAAAGAAAAAAAAATTAAAATATTAAAACAAAATGTTTTTTTATCGCCTTTGTGGTCTAGCGGTCCAGCTTCCCGCCAGACAGACGTTGTCCTATCCTACCTATGGTTTTTTCTTTATTTAAACCTTCTTTTGATAGTAACTTACAACAAAAGATGAATCTATGGTCTAGCGATTCAGATCGACTTGACTTCATAAGGTCCCGGGTCGGGAGATAACTAGAAAATGTGTATTTTCAATTTCCTAATTTTTATTAGTTTTAACGTTGCCCGGGATTGGATATGAGCGTGGTTGGCGATGGGCTTATCACCTTTCACATTGTGGTACTTAATGTCTTCGGCTCGTCGTGGGTGCCCTAGTTGTGCTTCTATTGCTTAATGGGCGTAAGAATGTTTTTTTAAAAAATATTTTAGATAATAAAAGGTTGTATAATAAAATTTTATAAAATAAAAAAACTCTGTTGGTTCGCTCATGTGGTAACAATGCCAGATGAAAGATTGAATGTTGGGGAAGCTAGGTAGGTAGGTGTGCAAGAATAGAAATATTAGCCACTCCATAGTCTCTGCCTCCCCGTAAGGGACTTACCATGAAGAAATTTATGTGTATTTCAAAAAGTAGCTGGTGAATCTTTTTTTATTTTTTTTCTGTATCTTAAAGCATCATACTTTTTAAACAGAACCTGAGAAAGTTTTAGAACTCATTGTTTTCGAATTAATAAAGATAGACAGATAGAAATGTATAAAATTCTAGCGAATTTCGTTCTACTCTTTCAGTTCGTATGGAAAAAATATTTTTTTCCCCCAATTTTTTCATTTTTTTTTATCTTTTAAACCTTCCCTTGGCTTGAATTCAAAAGAAAAATTAGGAACTCTTATATAAATGATGAGATCGTCAGGATAAATGATAAGAACAGATCTGAAAAAGAAGAAAGAGGTCCTCAATTCGAATGTATGTTTGTAAGGTAAAAAGCAAACCGATTTAGATGATAATTTTTAGAGAGAGGTATGGCTCCGAATATATCCCATATTAATATTATTATCTAGTTGTTTGTGAGTTATACTTAATAATGTATACATTTATTTATTTTATTTAATCATTTATTGTACACAAAAAAACTTAAATAAATTTTAAAACTAAAAAATTTTTACAAAAGTCAAAGCCAAGTTTTTCATTTATCTCGACGATCTCATCATTGATGTGAGTGATCCTACTTTTTCTTTTGAATTCAAGTCCAGTGTAGGCTTGACAAATAAGAAAGATGAAAAAACTGCGAGGGAACTACGAAAAAACTTATTTTTTTCATAATAAAAAGTTGTTGATTTTGGAATGTTTCACGTTGGATCCGACAGGCTGCGCTACTATCGAAGCATTAATGTCAAGCGAGACGAAGTTTGCTGGGTCAGCTAGTAATTTATAAGATTTATCACGTTTTCAAATTTATCATCAGAAATTGTACCTATCAAACTGTGTATGTATTGTGGTTGGGTTTTCCCACATTCATTTTTACTCCATAACTGATAATCTGAAGTTTATATATAATTGGACAATTAACCCTCAACTATTGTGTACCTATATCTATTTAGATAATGGGGATTTGTATTTTCCTGATTATTGCGGTCTTCATAAATAATTAATAAAATCTGACTCATCTAAACCTACATATACTTAAAATAAAAAGAGTGAATTCTGTACCTTTAAGATTAAAAAAAATATAGGCGACTAAAATTGATAAACAAAACACATCTGTCTGTCTGTCTGTTTGTATGTCAGTCAGTCAGTCTGTCTATCAATCTGTCTTTCCGTTTGTATGTCTGTCATTAAGTCCGTCGTCTGTATATACGTCTGTCTGTCTATATGTTTGTCAGCATGTCTGTCTGTCTGTCTGTACAACACATAAATTTGCCTGTGTTTCAGTAAGCTGCTGTCTGGTTTTATGTTTTTTGCTTGATAGAATATAGTTTAGAGATCTCATAATTTTTTCAACTTACAAGTTTTGAATTTAAAAAATTACAGACATGAAGAACAAGTTTTAGTGGTGTAAACAGTTCAAGTAAATATTACAACGGCCTACGCATTATATACAGGAGCTTTTGAACGTAGAGTTCATTTTAACCAGATTTTCAAACATAATGAATCCCTATATTATAACACTAATATATTTTTACAATTCTTTAATTCACTATCACCAACTATCACTCTTGCAAAGTTACGTTCCGAAAAATTCGTACACCAAGACTGCATTCTCGTCACGCTGACGTCGGTTTTATACAGTATTTTGAAAACATTCAAATCAGGGACTGTTACTATAAATTAATTATAGTGAACTATGTCCGCGTACGAGAATGAACAAATATTTTATTCACTGCTTTTACAAGTGTTTTATATTTTTAACATGCTGTTTTATAATAACAAAATCACATGCCACAGAGTAAATAAAATTATGATTGAATTATGATAAACTAATATTTAATTTGTGATGAAATATTAGTTTATTATATATAAATACATATAGAAATATATATTTTATTTATTACTTTTAAACATTACTTCTATGTTTAACAAGCTGTTTGACTGTACTAAAATTTTATTTGATAAATGTTGTAGATGTTATTGCTAGTATAATTGCGACAGTCTAATAATCAGTAAGTTTATTTACACTATTGACATTGACCTTTAAGTATAACTATTGATACCACAGACAGATACGCTTACAATAGGTACTTACATTAAAAATATAATATTGTTTTTTTTATCCATTACGGATGAATGAAATTTGCCGTTTAAATGTTTGAAGCCTTTATGGACAGTTACTTTACTCTTTGGTTTGAAGATTCTAAATCAAACAAGGGTTATTTTATAACAAAAGGTATTTAACCCGACATAACAAGGATCGCAGGTTGTAAAGGGAATCAATTAATTATATTTGAATTCATCGTTTAGTTATACGTAGGTGTAAGTACGTTATTACCATAGATTGTTACAATTTAAAACAGTGAACAGGTATTACGTACAGATACAGGTATTATTTACGACATTGATCATATTATATCGACTTCTGATGATTATATCTTGAAACAAAAGCGTCGCCAGATAATAGCCCTCCCACTGGGGAAGGAATAAGGTGAATAAGAAAATTATAGTATGAGCATTTCATATAAGGCAATTATAATAAAACATGTTTGTAAACGAGCTTCGAAACTAGTTATTTAGTAATTGCATTTATTATGCAAATAATTTAGGGGATCGAATTTCAATAGGTGCACAATTTATTTTTTGTAATAACCAGATTTTAATATTCAAGTATGTAGTAGACCACTCAGGACTCTATTTAGATATTAAATTTCTGCACAGTTCAGTGTCCACAGTTCTATCCCTGAAAATCAATAAATCGAGCATTAGAGCCCCAATCCCGCTTCCTAAGTCCGCTCTGATCGGTCCAACTACCGCCCTATTATTGTAACTTACCTATTCTCCAAAATTATGTAACCCTTTTTAAATTTTAGCTTTTACTGTATCTAAAAAAATACCAACTCATACGTGAACGTTACGGTTTTCGTCGTGGTCGTTCAGTTGGAGATCTGGAGGGAGTGGAGCAAGAGAGAAGCGTTGGTTGTTAGTTTCGTCATAGCAAATAACAAAAAAGCTTTCCTCCTACAGACTTCCCGAGAAATTATCCAACTAGTCACCATCTTTATGGCAGAATACAGCATTAATTTCCATACATCAATGACATGTTACACTTCTATCTTTACACTTTGGTCAAGCTTATATTTGTCGGGAACACATCATTGAGAGCCTGAGCATACTTGTGTCTCAAGTCGAGAGTGTGTTGACCAGTATCTCATAATAGGACCAACAGAAACTAGATTTTTAGAACAATTTAACCCTAATAAGACATAAATTTGCACGTTCTTTGCTGAAAAGATTATCTTTTTTCTTCTCCAAAGATTCCTCGCATTACCCGTTTCTGAGCGCATTTATTTACATGCCACAGGTAGAACTGAAATTCTTAGCCTCGATATCTGGCCTTTTTATTTTCGTGGTCATCCAGATGAAGCTGAAACAGCTTTTAAAAAGGCTACAATAGCTTCTAAAAAGGCTGTTCTCTTCAGTAAGTAGGAACAGCATCAGTCATCGCATCGCTTGCGGTTCTAAGCATCGAATTCAGCCTCATATATTCTCCTCATCTCTAGGCGAAGGCTTAGACATAGCGACAGTGCTTGAAGTTTCATGCCCAAAACCTTGATGTGTGGCGATTCTCTAATGAGCGATTCCATAAACATTTCTGACCTCGTACAAAACCGTTATGGAACCACTACTGACGGCGGTATTTCCAAATGGACTGACTAGGAAACTTCAATGAAAGAACCTACTCATTTCTAAAAGGTTAGCAATATATATGTGATACTTTCGGGCAACGTTAATTTTATGTGAAAATTGAAAAGAACCCCATCTACATTTCTCAAGGCAACTACTTTGTTTCCAAATGTATTAGTGCGCCATCTGTGATCTTCTATCATTATTATTAATATATTTTTTTATCAATAATATTTGTTTGTGTATGTCAAATGTATGCTAGTGTGGATAATGTTTTATTTATTTATTGAATGTACTTTATAAGCATTATAATTGAAAAATATTAGCATTCTGCACTTCTCCTACACATAACTATAAGTGTGCTAAATTTTATGCTCCTGCGTCCGCGCAAATTTTGTAAAAAGGGGTCCAAAGTTTTGACATCACGTATTAATATGTAGATACATTTTCTTATTTGATTGTTGACAAGTCCGACGCCGGAACAAACGCAAATATTATTTGTAAAGTTAGTAAAATATTTTCTTCCCATTCATTACCAAAGCATCAAAGTTATTACCTACGTCTGCTTAGATTTAATATTTTTTTGTTACAAAATCAGGTCACTTTTTATGAGAAGATAAGCTTTGGGTTTCCCAAACATTGTTGTTCAATCATGTTGGCAATAATGTTTTCCTTACAATAACCTTAAGTCCTAATTCAAATGCTATTACAAGGATGCATGAATCATACTAAGTCTATATATTAATACCTACAATTAATTTGTACTATAAATAGATTTTAGTCTACTATATTTTCACATACTATATTAAATTTAGTTGATTTATTACTATAACAGTTTCTATATTCTTGTCGTCGGTGCTTGGTGGAATTCCATTCTTGAAACAATTTATTTACAACACTTGTACTTTCCACAATATTTTTTTTATTTATATACGAGTAGTTTAGCCAACCGGTTTCGTTACACAAGCATCATAAGGGCTATATAACAACTGAAGTTTTTTTTAATAAATTGTTGTGACTAAATTTATTATTATATGTAACATTTAAAAGTAGTATAAACAAAATCAGTTTTACTATTTCTTGAACACATAAATCCTTATTATTTCATTATATCGCACTGAATATTTAATATTACGAGAGATGAGAAACTCTAGCCTTCCTATTAATAAACATCGACTAAAGTACTCCGAGGTTTAATAAACTAAAGTTCTTATTGGTATCGTCACGCCCATATCCCGGAAGAAGTAAGCAGAGGCACAACCTGGGCACCCACGGCTAACCGAAGACGCTAAGTCCCACAATATGATAGGTGGCAAGCCTATCGCCAGCCAGGCTGGTAAACACAAGCCCTCGATTTTTTTTCTATTTTATTTATTTTCGTCACAAAAAATATATATTATGAAAATTTTAATGACAGGTCTGTATAATTTTAAAATTAATAATATATTTATAAAATTCCCCGTGTTGGTCCGGGCTCGTTTGCAGAATACCTATTCCAGACAACTGCAAAAACTAACTTCGATTTTAATACTATGTCATCTAAGCAGGTACACAAAAAGCTAAACATTCTCATCATATCTAGACTTGACGGCGATGGGACAACCTTTTTTGTAAATATTGGTTCAGAAGTAACGAAGAATTTGATTAACATGCATAAAGACATAGGAGTCTAATCCTTTTTTGAAGTTAGTTTAGTTTAGTAGAAAACTAAAAGTGCTAAAAAAGAAGTGAAAACTAGATAACATAATCTGAATACAGCTTTTAGTAACTGAAAAAGAAACATAGTATATTTATAGATGATACAGTCAATGTGCGAAGGTGTTTATGGTGCATTACTAAACTGAGGCTGGTTATTTAAAGCTTGTACCGAAAATTCCACCTATTAAGGCGTGTTCAGATGACCCGCGCAGAGCACGCACATGATTTGAGCTCCTAGACCCGCGCTCAGTACGCGTATGCATCGCACACGCCTCGCACCCGCTTGTACTACTAGTGACTGTAATTACTATGCAATAATTACGTTCACTCGACTTATTAGCTTCCAGGCATTCTCTTAGTGAGAACGTGTCTAACAAAATAGATTCGACTAAATAGGAAAAAGTTCTAATAGCAAATCAAAAGTCAGTGGAAAGATAAATTCTAGAAGAAAATATTAGGTTCATCCTTCATTAACTCTCATTTTAGGTCCTTAATTTTAGGTATTTAATGCGTATAAATTTTTTAGCAGTTTTAAATCACAAACTGTAGCAACAACACGCAGTTATGCGAAATAGTATTTATTTTGCTGAAAGACTGGATGTAACTTTGAGGCGAGTAGCTGGTCATTCTCAAAAATAGCTGCGTGCGCATATATACTTATATCCAACTATAGCACCAACTCTATTTTTGAAAGTGACCATTACATGTTAAAACATGTTGAATTGTTTAATAATTTATTAATTGCAAGCTTATAGCTAAGACCTAGTATCTCAATAGTGGTTACTACAAGATAATACTAGAAATTATGAGAGTTTAAATGAATCTCTGAAACCCTATAATTGATTGAATGCGTTCAGATTTTCAGCTTAAATTAGACCTTTAATAGCCAAGCAAAAATATAAAAATACCACCTAATGGTCTAATTACATTGCTTTAATTATATATTGCTGCATTCATCTTGAATCATAGTGGTAGGTATTGTAATAATATACAATAGGTAATTTAAAAAAATTAATCTACTGTCTTAAAGTCAAGATCTTCACTAACACTGGATTGCACACTAGATTGACTTGGTCCAATTTCTGTGTAAGTGTCAAATTCTAGGTCAGAACTATTTGTAGTAAGCCTAGATTGGCCCCTCACATTAACAGACTCAGCCGCAGTAGAATATCCATGAGTCTGAGTAATGTAGGTTGGCTGAGATTGGAAGAGTTCATGCAGGTGGGTAATTTGAGAAGCTGATGTGCTTTTTTGTTTCATGTTCCTTACTATCGATATAACTTGGTATTGGAATTCTACAACTTCTTCGTCACTAAACTTCTCTACAGTTGGAGCAATACTCTTAAAAAATGACATAATTCTGCTGTCATGATTTTTATTGTCTTTGCTTTTTAAAGAATCGATAGATTCAATCATTCTTGTATCTACTACACTCAAATATTTTTCTTTAGCTACATGTCCTTTTTTCTTCTTTTTGACCATCGGTGAATCATCACTGTCATCATTTTGTATATTTGACTCATTATCCTTATGTTTAGCAATTTTTAGCAAAAACTTCATATTGTCATAGTATGTGTACTTATGAACTGATTGGTTAGCTCCCGATCCCGACTTATATTCAATTATTTTTCTATGACATTTCATCCACTCGTCTCTCATCGATTTCCACTTCTTCAAAACCAGTTTTTCTGTAAATAAATCAAAACTATATAAGTAAAATACTTCAACTTAGCAAACCGACGACGACCAGCAATTAGGTAGACGGAAGATCTGATGAAAGTTGCGGAAAGCCGCTAGATGCAAACTCCTCTTGGAAAGGCTATGCTCACTAGTAGAGGTCCAACGGCTAAAATAACCACTTTATGAGTGTACAATTTTACTAAAAACCTATCCGCATGATATAATTGTGAATTATTTAGATGAAGTAACATAGATGAGATAATAAGCTTAAAATTAATGTAATAAAGTCTACTTACTTTATAACATTAATTTTAAGCTTATTCTACGAGCTGGTGTATTGATATGTTTATTGTTATATTTTATTTTTCAGATATTTAGCAACGGGTCATAGTTTCGCTGATCTGCGATACGCATTCAGAATTGGAAAAAGTACTTTGAGTACTATTGTTAGAGAAGTTTGCCAAAGTAAGTGCCAATTTTCCACATTGCCTGGGTGCTGTAGATGGTAAGCACATTAAAGTTGTTAAGCCCAATAGAAGTGGATCGATGTTTTTTAACTATAATTATTTTTTCTATCGTTTCTATGGCGATAGTTGACTCTAATTATAATAATATTTTCATTGACGTTGGTGCTTACGGCAAAGAGTGTGATTCTAATGCTTTCAAGGAGACTTCTTTTAGGAAAAGCTTTGTAAACATGACATTAAATTTGCCATCACCTGCAACGATCAAATCAAACGCTGATCGACCCTACAAATTTATTGGGGACGAGGCTTTTGCGTTACACGAAAACTAACTTCGCCCGTTCAGTGGTCAACAGCTGGATACGACCAAATCGGTATTTAACTACCGTTTGCCTAGAGCAAGGCAAAATGCAGAATGTGCTTTTGGCATTATGGCTAATAAATAGAGATTTCTGCATCGTCCTCTCGATGTTTCACTTGATTTGACCACCTCTTTGTTCGAGTGGCTAGCTTACACGCTTAACTACACCGAACAACAGCGAGGCTTGGGTTCGATTTCCGACGGGGGCAGGCATTTTTGTGATGAACATTCAGATGTCTGCATTTCCGGGTCTCGGTGTCTATTAAATTTATTCTGGTATCTATTTAAGAATTTCCATGTATTAGTATCGTTGACTGACACCCATAACACAAGCATATAATTTACTTAATTTGGGGTTAGATTCAATTTGTGTAACTTGTCGAGAGATATTTATTTATTATTTATTTATTTAGCAGTCAAAATCGTAAAGACATGTTGTCTTCTACAGAACTTTATACATAAAGAATAGCATTATGTCTGAGCAGAAAGTGCACCATGACAAACTAAATATTGTTAGTCAAAATGATATATACACCATTTATTAAAATATATTATTCCAACGTTATTGTATGGAAGCGAGAGTTGGGTATGTCAGAAAGAGCATGAAAGTAGGATAAATGCGGTCGAAATGAGAGCACTACGGAAAATCTGTGGTGTAACGCTAGCTGACCGCATTCGTAACAGTGAAATCCGAGAAAGAGTGGGATTGAAAGAAAGTGTTGGTGTTAAAATGCGAAAGGGCATGCTCCGCTGGTTCGGTCAAGTGGAAAGAATGACAGATGAAAGATTGACAAAGCAGATATACAATGCGAATATGGATGGATGTAGGTACGAGGGGAAACCAAGGCTGACATTTCACGATCAGATCAATCGGATATTATCCGAGGGTGGTGTCAAGAGTCTCCGAAACCGGCGTGTTTGTATGAAAAGGGTTATGAATGTGAAGGAAGCAAGACAGGTTTGTCAGGATCGTGAGGTCTGGCACTCGATACTCTCTGCCTACCACGTAAGGGACTTGGCGTGAAGATAGGTATGTGTGTATGTA
>NJDC01002485.1:37571-67752 GCA_002245475.1 Calephelis virginiensis
CGTCTCGTCCCATCGGATCCTCCAGATCCAATAACCGCGGCAAACGCTATATACTCCCCATCCAAACAACACAAACTCACAGGACACTACAATTCACCATCGCCGCCAGTCTGGTCGACAAAGACCTCTCTTGCGCCCGGCGCCTAACGCCGAGCGACGAGCCGCCACTACTCCTCCATCAAGTCTACCCAGAAACCAGAACGCAGCACCAAGTCGAGGTACGGTCTCCTGGGAGACAGTTCTTGTTGCTGGCGTTGTAGGGAACAGTCCAATCCATCTAAATGATGATGTCTCGGGCTGACCACTCTGCTCGGCCCACAAAGCCCAGTGAAGTTGTAAAAACCGCGAGGTTAGCAACAAAATAGTTATTCCAAAAAAAAAGAACTGTTCCTGACAGAGCGTGTTGAGTCGGGACGCGTCGCTTTGCAAAACACATAAGGGTGGGCCGCATCTCATTGGTTACTCAGTAACCAAAGAGTAGATAAAAAAGGGAAGTGGTAACTGGTAACTACATTAAAATCGTTAAGTATGGAAAAATAGTCGCACAAAACTTCAGTATTAAAATGTCATTAGCCTTCTAATTTACATCAATAGGTGTTCCACACGGATTAAAACACTGGTTGTAAACATTGTTTTGCATCCTTGTGTAACGTTGATTAAATCCAAATTTCGATTTGTTTCAAAACAAAGTTTCCAGCAAGGTCACCTTTGTGGAGGGAGTGATTGGTGCTTGATTATAACCGTCTGGATGATTCTTAATAATATTGGAAATCCGGCACGGGAAAATGCGTTTCTCCATACATAATGTAAGAAAGCGATCTAGGCATATTATTGTGTTCCGTCCCGGTCGATCAAAATGTCTGTATCGTTAATAGTTATTTAATTTATACTAGTGGTCGCCCGTTGGTTGAAATTCGACCATAACAAATTTAAATATCTTGTTGGTAATAACGCCATCTTTATTTCTCAAGACCAACTAATTTATTCCCAAACTTTATAGTGCGCCATCTGTGATCGTTTATCGTTATCATCAATATATTTGTTTGTGTATGTCAAATGCATGATAGTGTGGGTAATGTTTAATTTATTGATTTAATGTACTTTATAAGCATTATTATTGAAAAATATTAGCGTTCTGCACTTTTCCTACACATAAACTATAAGTGTGCCAAATTTTATACTCCTGCGTCCGCGCAATTTTCGTAAAAAGGGGTCCAAAGTTTTGGCATCACGTATTAATATATAGATTAATACATTTTTATTATCCTTAATTGAATCATCAATTTAATTTATTATGTTATATGATATAAGTAGCAACAAAGAAGTTAAAAGTAAACAAGTCGTAAAAGTTCTGATGAATATTCTCTTATATTTTCCTGTTAAACCTGTCTTTAGAGACATAATAAGTGGAGGTAATTTATAATAATAACCCAGTCTAATCGCCTTATTGATTTGTAGTAACATCATTAAGAGAATTAATAGGTATATCTTGCAAATACTCTACATACATTATTTGATATAGGAATTATATATCAAATATATATTGATATAGGGATATTCATATTCGTGGATATCCGAGAAAAAGCAAAATTTATATACAGAGCCAGCTCTGTTTCTGTTGTTTTTTTACCTTCTACAAATATTTAACCATATTAATACAACTTTCATTTATTAAAAAAAATACAATATTAAAGTTATAGATATTGTAGACTTTATTAAATCAATACAAAATACAACCTTTAATTTTCCTGTTAAATTAAAAGAAAACTACTTTAATCTTAATATTAAATAAAAGTAAGCAATATTAAGTCTAGCTTAAATACTACTACTGATATCTTGAACAAATTCAAACAGAACCGACCGAAAACCTACAACTCTTGATTTAAGAATCTCATTTTTAAAGTTGTTTGAAATATTTTTATGGCCTTGGAAGGCGTTAATCTAACTGAACCAGATGTGTATAGGGTTATCACTTAGCGGTAAGAAGTACACTTTTCTACCTATTCTTCTCACTACCATATATCCATAAAAATCTGTATAGCCATTTTGGAGGGAGGTGTGCGATGACAAACGCTATGACGGAAGGAGAAACGTTTGGCTGCATATCATTCAAATTAAACATAAAAACATTGTAATCCCTCACCGTTTCAAGAATGAAGCACCTTGCATCTATTTCTATGAAAGATTTTATTAAACCACTTTCGATGTAAAAGGTACAACAACACACATATACATTTTCCCCGTGTTGGTCAGGGCTCCTTTGCAGAATAGACCCTCTGCCTTCCTGTGCCAAACAGCTCGTAAAATTCGAGCAAAGGCCTCAAGTCTTAAATACCGTGACATCTAACTAGGTAATTCGCAGCGACTGGTCCGGATTGGTACCATCCCATTTCTGACGCCATAACCCCAATGCTTGCCGTTGACGTGTTCAGGTTCAGAAGATAAGGTAGCCGCTACCCTTACATGCTCTAGGCCTAAGATCCCGGCATCAGGTTTGCAACGCAACATTGCCACCTTTGGTGTCTCTAGACGGCGTAAATTTCTTACCATCAGGAAATCCGTCTGCTTGTCTGCCTTCCAATATCTTACAAAATATTTAAACAGTTTTTCTATTATTAGTAACGATTAACATAACAAATAAATATCTATTTTATTGGTTAGTGATGAGTAATGAGTCATAAATGATTACTTAGTAGCAGTAATTAGTATTTCCTTATTTTAATAACTAACAACTACCAACTATCGTTTTTGGGTTCCGTAGCCAAATGGCAAAAACCCATATAGATTCATAATGTTGTACATTTAAGCCAATTTAACTTAACAATGGAAACTTGGTAATTTGATATCGTCTTACGATTTTATACAAAACCAAACAATATAACGAGCCTCTTAAATTAACCTTAAACTATTTTTTAATCAAATGTATACTCACATAGGGGGTATATATAAAAAGATCTTTAGAATTGATAAAAAAAGTATCTTTACGGCCACATCCCCGAGATAGTAGGCAGAGGAACAAACAAGGCACTTATAACTAGCCGAAGACACTAAGTCCGACAACGTGATAGATGGCAAGTCTATCGCCAACCGGGCACATATGCAATCCCAAGCAACATTTTTTGTTAGAAAATTGGAAATACCACATTTTCGTTTTGTTGCCCGACCTGGGATTCGATCTCATGAAGTCAAGCAAAACACTTGGACCACTAGACCCTTTTTTTAAAAAATAGATGCTTCCAAAGTTGAAAAATGCGGTGATAGAACTTACTTTAAAAATAACAGTCTGTTGAATCTAAAATATGTTTTAGAGTGATATATAATCATCAGCTTCTGAGACATTTTTTTATATGAAAGGTCAGCGAACAAGCACACGGCTCTCCTGATGGTAAGAGATAACCGTGGTCCTTAGACACCACATTTGTTATAGGTACATCGCTACCCTGTGGCGGGGATGGTAGGATTAATCTGCAAGTCTACCGGCTACCCTACCCTTCGGAATGGAACATGACAGACTCATTATGGCAGCAGCAATTCCATACACAGCCCAGTATTCGGCAATAAGTGATCTTGTGAGAGATGAACTATACTTTAAGTGCTCGCCTTTTACAAGCAGCCTTTGGAACTATTGTGCAAGTCTACTCGGCTTAATCTTTCGGCCCGGAACGTGACAGAGTCATTAAGGCAGCAGCAATTGGTAAGACCATGCACAGTACATGTCTCTACAATCAGTGATCTTATTAGTGATGACCTATGTTTTAAGTGCCCGCTTCTTACGCTGCTTGGCAGAGCTGTTTGGCAGAGAGGCAGATGATCTATTCTACTCAGCGGACCTGAATCATCACGGAGAGAGTTTTCATTTTCAAAACTGCAATCATTTAACTATGTCAAAGTATTTGTTTTTAAATGATAGCAGTGTTTAGGCTAGGTGTAGGTAATCTATGTACGGAACCTTTCAAAGACGAATCCGACTCGCACTTCACCAATTAATGCTAAGGAAACCATTACTCATTCAATAATTACATAATTGTAGCATTATACCAAGTACTAAATAATGCTAAAGTTTATTACACCTGAGTCATACTTCCAGGCTAATTTACAGGAGTTTAGGTCTCGAGTGATCCATTTAACAGTAGCCTTTAGTTTTAACTTATCCCAGTGGTTCGAAGTAACCTCTGTTAATAATAGTTTCAATACATAAATTAATTATTCACCTGTGTTCAGAAGGACACGTTTCAGAGTCTACATAAGTGATGCCACCATATGTACATTTACCCTAAATTTAGGGGAAAAATAATAAAATGTCTGACGAAAATATTTAGAAACTTGTTTCAATAATGCTATTTATCGTTAGTAGCTACTTAATTTGATTTAATTATTCTTAGCTTCTTATTAGCTCTTTATTATTTATTAGATCTTTATTAGCTCTGTTATCATAATTGTATAAAAATATACAAGTACATTTAGAATTTGTATTGTTAAGTTCTTAAGATGTTATTTTGTCATGATTTAAACTTTAGAGATACACAAATATCTTTAAAGTTTCAATCATTAAGGCGTCTTCGATATATAAAGCGAAATGATACAACTTGTTAACATATCGTAAATTCACAGAGACGTTTAAGTCGCAGTATAAGTACTAACATACAGAAACTACTTTCCAACAAAACGCAAGCACATTTGAAACTTGAGACGTCATGTAAAAGCTCATGTTGTGCAAAGCGTCGCTAAAAATGTAATGAACTCGATTCGATGTCATTATTCTTGACTATTTTTTCATATTATTGATTAATAATTACTAATCAAGAAGTAACACCCTTCTGTGCACGCTTCGCAGTAGAAAATGATCAAACATAATTTTCTTTGTTTTAACGAAGTTATTTTTACCGAAGGTATGAACATTACTTTTTTTTATGTTATAGGAAGGCAAACAAGCAGACGGATTTCCCGATGGTAAGAAATTCACGCCGCCTAGAGACACCAAAGATGGTAATGGTGCGTTGCCAACCTGAGGTCAGGGTGTTAGGCCTCGAGCAAAAGTAAATTAATTACTGTAATAATTCTATAACACTGTAATTCTAATGGGTTTTACCCGTAAAACGTAAATACGTTTACAATACTGAACCGTTTGCTTATCAGGGCAAACATCTGTGACGGCAAAGTTCATAACATTACCCACAGATATTGCAAATTGAGGCCGTTTGGTGTTTTGGAATATATTAATAATAGCAATTTAGATGAGATCAATTTTAATAATTTACTATAAAAAAAGTGAATATTTTAAGTATACTTTTCAACTTTGGCACTTTCTTAACACTTTAACGTTAATTAAGTGTTAAATTAAATTTACATCGTTAACGCTTTAACATATAACTTCACTTCACAATAATATTGCACAGTGCATGTTAAGGAATCGTACATATTTTTTTGTTTTTTGATTATAAAGAATTAATTTAATTAAGAATTAATAATGCTAATAATAATAATAATGCTAATATTAAAAAGCAAGTTTTTATGTTTTGTAGGTATTATAATTAACGTAATGAAATTGAGATCAGCGATTTTAAAATTTATGAACAAGAATCAGTAGTTACATAAAAACACCCTTTTTAAAAATATATTTTAGTTCCCTAACTTTCATTAAACGTATTAAAATAAAATTATATTTTTCAGTAATAGTGGTCTTAATATAATATAATACATACAACAATTATTCAATCGCTTTTATTGATAAATTACTAAACTAAATTAACATATTTTATAGATACTTAATAAACGAAGAGAAGGATTTTTGAAATATCTTAAAGAACTGAAGTTATGTTTTAGAGATGTGTTAAATTACTTCAGGCTATTCTTGTTCTTTTTTTGCACTTTGTGCAATTTGACTGAGAAAGGTTTAGTTTGCTTTATTTCAGTTAGTGGCATCTAAAATAAAATAAGCTACAGTGAGCCATCGACCTCCAAGAGCTTTATTTTTGATTATTTTTGCGTCAAGCTGCTTGAACAGCTTAACAAACAAAATGGTGAATAAATGGTGACAGTGACAAAGGACTAATTTGGTTACTGGCTTGAGTAAACTAACTAAGAAAACTAAATTTGGTACATATGGAAAACATGTAGAATGTAGGGTTACTCTTGAATCTTGATTTCATGAAAATTGGAAATTAAGATCGGGTACATTGTTTTAGACACGCTTAAACACAATACTAGTGAGCTATTCACATTTAGTTCGAAAAAAAAGACGTGTGGCACTCATAGACTGCCACGGTAAAGCTGTTGCATAAGCAGGCATGAGTCGCCAGATTGAGGGTGACGAGGGATTACGCATGCGCAGTAACGCCGATACAACCAATGCCACCTAGAGGCGAGTTGCTGAACTAAAGAGACAAGTTTGATCAAAAAGTCATTAAAAGTTTTGATAATCATCGATAGATGGCATAACTAAAAGGTATCACCGCTGTGCCGGTCGAAATGGGGGGGGTGTTACGTTTTTTTCGTTACGGAATTTCTGGAATCGGTTTCCACGCTTCAGGCCCGCGATATAAGTTATGCAATAGCTTAAAAATTTAAGCCCGTGTTGGTCCGGGCCCCTTTGCAGAATAGACCATCTGCCTTCCTTGCCAGGCAGCTCGTAAAAGGCGAGCATACCGTCACTAACACCGTGGTATCCTACTAGGTAGTAGAGTTTCAAAGCGACTCGCCCGGATTGGTACCATCGCCTTACCTATTCCTGCCGCCATAACGTCATGACGTGTTCCGGTTCGGATGGTAAGGTAGCCGGTAAACTTACTTTTGCTCGAGGTCTAACAACCCGACCTCAGGTTGGCATCGCACCATTACCACCTTTGGTGTCTCTAGGCGGCGTGAATTTCTTACCATCAGGAAATACGTCTGCTTGTTTGCCTTCCTATATCATAAAAAAAAATAGTCCAGTAAAATGATTAAGTAAATATTAAAAACTTCGATAGTCTACCTCTAATGACACAACCGATTTAAATTTACAATTTTTAGAGAATCGAGATTCCAGAGTAACCCTACCGGTCAGACTTAGAGCTTTGGTTTAGACTAGGATTCGTGATGTTTATATACATTTGTAGTTAGTCCTATTATACAAACCTAATTGAAGAATAACTTCAGGAAAGTGAAATTATATCTAATCTGACAGTAATACCATCTCGATAAAACAACTTGTGCTTTCCGAATAAATGCATATCTTTTTAGTTAGATGCTGTAGATGGGAGAATTTAATATTTGTGTTGGCAGCACCGGTATCCGTTTTCTCCTCGGGGCAAGCGTCTGTGACGACGAAGTTTCTGACATTTTCCACAGGATACCAAAAGCTTGGGCAAGTTCAGCCAATTTGATGAAGTTAGTGAACAACAATGTTGGTAATGGTACTTTCATTAAAGTGATCTGGTATGAGAGTTGCCGTGTTTTATTAACTACTAGTCGACCCGGCGAACTTCGTTCTGCTTGACATTATAATAGCTACTAACAGTTTGTATGGATTAAAGCATAGTTTTTCTATTTTTTCTTGCAATTCCACAGATTTTTCTTTTGAAGTTAAAAGTATTATGTGTAACTATTTTTTAAATGAATACAAAAAGAGGACTGTTTTTTTTTTGTAAATTTGTTACGTCAGTGCCCAATACCTAACTGATATTTTTCTGGAAATGTAGCTTATGATTCCATGGTGGTAAATTTTATTATGATAAATTTATAAGTTTACTTGTAGAGAACAAACTCCAACTATTTTATTAGGTACCTAGGTACAACACTTACCTTATAAAATAATTATAGAGTTGGTTTTTTATAGGTTTACCTCTGCTTAAATTATTTTATATTTTATTTTTATTTTAAATTATTCATTTATTTTATATTAAATTACCTTTACTTAATGTAGGTACCCGGGTAGACGAAGGCTGACATTTCACGATCAGATCAATCGGATATTATCCGAGGGTGGTGTCAAGAGTCTCCGAAACCGTCGTGTTTGTATAAAAACGGTTATGAATGTGAAGGAAGCAAGACAGGTTTGTCAAGATCGTGAGGTCTGGCACTCGATACTCTCTGCTTACCCCGTAAGGGACTTGGTGTGAAGATATGTATGTATGTATGTATCTTAAATTACACGATGCACCTGATATACGGTAAAATAAAAACTATAATCTTATGAAGTCAAGTCCAACACCTGGATCGCTAGACCACAGAGACCACAGAGCATATTAATACGCATATTTAAACTAATCCAGAGCCTATCTAATTTGTTTTAAAAACTAATCTAGAGCTTTGAGAGCATCATAATATCTTAAAACAAACCAGATATTTTTAAAATCAAAAACTATATTATTAAATTTATTTAGCACTCTTTGAAAGCAAGAATAACAAGTTTTGTTTAAAAACATTTATTAATAACATACCCTAATCTAATTTCCATTATTCAGACACAACATTTTTAAGTTCCGAATATATGTGTTATAACTATAGTCTAGAATCTAGATATTTCTAGAAGTAATATCCTTCAGCATATTTGGTCGATTTTCGGAGTTGATTGAATTGCAGTCGTGAGAACGATATTTTTTCATCTAGCGCGAGATCCCATAATGTAGTTCAAAGGCAGACCTTAATGTTTTTTAAAATCTTAACGTGATATCAAAAAACATAGACTAAAGTGCTCCAAGGTTTAAGCAGGTACAATGTCTGTATAGCACTGTTACAGACTATATTATCAAGTGATTTTTTCCTCTTATCCTTGTTTATTAGTAAGACAGTTCAAGTTCTATGATGTTTGCTTCAGAATACTTAAGTTTAATATACTTAAATTTTACGTAATACAAAAGAACAGTTAAATAATTTGAAAATTTTAAAAAATATTATTATTAATCTTGATGCCTGTATCCCCAAAGAGATAGTCATAAGTATAATTATAGCACCACCAAATAACAGAAAGTAGGTAATTGTTAGTCCCACAATGTGTTAGGTGGTTGGTATTGCCACCAATTCTTAATCTGTATGTAGAAAAAAGTATCTTCATGCCGATATCCTCGAAAAAGAAGGCAGAGGCACAACCAGGGCACTCACGACTAGCCGAAGAGACTAAGCCACACAATGTGATAGGTGGGAAGCCTTATCATACAACGGGGCACATATCCAATCCCAGGCAACGCTATTTTTATAAGAAAATTGAAAGATTACATTTTCAATTTTTTTTGTTACCCGACCCGGGGGATGGAACCCGGGACCTAAATATGTCAAGTCTAATGCCAGCCCACTAAACCATCGAGGCAACCTTACCATTCAGATCAGATCACAACAGTGTCAACAGTTTATCAATTAATTTTCTTAATTTAATTTTTTAACACAACTTATCAAAGTTGTATCAACATGACACCCGTCAAAATCTCTATTGTACAAAGTTTAAAGTAAGAGAAGTGCTGTACTTGTGGACATACACCAGATTTCTAAGTATCTTCACGCCCATATCCCCAAAGAGGTAGGCAGAGGCACAACCAGGGTACCCACGACTAGCCGAAGACACTAAATCCCACAATGTGATAGGTGGCAAGTTTATCGCCAGCCGGGCACATATCTTTTTTTATCAGAAAATTGGAAAAACCCAATTTTCATTTTGTTGCCCGATCCGGGATTCGAATCCGGGACCTCATACAGTCAAGTTCAACAACTGAACCGATATACCACAGAGGCGAACAAATTGAAGCTAAAAAATTACAAATATTGATATAAGATCTCTGAATAATGTATTATTTATTAAAGAAAATTTCTTACAATTATAAACAAAAACTTCACAAATAAGAATACCATAAATAATATATCCCATATCTTCCTTCACATTTTCAATATCAGTCTCCTAACTTATATATTGTCTTTCCAGTTTTACTTTGTGTCACTAAACAAAAATTTAAAAAAATATTAAATAGCTATTCAATAATACTGCATTGATTGTACCTATGGCCTGTCCACAGCTACAAATCTAACCTAGAACATGTAGGATAGTAACAGTCTCTAAATTTATGTAGGAAAGCAAGAACACTGACTTGAAAAATTATGAAAATACTATACATTTAATGAAATGCAAACAAACCAATTATGTTAGTTGTATAAGAAATAAAATAAAAACACGTTAATTATAAAAGTTACTTTTTGCGGTAAAAACATTGAGTTGTCGTTATCTCCTGTTGTCTAGCAAAATCACAATATCGCTGTCAATCTGTGTTGCTAAATTAAATACAACGTAATTTATGCGTTCAAATTAAGACTTAAATAAATATATCTTCTGAAATAATGCTACAGTCCACAGGTAACATCGTCTAGTATAGGTAAAGCACTTGTCCCTCATTCAGTGTCCCTCTTTTCAAAAACTTTAAGCCTTGACACAATAACGCTGGTCTGTCTGCTCACAGATCTCGGTCTAACCTTTTTGTTGTATATTTTGTTAAAAGTTTTTGAGTAAAATATTTTTTCATATTCCTACATTTTAAAGTTGTTCAGAGCAGAACAAAAGAAGGTTTGCATTTTATAAAAACTATTGAGGCAGAAAAACTGAAAAAGTTCTATTTTGCATTCATTTACTTTGTCATTCACCGGACTAAAACTTTGAAATAATTTTCTTCTAGTGCTGCAAACTTGGATGCCTTGTAACATAACTTTGCTTATAATTTTTAAATATCATATTTTATAAGTTTAAAATTATAGTCCGAGCGGACATCATTGAGAAACTTCGTTATAGAGTACCACCATGAAACAGTTACCGTCAGAATTGGGTACGTTTCCAAGGTACTATTTAAATTCGTTGTTTTTGTTCGTTGAACCCTCGAATAAAAAAAAACTTTAAAGTCAAAAAGCGTTATTCACAATTTTACGAAATTTTTTGTGAACTACCTTTGAATCGTGTATAAAAAAACATCAAAATCACCTCATTGTATACATAAAAATATACGAAAAATACACACAGCAAATTTATAACTTTGACCGCCTCGTTGGTCGAGTGGCTAGCGTACTCGCCTAACTACATCAACTTACCGCGAGGCTCGGGTTCGATTCCCGACGGGGGGCAGGCATTTGTGTGATGAACATTTAGATGTCTGCATTTCCGGGTCTGGGTGTTTATTAAATTTATTCTGGTATCTATTTAAGTATTTCTATGTATTAGTATCGTTGACTAACACCCATAACACAAGCATATAATGTGCTTACTTTGGGGTTAGATTCAATTAGTGTAAGTTGTCCAGGGATATTTATTTATTTATTTAGGCTATTTAAATTCGGTTAAAATGAGAATACATTTTATATACTATCAATATACAATTTAGCAAATTATTTTATTGTGTTTTATATTTGAACCGTTAAAAACACATATATCCGTAAATTTAAGCAAGTAAAGTGAGTGTATATCTATAATATAAAAATGAATCACTGCATGTGTTGGTAAGCGCATAACTTCTGAGCTACTGGACCGTTTTGGCAAATTATTTTTTTACTGCGTTAGTTATATCGGGAGAAGGTTCTTATGAAGAGAAAAACCTGGAAAATTGCAGGTTGTGGAAAAAAACGGTAGAAGTTCACCGGGAGAGCTAGTTTTTTATAAGTTTAGAAACCTGACGTATGTAAATCTAAGCTTCCAATTTTTTAAATGACAAATTGTTTTTTTTTCCTGCTTCTAATTATCTCATACGTTTGACAGCTACTCGATGAAATGGGCTTACTGTAGGTGTCTCCCTGCCCTTTACTAACATAATAACCTTTAATAACATTTCAATTTAGCAAGGCTTGGCAAAATTTTAACTTTATACAAGCTTATAGCAAGTAGTGGGGGATACTAGTAACTATTGACGAGGTGGTAGACTTTTGATAACTATGGTACTTTTTTACCCTAAAGTTCATTGAAAACAAAAGTTTGAAAAGTTGACGGTCTTCCTGATGGCAATAGGCATACTTTTTTAGGAGTCCTGGACAAAGGCAGGGAAAAACATACCCTCGAATAAATGACCATAAATTGAAAAAAATATCAGGCATACCTGTCTATTTTCCACTATATTTATTACTGTTTTTATAAAAAAAACTAATTTAATTAATAGAAATTTATCGGTTTCGGAGACTTTTGTCACCACCGTATTATCCGTAAAAAGTTCCTCGGATCATTGAATATTAACCAAGATCTTCCCAGTTAGGTAGCATTGAATAGGTATTTTTCAATTTTTTAACTGCCATTATTTCCACTTATGACCGAACCAACAGAGCTCTCTCTCTCTCATTTTTCCACCAACACTTTCGCACAATATTCAGTTGGTTCGGGTTCTCTGTATAGAATAGACATCTGCTTTCATGCCTGGCAGTCCGTAAACGGCAAAATTTAGTTTTCTACGACTTTCCACTGACTGAACACTAAATTTTTGCAATCTTGACTTATTAGAGTTGTATTTTTTCGCCGTGCCACTACTGTACGCAATGTGCCACATAAAACGTTTTTGCACCCTTTTTAATCTTAATGTATGAGTCGCATAATGGGATCTCCATACTGCAATCAATCATCACATCACAACACTGCAATATTCCAGCAGACTTCGGACTAGGCTGTAATATAATTAAATTTTTAATTTATTAGTCCTAAACACTTTTGCTGTCCGAATAATGAATCCCAACATCTTTGATGCCTTACGAATAATGTAATGTAATCTATATGGGGTACAAATGTGAGTTTTTGATCAAACAATACTCCAAGATCCTTGATTTCCCCTAGCCGGCGTATTTTATCGTGCCCAATATAGTAGTCATAATTAAGTGGGTTTAGCTTTCGAGTGAATTTAACGTGGAAGCATTTATCAAAATTTTGTAACATTCCATTACCTTCGCACCATTCACCTAATTTTATTAATTCATCCTGAAGTAAATTGGTGTCTTTCTCCGTTCTGATTTCCTTTATAAATTTCAAATCATCTGCATACAATAATGGTTCAGCAGCCGAAAAACATGAACTAACGTTATTGATAAAATAATTGAACCAGACAGGACCCAAATGTGATCCTTGAGGTACACCGGAAGTTATAGAATGGTATTGCGACTTAAAGCCATTGATTTATTAGATTTGCGAATGGGTACAACTTTGACTTTTTTCCACGCGCATAGAAAAACTCCATTGCTCAAGTATTTGTTGTATATCATATAAAGAAGTAATGTTAAGTGTTCCGCACATTTGTATACAAAAAGTGTTGGTATATCATCCTCACTTGCTCCTTTGTAGCAATCAACTGACTTCAACTTTTTTTTGACGGATTCCATACTGATTTCGGATATCGTTTACACTTCACCATAATTACTAACTGCCGATAAAGTATCAGGAACTTTAAAATTAGTCTCTATTATTGGGTCTCTATATGTTGAGGAGAAGGATGCAGCAAACATATCACATATTTCTTTCCCATCAGTTGCATATTTTGTTTCATCTCTTATGCTGGAAGGTTAGTTGCTTACGCCACCACGTTTAGCCTTAACGAATGACCAAAACAATTGGATTTACTAAAATCTTACTTTCAATAGATTTGATGTAATTATTGTAACAGTTAAATGCTAACTTTTTGCATCTCTTAGCAAAGTAAATTTAGTTCTATTTTATCTCTGGGATTCTTATATTTTTCAAAACCTGAGATATACGGTGTATTTTTCTTTTAACGCTCTTTTTAAATTTTTATTAAACCAAACAGGATATTTGTTACTTTTTGGTTTATTTTGAGGTACAAAATCTTTAAATGTATTATTAACAATGTCATAAAAAATATTGCCATTTCGTTAACATCCCGCAAACTATGAAATTTCTGGTGCCAATCCACGAACTCTAGATGCTCATATATCCTATTATAATCTGCCTTAAACTAGTTAAGTTTAGTTTGGTGGTTATTATATGAAAGACTGTTATTACTGATTTTATCTACACAAATTATTAGGGGAGTCAATAAAATCTAACAAGCATTTCGCTAATTTGTTTAAATTTGATACCGCAAACTCATCTAACAAGTTCCAGTATATACTACCTAAATTAAAATCTCCAAATATCAAATAATGCAAATTAGATCTATCAATTACTGAATTACAGTTATCAATAAAACTTTCTAGTGAGCTCATGGTTAACGGAGGTGGTAAATAAACTACACAAAGAGCTACATGTTGAATGGTTTGCGAAATATTAATATCCACTATAACACATAGGTCCTCGTTATTACTAGCCCAAGAGGCCATGCGCCTACAATTATTTTTTCTCGACACTGCAATCAAAACTCCACCACCATCTTTTTTAGAATTCCTCTCATTAGTATTTCTATCTTTCCTATAAACAATATATCTATCACCAAATAGCTCACTGCTAACAATTCCATCGTTTAATCAAGTCTCAGTTAATATGTCGCCTCTGTGGTCTAGCGGTTCAGTAGTTGGACTTGACTGCATGAAGTCCCGGGTTCGAATCCCGGGTCGGGCAACAAAAAGAAAATTGGGTTTTTCCGATTTTCTAATAAAAAATGTTGCTCGGGATAGGATATGTGCCCGGTTAGCGATAGGCTTGCCACTTATCACATTGTGGGACTTAGTATCTTCGTCTAGTCGTGGGTGCCTTGGTTGTGCCTCTGCCTACCTCTTTGGGGATATGGGAGTAAAGATACTCAAGAGACAGTTAATATGACTAAATCATAATTAGCACAATGCAAATTACTATAAAATTAATGAGTTTTGGTGCGCAGACCACGAGAATTCTGGTAGTATATGTTTAATGAATATATTTAAGTAACATTGACATTATATTAATTTAATTATGTAAAATGTAAAACACTTGTTAACTCGGTAATTTGTCCATAGTCTCTGTATTCTTTATTAAAATGTCCGAAGATTCATCTAATTTACGTATGTAAATTCTTCCACTACAGACCCAAACATATTTATAATTTAACTTCTCAGTTTTTTGCCTAGCTGCAGCGTGCAATCCCTTACTATAAGCTGATAAGTGTTCCACCACAAATATAAGTACTTTAGTTTTCGTCCCAATATGCTCACTGTTAAGCTTGCCTTCAGGATGTTTTCTATTAAAAGCAACAATCAAGCTCAGTGATTGGTCGCGCAGCCTAGGAGACGACAGTTGAATTACTATAGAACGGGGATGATCGCTGCTCTGGTTATGTTTGGCAACACGAGCGCAGTGAAGAACATCTTTTGCAGTTATTTCACAGCCAACTACTTTGCCTAACTCAATAGCTACGTGAATCAAATTCTCAATCTTACTTTCAGGAGCACATTGCAGTGGAGAATGAATTGCAGACTTGGGGAGACTAGCGAAGAAGTAATGATACTACCTCTAGTCATATTCATATTTCGTACAGGCGTATTGTCAATTTTAGCTGATTATGGACCTTGACACATTGGGCATCTCCAAATAGCTAAAGCTGATATGCAAATTTTTTCATCCAGACATACACATGCAAAATGATAACTCTTGTTACATATGCTACATACCAGATTTTTCTCTTCTGCAGATGCTTCGTTACAGCAATCCCAAAATACAGAAGAAGCCATCTCAAAAAAATAAAACGAATCAAAAAATAGGAAAAGAAAAGAAAAAAAATACAGAAGAAGAAAAAAGTTTCCCATTTCGGACTCGAACTCGGTATGGTGAATCACGATGTCACAGTGTGTACCGCTATGCCGGTAAGTCAGTGATCCCTTTGATGAAATTGTCTATTATATGTTTTACTCGCACTTCGCAGGAAAAAAATATTCGCACATAGTTTTCCCAAGTACCTTCAATTTCACAAATCACTACAGGTATACCATTTTCTTTGAAACACTTTTATTGCTATTATTTAGCCAAGAAACACGCATATAATTGTTGTTAAATATGTAAAACTTTCCGTATAAAAAAATCTATACCTTTCTAATCACTGCAGTAAAGTTTCATCATTTAATTTTAATTTTAACAATGGAATGAATCGAAACAGATCCGACAATTTAAACATTCAACACTCAACTCGTTCTAGACAATCATATGTCGTTCAAACCGCACATATCACGTGTCACTAACGAAGCTAAGTTCGTACCTAGCCGTCTCTATTATCTAAGTAAAAAAGTAAAGTCTCTATTATCTAATTAATAAAAACAGTAAAATGACACTTCGTAACAAAGTGACACTTTACAAAACGTGCGTTAGACCAATATTAACTTACGCAAATGTAGCCTCCGCACACACGTACCCGTCCCACATTAAAAAGCTACAAGTAGTCCAAAATAGGTTCATGCGTACTGCCACCGGTAGTCCGTAGTACGTACGCAACGAGGACCTAGATTTGCCCACAATAGCGCAGGATTTCAAAGAGCTATCGGAACGTCACTTTGAAATAACGGCTGACCACCCTAACCCGGTGTTAGCACCCGCATGTGACTACACACTGGCCGTAAACGCGCCCGCCAAACTTAGGAGACCCCATCACGTCCTATCGGATCCTCCAGATCCAATAACCGCGGCAAACGCTGTATACTCCCTCCCAATCCAAACAACACAAACTCACAGGACTCGACACTTCACCATTGCCGCCAGTCTCGGCGACGAAGACCTCTCTTGCGCCCGGCGCCTAACGCCGAGCGACGAGCCGCCACTATTTCTCCATCTAGTCCACCCCGTAACTAGAACGCAGCACCAAGTCGAGGTACGCTCTCCTGGGAGACAGTCCTTGTTGCTGGCGTTGTAGGGAACAGTCCAATCCATCTAAATAATGATGTCTCGGCCTGAGCACTCTGCTCGGCCCACAAAGCCCGGTGAAGTTGTAAAAACCGCGATGTTGGAAACATATAAGTCATTCCAAAAAAAAAAGGACAGCGAGGCACTTAGAACATCTATGGTGTATATAAACCAAGTTCATCTTTTACCACTAAGAGATCTGTGAGTTTATTCGCTGTTCGCTTTATTTATATTAAAATTAAACAAATAATAAATACTACTAAATAAATAAATAATAATACTCATCGCCCATAAAAAATATATCAAAACTTCGTTCGATTGCAAAGTAATAGGACAAACAAAACACTTTCGCGTCTATACCATTTCTTTGAATTACATAATATATTCGAAATCAATTAATCTACAAGACAAAATTTAATTACAAAATACAGTAAATTAGGTAACAACTCCGGCACGTCTTGCAAAATGTCGTAAATACATGGTTTTAATTTGCTTGAACTGGTTTACTGCCCTTTAAAGTCCCTAAAGTTTTAATACTTGCTGGAAGAAATAAAATGGCGAGGGCACTGCCATGCCCACAGAATTCATTCTTAGGAATGTTATCAATTCGACTGTATGTTTTTTGACATGTTTATTACGCGATTACTTTGCCAATACACAAACAGATTAATTATTTGTATTTTGATTGTACTTATATACATATGGGTCACGAGTCCGAGGTGGTTCCATATTCATTTTAAATTTTTTTACATCGTTTTGTTGCTTGTTGTTGGATCATTTTTTTATAACAAAAGATAGCGAATTCTAAATGTAAGTCACCACTCTGAGGTGGTTTCATATAAATTTTATATTTTTTAAGATCAGACAAGACGTTTTTTAGTAGTCGGATCATTTTTTATGGCAAAAGGTCACGAACAAGCACGTGGCTCCCTGATGGTAAGAGACACCATAGATGTTGTAGGTGCGTCGCTGTCTTGCGGCCGGGAATTTAGGCCTATTGTGCAAGTCTGCCGCTCACCCTACCCTCTTGACTGGAAAATGACATTTGCGTTATCTTTATGGCGGCAGGAATGGGTAAAATAGTGGATCCCTACCCGGGCAAGTTTCTTCACAGTACTCTACCACCAGTGGTCTTATTGTTAATGACCTGTAACGTATGTTCGTCTCCTTCGAGTTGCCTAGCAGGTTAGCAGCTGCGGAGATAATGAAATTTATATGAGACCACCTCGGAATTATGACCTTTCGAAAAAAATATTATCTTATCCCCATTAATCAATTTATTTTGCAGGTTTAATTATCTTGACACGTAGTTCGCGGAAGAGGTAGGCAGAGGAATAACCAAGATTACCACGACTAAGAAAAACACGACAGATGACAAGTACCACAATAGGTACCACTTTCAGGCAACATTGTTTTAGTATAAAATTGAAATACACATTTTTTTCATTTTTTGCAGTTGCGCTTAAATTGTTTTGTACTGCAAACAACTGCATACAAAAACTCTGCTGAAGGATGTCAGGCTCTATAGTAGAGGCACCCTGGTAACAACCGATCAATTATAAAATAAAATGCTGTACTTCCAACTAGTGTAACATTCGTAGGTATGCTATAACTATACCTATGTCCGAAAATGAAAGAGCATAAAATATTTGTTTTTTTTATCATATCACTGTACAATACTGTAGGTACCTATGCTTTTTATAGTGTTTGTGTAGAAAAATATCATTAGTGTTTAGTAGTTTCAAGTAACTTAAATGTTCATTGAAGTCTACAAACGCCATCAAGTATCTTCACCGAAGATGTAGGCAGAGGCACAACTAAGGCACCCTCGACTAGCCGAAGACACTAAGTCCCACAATGTCATAGGTGGTAAGACTATCGCCAACCAGGCATTTATCCAACACCTGTCAACGTTATTTTAAAACCGAATTCAAAAAACGAGGAGGTTCTCAATTCGGCCGGTATGTATTTTTTATGTATGTACACCGATTTCTCCGTGGTTTCTGAACCAATTTACGTAATTCTTTTTTTGTTTGATGCGGAATAGTTTCGAATTGGTCCCATAAAAAAATTGATTTAGGTAGGATTATTAGTTTTTATTTTATGAGCATTTTTTACTTATTTTACCTAACCCAAAGTTTATTTTTGTTAAATTTAATCATATCAGCAATAAACTAAAAATTATTAAATTAAAATAACTACAGAAAACACACATTTTCTCTTTTTTGCTAGACCCGGGAATTGAACCCCGGCACCTAAATAATAAAAGTCCGACGCCTGACCACTAGACCAGAGAGGCGACAAACGCCACGGTTTTTTTCATGTTAGCAAAATATCATGATTTTTATTTCTCCTGTTATTCGTGTTGTGTGGGTATTATACTTACTAGCTTACTAATAAAGTTACTATTGTATTCTTGCTATTTAAACTAACTTGCTCCATGTCCACTGAAAAGTATAGACCATCTGCCTCTCTGTTATGCAATTCGTAAGAGACGAGCATTAGTTAAGATATAGGGCATCACTATCAAGACCACTGGTGGTAGAGGGCTATGTAGGAACTTACCCAGGTAGGGATATATCGCAATAGCAATTCTAGGGGCGATAATGACTTTGTCATATTCCAGCCCGCAGGGTAGGTTAGAATCAGAATCAGAAAAATCTTTATTTACTTGAACCGTACAAGTATTTGTGCTCGTCGACATTTTTTTAAACTACCACCGGATCGGAACGCGGCCACACACTGAGAAGATCCGGCGAAAGAAACTCAGCGGGCTTGTCTTTTTTCAATAATAATAATTACAATATAAACTAGATTAATAATATTAATTACAATCTTACTTTAACTTAAATAAAAGGTACAACAAATCACATTACAAAATATAGTGGGAGATTGAAACCTCTATCCCCAAGCATGTTCATCTTCCAAATACTCTGAGACCGTATAGTAGCCAGTAGACTTGCACAGGACAGCGACGCACCTGTAACATCTATGATGTCTCTTACCATCAGGTAGCCACATGCTTGCTGGTTATTTTTTGCCATAAAATGATCCGACTACTAACAAAGGACTAGTCTGACTTTAAAAAAAAAATTACATGTTATACATACGGGCGTGAAAATACTTTTTGTTTATTTATTTAGGATCAAAATTTATTTTTTAAATAAAAACAACGTTGCCTGAGATTGAATATGTGCTTGGTTTTTTTATGATAAGGGAAGGCAAACAAGCAGACGGATTTCCTCATGGTAAGATATTCACGCCGCATAGAGAGGTGTCTGAGGCCGGGATGTTAGGCCTCAAGCAAAAGTAAGTTTACTGGATACCTTATTAGAGTAGTGACCTACCTTTGGGATTCGCAATTGTGTCCACGGTTATCTCATACCACCAAGCTAGCCATGTACTTGGTTGTTGCATTTTCACATAAAAAATCGATCTTAAAAAGAAAAGTAATGGTATTTAAGAAAAACGATTAGTATTATTTAATATCTTTGACATATTTTGCTACCTAATTCTTGCATGTGCTATGTGGCCAAGATGTTAGGCCTATTATGCAAGATTTTTTATAACAATGGAAGGCAAACAAGCAGATGGATTTCCTGATGGTAAGAAATTCACGCCGCCTAGAGACACCAAAGGTACCAGATTGGTACCTATTCCTACCGACATAACGTCCAACGCTTACCGTTGACGTGTTCCGGTTCGGAGGGTAAGGTAGCCGGTAAACTTACTTTTGCTCGAGGCCTAACATTCCGGCCTCAGTTTGACAACGCACCATTACCACCTTTGGTGCCTCTAGGCGGCGTGAATCTCTTAACATCAGGAAATCCGTCTGCTTGTTTGCCTTCCAATATCGTAAAAAAAAAAAACTTCCCACATATAATAACTTATTTTTGCGTCTAACAAAATTAAAACTTCAGACATTTCTTAGATCAAAGGAAATGTTACCAAACCCATCAGATCAAACCAAACATATCAAGTCATAAATTGAGTTTTCTGAGAATGTTCGAATTTTCTTTTCAGTTGTTGATAACTTTATTGGATTTTTATAACGCTTCAATACTCACAATCGAAATTACTCAGGTTCAACACCCTGACAGAGGTCGCGGTTGCAGAGTCGAGGAAGATAAACATTTTATTTGTGTATCCGTAAGAAAAGATAATATCCAGAATAACTTTCAACTTTTTTAAAGTGAAAACTTCTTTAGCGGCGTTGCACACTTTTTTTGGAATGGGTAAAAACTTCTAAACTCGCGTCAGGGCACGTGACCTGTAGGGTTACTCTTGAATCTCGATATCATGCGAATTAGAAATTGGAATCGTATATGTCACTTTAGGTACTTTTGAACACGGAATTAGGGGATTATTAACATTTAGTTACAAATAAATTCAACGAATAGGATTAAATAATTTACTATTTACTATTAACTAAATAATTCGCCAGTATTGTGTTCAAGAGTACCTAAAATGACATATTCGATTCCAACTTCCAATAATGCATGAATCGAGCTTCGAGAGTAACCCCACTGATCGAAAATTCGTAAGACGGCGCAGGGCGCTTGCGTGGATGTTCGTGTTGTCATGTTTGTGTCGTACACAAACATTACAAGCGCAATAAATGAATATTGTATTCTTTCACATAAATAATAGTACTTTCATATTGATAATTAAAACAATTCATGCAAACGCTAATATTCAAGTTTTCACTTCTGCCGGCACTCCCGGAGTGCAACCCGTTTTATGTTTTTTTCATTGTGATCGTCTTCTAAGTGCGTTGAGTTTTGACAGTTCCACGAAACTCGGTTAAATTTACAATCTTTCTTATCTATTCGAATCTGAAAAATTCACTGCCGTTGGATATTCGGGCATTCAAACATTATCTGTTATAAGTATAAATTAATTACTAGGATGGCATATTTATTACAGTTATTATATTGGTTTTCAACCGACTCCAAAATGGGTGTTATCATTTCTGACTACCTGCAATAGTAAAAAGATTTTAAAGTTTCTTTTTTCAATAGGTGGTCCCATATATCTGACAAGTGGGTTTTTAGTTATGTTTTTACATATTTAAGGTTACCCACTAAGAAAACATAAATGAAATTGGAATCGGATTTTGTTGACTTATTTTTCATTGTTTGTTTTATTTGTTTTTTTTAATTTATTATTTTTTACTAATCAGTCAAAGTCAAACCAATTCTAGTTTAAAAGGCTGTTGTAGACGTCACCTTAAAAAAAAGAGCATAAAAAAAATATCTGAAGATGTGATGTATGATGTGAGGCAACTTTTGGATCTCGATTTCTTGTAAATTAGAAATTGGAATTGGAAATGTCATTTTAGGTACACTTGAGCACAATTCTAGCGATTTAGTTAATTAATTAAATTATTTTATCAGAATCTTTAATCTTTTTTGGAACTAAATATTAATAATCCGCTAAAAATGAGTTCAAGAGTAGGTACTTAAAATGATCCGATTCCAATTTCTATTCGCATGAAATTAAGAGTCAAGAGTAATCCTACTGATGTATTTTTTTGCTTTGCTAGAGAATAATTTTATTTATGTCTGACATTTAAAAAAGGACATCTAATAACGTTCCGTTCTAAGAACTTTCAATTTATTTAAACTTAATTAATATTTGAATCCTAATAAGTAATAAATAGAAAATACATCAAAGGTTCAAAGATAGAAAACACGTTCTCCACGTTGAATGGGGGAATTTCCATTAATCTTCGATTTTAAGAGAAATGTATATGTTTGTAAAGACAATTTACATCGTGACTGTAGCGTAAAAAAGCAATAACCCAAAAAACCTACCACCTTACCACAAAAAAAATTAGATGTCTGTTTAACTAAACTTTCTTTGATTGACATTCAATCAGTAATATGCTACACGTAAATAACGCAGCAGCATGTTTTTGGTTGAAAATCTAATTTAAGGCAATATTAAGTGAAACATATTATGTTCAGTAAGTGTTAAAGTTTTAATATTAAGGCGACTAGTGTCGATCATTATCATCCCTGTGAAGTGAAACGTCATTTAAAAAAACAGTGTTCAGATTCAAAGTTTTAAATAAACTAGTGGTCGCCCATTAGGCGAAATTCAACCATTTTAATATTTAAATATCCAAATTTTAATATCTTGTTGATAAGAACGCCATCTTCATTTCCAAGACCAACTACTCTGTTTCCTGAATAGTAAGTGATCTTTTATCGTCAACATCAATATAATTGTTTGTGTGTGTAAAATGCATGGTAATGTGGGTAATGTTTTATTTATTGCTTTAATGTACTTTATAAGCATTATTAAAAAAAACGTTATTATTTAAAATATCAGTGTTCTGCACTTCTCCTACACATAAACTATAAGTGTGCCAAATTTTATGCTCCTGCGTCCGCGCAATTTTCGTAAAAAGGAGTCCTAAGTTTTGGCATCACGTATTAATGTATAGATAATAGTAAAATTATTTTGTTTTAATAACAGCCACAAAACCTTTATTTATTGTAGCTAAAACCATCTCGATCCCGTCAGCTTTCGAACACAAAAGCAATAACGAATTGATCCTTTTATTCAAAAATTGTAATACTTCAAGCCGGACAACCATCCGTCGGAGGTTAAGGATATGAAAAATTATAACTTGGGTTAGCTACAACAGATTTAGGTAAACGTTTAGAGGCGTCGCATAAAGGTACTCAATGTATAAATAATGGTATAGTACTACTATTTAAATAATGCGTTTCGGCTTTACAGTTTTTATACTTTTATTTTTACATTGGCTGACCTAATCTTAATCTAAGCGAAATGATTAATTATGTGTTATAACAACTCTATATAGATATCTTTCAAATACACTCGGATTTCCAAAGCTTGACGAATATAGCCAAAGCGCATAATTTAAATAGTACTACTTACTGTACGTGATTGTTAACTCAAAAAACGGTATTGAGATAACGTCCCTGTAGAATGAAAGGCCATTAACTCAAAACATCAAATGTTGAGATTACCTTAAGTAGAGTGAAAAATCATTAACTCAAAAAACCTGATATTGAGATAACGTCCCCGCAAAGTAAAAAGTCATTAACTAAAAAAACTGAATATTGAGTTTACATCCCCGTAGAGCGAAAACTCACTAACTCAAAAACCTTATGGTGAAGTTACGTCCTCGTAGAGGGAAAAGTCACTAACTCGAAAACCTGGAAACAGACGAACGTGTAATATTTACGGTGTTACAAATGATAAATAGTAGTATTATATCATCAGGAGAGTCGTTTGTTTACTCGTCATTACCAGACGCAAATAATATAATAACCTTCGCCTTTTCAAAAAATATGTCTGTTAAAAACTTTTAGCTAAAAAGGGGATCTAAATGGTAACAAGAAACATTAAAAATCAACGAGGATCGTAAAATTAGCGTAAAGGCTCAATCCTATTACCTCCAGACGCTTCACAATTATGCTAAGCTTACTAACTTCCCTGTTTTTATGACATTTTTATTCTCCGCAGAAAGGCCAACTCCCAGGCGTGAATTTGAATGCAATTAACTGCTTACGTTTCAAGTAATTTAAACCTGCTTTCAACCTAATGTTATGTGTTTCATGCATATCTTTAATGTATGTTTATGTAATTAGGTATGTAGAAAATCATTTTTTTACACTTGATTGTTTTTAAGAAAAAAAAAACAGTGATAGTATAATTTAAGCGTAGTAACCTGAAAGAAACTAAAAGAAAAGAAGAGACTTCGATTTCAATAAGGATGACACATAGGTACACAAAAAATTAACATTTTAATCGATTGTCAGATCTAGAATCGGTGAAAATGAGACTACCTCATTGGTGCAGAGGTGCTCTTTTTAAAATACAAAAAGGATTTTTAAAGTTGGTTCAGAAATGACGAAAAACTCAACATACATAAAAAATAGGAGTCGAACATAATGACGTCTTCTTTTTATAAGAGTAGGTTGAATACTTATCGTAAATATCAAAGTGGTATACGACAATGGACAACGCTAAGTTTAAGGTAGCGTAAAAATGGAGTTGCTAAGGAAACGTTTTAAAATAATTGAACAACTAAAATATAAAATAAACTTACAGTCACAATTAATAAAATTTTAATAGTGCTAAACAGGTTTGTCAGGATCATGAGTCTTTGCACTCGATAGTCTCTGCCTACTCATAACGGAATTGGCGTGAAGATGAGTGTATGTATTTCTATGTTCATCAGTACACGTCCTGTGGCTAATACAAACCAATCTACCAGCATGAAACGTGTTTTCTTTATCTTGCGTTTAGTAAACAACAGAATTGCGCTTAATGTCACACCCAATTAAACTAACTTTTTATTTAAAAAGTCAGAATAAGTAAAAACAGTTGAAATAGACCTAGTTTGATTTATAAAAGTTTTGGCAATGAATAAACTACATGAATATGGCGTTTAGTAATTTTACTTGTTAGTATCTACTTGTAAAATTGTTTAACCCATCTAAACTACTAAACCACATCTGGCTAAACCACAACGTACCAAACTTAAACTTACTTCATAACTACTATTATGTACGTCTTTAATACACCCATACAACTTTCAAATTTTATAAAATGACGCCTGTCTGGATGTTCAAAGATTCAGGTCTATTTCAACTGTTTTTACTTATTCTGACTTTTTAAATAAAAAGTTAGTTTAATTGGGTGTGACATTGAGCGCAATTCTGTTGTTTACTAAACGCAAGATAAAGAAAACACGTTTCATGCTGGTAGATTAGTTTGTTTTAGCCACAGGACGTGTACTGATGAACATAGACATACATACACTCATCTTCACGCCAATTTCGTTATGAGTAGGCAGAGAGTATCGAGTGCAAAGACTCATGATCCTGACAAACCTGTTTAGCTTCCTTCACATTCATTACACTTTTCATACAAACACACCGGGTACCTACATCCAACTACATTCGCATTTTGTATCTGCTTTGTCATTCTTTAATCTGTCATTCTTTCCACGTGATCTAACCAGTGTAGCATGCCCTTTCTCGTTTTAATACCAAAACTTTATTTCAATCCCACTCTGTCTCGGATTTCACTTTTACAAATGCGGTCAGTTTTCCGTAGTGCTTTCATTTCGACAGCATTTACACTACCTTCATGCTTTTTCTCACATACCCAACTCTCGTTTCCATACAACAACGTTGGGATAAGCACAGAATTATGCAAAGCGAGTCTAGCAAATTGACCTAAAACACCGCTTTGAATTGCTTCCCAGCGCTCCTTTTAGACTGTTACCTGCTCACATTCTCATTTCCACAGACGCTGTTTACATTCCTTCTCCTGTAAATGCACAACCAAGATATACAATTTCATTCAGTAGCTCCAATACTACATCATCAACTAAAACTCTTACATCCGTTATGGCTTCGTCCGTTCAAACACCATAACTTTGGTTTTCATTGCAATCAAATGTAAGAACCTATCTTTAGAATCACCTTTCATAACTGTGATCAGTGTTTGCAGCTCAGATGGTGTAGAGCCCAAAAGTACAGCATCATCTGCATAAACCAGGCAGTTCACCACTAGGTTACCTACACGCATTTCCACATTCAATGAATTTAACCTCATATCAATGAATTTTTGTCCAAATGCAAGATAAACAAAAGTGCTGGACAATATACAAGTTTGCTTGACATCAAAGTTAACATCAAACCAAGGCAATATGTTGCTATCCACCCGCACACATGTCATCCCACATAGAATTCCAAAGCGACCAATCGGATTCAGTCTGCATCCAGTGGCACCCTGCAACGTTCCTCAGATTGTCTATTTTTTACATATACGTTCAACCTATGTCCAACATACTCGTATATCCATTTTAAAACAGGACCAGTTATTATCCTAAGCAGTTTCACACGTCTAAAATTTTATTATTCTTTTGGTTTTATATGTTTTAATAAATTAAACGTTTTAAAACACCACCGGTAAAGCCTAATACTCTCCAATTGTAGTTAAGAACCATCTCGATCAATCCAGCTTTCAATTAAAAAGTAGTTTGCAGTAGACAGGAATTTATTTAAACTATTATATATTATTATTGTAAAACTATAATACAATGTTTTGGTAATAAATAATTTAACTAGTTATGAATATAAAGAATTGGCTTAAAAGTTAAAGCATGCGTAATTAAATAATATTTTTTATAAATATTTAAAATATTTGCACACCAAAGTATGGTAAAATATGTTGATATACTTAAATATTTTCGTAATAATCATCTCATTTACACACATGTTCCGCAAATAAATAATTTTCTTTCTTTCTTTCTAAAAAAAACATCGAAATTTGCCCATTCTTTTAGGAGCGACTATGCCACTTACCGACATACTTATTCATACGTCGAACTTATACTAGCCCTCTTTTTTAGCGGGAGTTAAAAAAGATAACATAAACCAAAAATAAGTTTAGAGTGCGTCAGAATTGGCACCAAACTCACCTTCCTTTAGCTAAGTGTCATTTGAATGAATAATGTATGGGACTAACTCGACAAAACTGTTGAAAGACTATTTGTTTGCTGGGGGTTGATTTATTCAATGCTAATAAGGGGGACCCTACTCTGGAAGACGAACAAACTTAACCCAGGTATTATTAAACCTTCTGGAATATTTGCTTTGTGTCATGTGTACTTAAACTTAGGCCTTATCTGCCTTATGTGTGATTTAATAGATTTTTTATGATAATGTAAGGCAAACAAGCAGACGGATTTCCTGATAGTAAGAAATTCACGCCGCCTAGAGACACCGAAGGTGATACAGTAAGCTCACCGGCTATCTTACCCTCCGAACCGGAACACGTCAACGGCAAGCATTGGATGTTATGGTGGCAGGAATAGGTAAGGCGGTGGTATAAATCCGAACGAGTCGCTGCGAAACTCTACCAAGCTCTAAAAAACGTGGAGGTTATCAATAATACACTCTATATTTATTTCGTATGTTACGCTTTTACTCGCCCAATAACGAAACATTTGAAGATTCTTTTTTTTTTTGTGTACCTATTTACCTAGCTCTAGATTAAAGTTTATGCATAATCTTTGCTTACAAAATAACATGTCCTCACTGACTGATTCACCATCACCGAGCAAAAATTGTTAGAGTTACAGCCATGAAATTTGGTGAGTAGGGTCGTTGCTGACGGAATTTTGAAAATTCTACCCCAACGGTGCTGAAATAGGGGTTGAAAGTTTGTACAAAAGATCGTCATTTTTTAAGTTAGAAACATGATTGGACTACTTATTAAAAATGAGTAGAACGGGTTTAAGGGTTTCTGGAAATTCTACACCTGAGGAGGTAAAGTAGGGTTTGAAAGTTTGTATGAAAGTCCTTATTAATGGGCTAATCAGTAAATATATTAGCTGCCACGCGAGCGAAGCCGCAGGTAATGGCTAGTGAAGTATGCTTAACACGACAGCAATGCAACTATAACATCTATGGTCTCTATAGGCTTCGATTTTCTCTTACCATCGGCAGAGCCGTGTGATTGTTCCGTCTTCAGTGATTAAAAAAATACGTTGACATTATTGTCACATTTATGTTGTGGTAAAAGTACCAGAAAATTCAGAATGTATTATAGTAAAAAAAAGACCTTACACTTTGCATTAATTCTAGTATAATAACTGATACTTTATTACTGATATTAAAAATGTATAAATCCTATCTTGCAAAGTTTCCCTTTCTGATAAAAGTAATGAACCTTGATAAGAATTCCAAATAGTTTGAGGTTTTGTCACAATGACTACACAAAACACAAGCTGAAAAATATAGAACCAATATGGATTTTAAGTATTTAAAACAGCAACGACATATTGTGTCCGATAAAGACTTAATTTCTTTAATTTAAAAAAAAAAAATACACAAAACATGCGTTTGATAGGTACCTAAGTAATTTAATGTCATTTATTTGGAGTTTTATCTGAAACCTTTTGCCTGATTTCCGCCAAAGCTAGAAACTATAACAGCTCCCTAGTTCATATTTGATACTATAGATAAAATGCCTACAGTATATGACGTGTTCAAGATGGATCATTATTAAAAATAAAATGTTAAGTTAAAAGTGCCTAGTGAAAATAAATAGCAAATACTTATTATGAAATAAATAATAATGCCCAAAATATTACGATGTTAAAGTGAAAGTGCCTAGTGAAATTAAATAGCAAATACTTATTATGAAATAAATCCTAACGCCAAACGACTGTGTTGAATAGGTTGACATTAGTATCTATGTACTTGTTAAATAATTAACTAATATTGAATATTAGTAAAATAGTATTAAATAATGATAGTATTTTACACAGGTACGTATTTGAAGTACTAATCCAAAATATATATTTCGTTTTACCAAAGCAACATTATAAAATGTACACCAGCGTCAAATCCACTTTGTCGCAGCTACTTACATAAGGTGGTTCTTGGGAAAACACCCTTAATTAGTTTCGCTAACTTTTAAATCGCCTGTTCTTGTTACTGAAACTTCAATGCATCATGCAGCTGCTTAAGTTGAAAACGAGTAATCGATAGTATCATTAAGTTTTACATAACTTAAGTTTTTGCTATACTTAATAAGCAACTGCAAAATAAAATGATAAAATATCAAATGCTGTAAAAAACGAGACAAAATATATATTTAATATCGTCTAAAAAACAAATGTTAGAATAATTAATTTTTACTTAAACACAACTTATTGAAACTTTTATTAATTTAAATGACACCAGCAGAAAATCACCTGCAATGAAACAAAAATAAAAACAAAAAATTTGTTAGTTAAAAAAGTTTTGTAGCAACACACAAGAAAATAGGAATGTTGCAACATGAAATAGTTAATTTTTAATTCGTCAACGTACAGGCACGATACAAACTGAGACAAAATAATAATAAAATAGGTTAATGAGTAATGAGATTCAATACTTATTTTAACTGTAAAATATGAATATAATTTTTTATAATATTGGAAGGCAAACAAACAAACGGATATCCTGATGGTAAGAAATTCACGCCGCCTAGAGACACCAAAGGTGGTAATGGTGTGTTGCCAACCTGAGGCCGGGATGTTAGGCCTCGAACAAAATTAAGTTTACCGGCTACCTTACCCTCCAAACCGGAACATGTCATGACGTCATGGCGGCAGGAATAGGTAAGGCTGTGGTACCAATCCGGTTGAGTAGCTGCGAAACTCTACCACCTAGGCAGATGTCACGGTGCTAGTGACGGTGAGCCTATGCTCGCCTTTTACGAGCTGCCTGGCAGGAAGGCAGATGGTCTATTCTGCGAAGGAGCCCGGACCAACACAGGGAAAAATACTCTTATCTTCAGGCCAAGTCCCTTAAGTGGTGGGCAGAGAGAATCGAGTGCCAAATCTCACAATTCTTGCAGTCCACGTAGCTTCCTCTACGTTACTCACACTTTATACAAACAAGCCGG
>NJDC01002485.1:68297-98764 GCA_002245475.1 Calephelis virginiensis
CACACTTTATACAAACACGCCGGTTTTAGAGACTCTTTGACACACCAACCTGGTCAATTTGATCGTAGGATGAAAACCTAGGTCTCCCAGCGTACCTACATCTATCCACATTCGCATTGCATATCTACTTTGTCATCCTTTTATCTGACATTCTTTCCACATGACCAGCGAAGCATACACTTTTTTATTTTAACACCAAAACTTTCTTTCGATCTCACTCTTTCTCAGATATTTTCAGAAGCGCTCTCATTTCGACCACATTTTTTATCCTACTATATTGCTGACATACCCAACTATCTCTTTCGTACTACGTTGGGATAATCACAGAATTATGCAAAGCAAGTGTATATCATTGGCGCAAAACCTGGCTTTGAAATAGCTTATCCAATACTTTATTGACAATATTCCCTCTACTGTTAACAACGTAGTTATTGAATTGCAATGACTGACAAAAAAATAACACCACAATCCTGTTGCTTTAATGGAGTGAAGCCATTGACGCACTAGCATTATTATCATACAAGTATTTTACAACTTACAGGACAGGCTTAGTTTCCACACTCTTTCATATTTGTACTGTGGTACAGAGTATGCTTTGGTATCGATACGAAACTTACGCTTTGTACAAGATTGTGTGAATTTGCTGGTTAAGGGGTTTTCTATTTTTGAAAATAGTAAAAATGTAGCAAACTGGGTTCAATTCCTGTTTAACCCGATTTGTTGCGTTTTATTCGGTTTGAGACACCGCAAAATAAAAAAAAATCTTGGACCTGGCGACAAACGAGAAGCGTGGCTACAAATCCGCAGACTTAGCATAATAATACCGTCTAGCTCCTTCAACGCTCAACACTAAAACCTGATTAATTATTTATTAATAAATATCCATACAGGAAAGCTTGCTTACCACCGACTTTAATTTTGTTATTATGACGTTTTGTTAAATAAATAAATACGTATTATTAAACGTGCTGCTTGAATTGCAATAAAACTTTTCTATCCAATAGCCAAAATTAATACAAATCGTTGTAGAAATCTATATGTAGTCTAACAAAAAGTCGAATTGAAAACCCTTTCTTTTTGAAGTGAAAATTTCTTTAGCGGCGTTGCGCACTTTTTTTGGAATGACAGCGCACTGCGCATGCGCGAATAAAATTATATTGTTATTTTTGTATTGCTTAGATATTTAGTTTATAGGAAGCGCAATGTATAATACGCTGCAATATACCTACCATTACATTATCACAGATAGCAACTACGTACAATATCAACTATAATATTCTATTCGTTCCATCTTGAAAGTAATCTTTAAGTGTAAACGAGCAATGTTCTTTAAGTACAGATAATATGATGATGCTCCTAGGCGTCACGTGGTCTTACTTTAGCGAGTTTTTGCTAAGCCAAACGCAGGTTATTGATATGAAAATATTATTTGTGCATAAATTATAGTACTTTCATACTGATAATTAAAGCAGTTCGTGCAAAATTATTCCCTAACCAATCCAAAATATCAAAAATGCACAACGTTAATATTCATGTTTTCACTTCTCTCGGCACTCCCGGAGTGCAACCCGTCTTTTTTTTCTCTTGATATTAATTAAAAAAACTCAAGTAACTTAAGTCTGTTTTTTTAACTCAGACACTGAATTGACATATGTACATTTCAAGTTTAATGATACCGATTGTTTGAATCGTAAATGAAAGTCGATTTTTTTGAAAAGGAAAATCAAATTTTTTTACTAAAAATTAAAGTTTATCAGGAATGACACATGACATAAAAAAAATTCGACTCTTGCAATTTTTGTGTTATTTATTAGGTATTAAAGTCGTCGACGTTAGCAATATTTTTATTATAGCAATAGATGACGAGTTCGATAATTTTGAGTATTTTGATTATTAATATTATAAATATGGCTTAAAAATACACGTATCGTTTTTTTATAAATTTAATTTTGTTAAAATATAAGTAACATTAATTATTCACTTAATCATTTAAAATGCAATTTTAATTTTTCACATTTTCAGAGAATGTTATAAAAATCGATAACGGATTTCATTAACATTTTTGAATTGAAAACTTCTTTAGCGGCTTTTTTTTTGGAATGGGTAAAAACTTCTAAGCTCGCGTTAGGACACGTGACCCGATCGAAATTTCGCAAGGTGGCGCAGGGCCCTTGCGCGAATAAGACAGCGCAGGGCGCACGCAGGAACGTTCGTGTTGTCATGTTTGTGTACGATAGCGCAATTAACGAATATAGTATCCTACCACATAAATGATAGTACTTTCATACTGATATTTAAAGCAATTCGTGCAAAATTATTCCCTAACTATTCCAAAATATCAAAAATGCACAACGTTAATATTCAAGTTTTCACTTCTGCCGGTACTCTCGGGGTGTGACCCGTCGTTTCTTTTGATAATGGCCGGAAACTTTTTAAGAATTGCAAAAAACTTACAACATTGCTAATTTCAATTTAGTCTGAGATTAAAAACAGGTTATTAATATCTATGAGTAAAAACATTGGCACTATAACACAAATACATTTTTATTTTTATAGTTTGTATACTATTTTTTATATTTTATATTTATTTATTATATTATATTTTTATAATAGTCATCGAACAAGCACACGGCTATGCTGCTGATTAGACACAGCTGTGGCATATAGACACCAAAGCTTTTATGGGTGCGTTGCTGTTGTACGGCCAGAATGTAAATGTTAATGTGCAAGTCTACGGGCTACGCTAGCCTCCTAACTAGAACTTAACAACACCAAACACTCTTATTATGGCGTTAAGAAATATTTATTTTAAAAATGTTCTCCCGACAATAAATAAAAAACCAAAAATAGGAATTAGTGCGATTCCATTAGTGGTCATGCAAATAGGTATTCAGTTTTCTACTTACTAGTGGTCGCCCATTGGTTAAAATTCGACCACAATAAATTTTAATTATAAATTATACAATATCATTAAAATATAATGTTCAAACATTATTAAGGTTCTATTGTAACATTAAGTTACTTAAATTAACATTAATTCTATCTTTAACACCATCTTTATTTATCAAGACGAACTACTTTGTTTCCAAACATTATGAATGCAGTTTGGTCTTATCCATCTATGGTCTTTTATCCTTATCAATATTTTTGTTTATGTGTATCAAATGATGGTGCAGTTTGTATGTGTAATGTGTTATTTTTTGATTTAATGCCCTTTCTAAGCATTATTTTTGAAATGTATTAGCATTCTGAACTTTTCCTACCAATAAATGTAGTGTGAAATTTCATACTCCTCCGTCAGCGCAATTTTCGTATAAAGGGGTCCAAAGTTTTTGCTTCACGTATCAATATTAGGATGATACCTTTATGTTACTAATTATTATTTTACCCGTGTTGGTCCGGGCCCTTTGCAGCATAGACCATCTGCCTTTCTTGCCAGACAGCCCGTAAAAGGCGAGCACAGGCTTATCATCACTAACACCGTGACATCTAACTAGGTGGTAGAGTTTCGCAGCGACTCGACCGCATTGGTACCAAAGCCTTACCTATTGCTGCCGCCATAACGTCACGACGTGTTCCGGTTCGGAGGGTAATTAGCCGGTAAACTTACTTTTGCTCGAAGCCTAACATCCTGACCTTGGATTGGCAACGCACCATTACCTTTGGTGTCTCTAGGCGGCGTAAATTTTTTGCCATCAGGAAATCAGTCTGCTTGTTTGCCTTCCTATAACATAAAAAATATATATAAATTTACTATTTATAACAAAATATATAACAGTCAGCAAATGGGATACTATTTAATAACTATTTAGTTTTCATTTCAAAAGGAATTCGAAAACATGTTTTTGTTATTATCTACTTTTCTATATACGCGTATCAACTCAAACTAAACATATAATATTAAATATTATAATAAATAATAATCCACGGAGATGTTTGATATTATAAAGCTTTGAGGATTTACTCCGAATATAATATATTTCATTCGTAAGAAGAACCCGAAACCCTAATTAGCCTTATTTGAGACTACATATTTCCCGCAGCTATGACTGCTCATAAAAGTATTTATCTCCCCCAAGGGAAACTGTTTAGATATAGGGATAAAAAGTAGCCTATATCGCTCTACAGCTATCTATTTGTAAACAAAAATAGCATTAAAACTGTCCACGCAACAAAAACACCTTTACATTTAAAATATTAGTACCTCGTACTTCATTATACATAGTATAAAACAAAGCCGCTTCCTCTATCCCTGACCCCTGTGTCCCTTTGAAATGATTGAAGAGGTAGATTTATATGTATATTTCATAACTATGCGAAGCTGGGCGGGCCGCTAGTTTAATTATAAAATGTTATTTTCAACCACTATTTCTTTTATTCGAACTTCTAGAACATTATGTCTTTCTTTTTAGTTTAGCTACATTTAAAATCTTCTTTAGTTTTTAAGCTATTATTTTTGTGTGCTCTTCTAGTCTTTAGCTATGACAAATACACATAGTGAACATCAGCCATTTGTCTAGGTACATTTTTTAAGCAAAGAAATAAATGTGATAAGGACAAACAAACTCCCACATTTGTAATATTAATATGGATTCGTATAATCTGGCTTAGGGATTATTAAATATGTGGGTTTTATCATATTTTTCTAAGACCAAAAGGCAAAAAAGGACGGATCTCCTGATTTTCTTATGTTACAAAAGAGGGGTCAAGTATATGGCTATTTGGATGGTAAGAGACACCCGTAACAATACAAAATAGATGTTATTTGTGCGTCTCTGTCCTCTTGCGGGGGTGCTAGGCCCCTTTTTTTTTACAACGAGTGGAAATCCCCATGGATACCTGCCGCTTTCGGGGGAAGTGGCGGATTATGGCGGACTCGTGCCGGCTAAATCTATCTATCGGCCGGTTATCTTCTGTGCCAATCAGGTGACTGCGGGATCTCCGAAAAACGCACCGCTGTCACTCTCACACCTGCCCGTGGGCTTGCAGGCTTGCTCAAAAGCCTCCATATTCTGATTCCATCACTTTGACGACAGCAGCATGAGGTCACACCATGCTATGCTGCCTCACGTCTCGGACTGCTTTTTAAGCCAACTGACACCCCGATCAGTTGACTTATTGCCCCAACACCCTTTTAGTCGCCTCTTACAACAGCAAAGGATACCGTAGCCCTATTCGTTGCCCAGTACTACAGGGCCCGGGGGTGCTAGGCCTCTTGTACAAGTCTATTGGATACCTTCCGGACTGCAACATGACACTTTCATAATAGCGGCAGGATTGTAATGATTTCTAAAATGAGATTGTTACGTCAAGTGTCTTGCGTAAGTCAAACGTTTGTCTTTACACTCCAGACTCCGACACAACAGTGGTGAGCACTGGCACTATAGCATTCTGGTTCGGTGATGGGGTTGTGGTAATACACTAGTCAATATTTATTTCTTACCGACAAAAATTCTTATCCAATCAGAGCCTTTACCATGAGTTGGTATAGATCACATTCGATAAGTTACGTGTCGAAATCTATGACACTTTTGGTCTATAAGTGCGTTTCTTTTAGCTGCCAATAGAGGCGCTGTTTAAAGTTTTCATACAAATAATTTACAGAGGCAGTAGTGAGTACAGTAAACTTGACAAACCGGTAACTCATGGTAAGGGCCATGAAGCGTTTACACAATTCAATGTATATGGACGAGCTTTAATAAAAAAAGATACATTTTATTTTTGTTGTTAGTTTCATTGTTTAGAAGAAAGGGTGAAAAAAAAGTGTGTGTGTGTGTCAGCTACGACGCACGATTGGAGTTTACTCGAATAGAAAAAAAGGGTAAATGAACGCATCTGCTAAAATGATAAAAGAAACAAACATATATCTGTAATCATTCGAACAAGTCGACTGCATTTTAAACTATTCGACTAATGTCAATGTCATACGTAACTCGACTGTGGCGGAGCCGAATGGCGACCCGCTCGGGGCGACTCGACTTTTGTTCGGGCGAGATCGTCAGTCCTGAAGGAGAAAAAAATACTAAAGGACTGAAGCGGTGCGACTTACATATGTTTGTCTCTTTCTACGTAACGCCTCAACTTTTCGTGTTACACTTGATTTTACTCCTCATAAGATTTCCGTACCGGGCCTTACAACTCAAATCGTTTCTTAAGGAGTTAACTCCAAAAAGGAAGCTAGTAGATAATCTAGGGCTGATAGGTTGAAATGTCTATTGTCAATATACTGTAATATAATATATGTATTTATCGACATCAGGTACAAACGGTGCTGCACCAAAAAATAGTTTCATTATGTAGGACTATGTAATGTATTCATAACAAACATACATTGATAACCTCTTTTTTGGGGTCGGTTAAAAATAAGAATCTGTAGTTTAGCGGTCTAGGTGTTGAACCTGTCTCAAAACGTCCCGGGTTCGATCTCAGGGTCGGCCAACAAAAAATGTGTGTTTTTAATTAAAACCGAGATTGGACATATGACCACTTGGCGATAGGCTTGTCACCTATCAGATTGTGGGACTCAATCTCTACGGCTGTTGCGTTGCGCATTTTTTTTAAGCCTGCAAGCAAGCCAAGCCTGTTAAGCCTGCAACATTTTTGAAGTGGAAACTTCTTAAGCGTTGTTACGTACTTTTTTTGGAATGGGTAAATACTTCTAAACTCGCGCCAGAACACGTGACCTGATCGAAAATTCGTAAATCGGCGCAGGGCGCTTACGGGAACAAGAGTGCTTGCGCGAATGTTCTTGTTGTCATGTTTGTATACGATAGCGCAATAAATGAATATTGTATTCTACCACATAAATGATAGTACTTTCATACTGATAATTAAAGCTATTCGCGCAAAATTATTTCCTAACCATTCCAAAATATTAAAAATACACAACGTTAATATTCAAGTTTTCACTTCCGCCGGCACTCTCGAAGTGTAAACCCGTCGTTTTTTTAATCAAAAATAACGTTTCCCTGGATTGGAAATGTGTCCGGTTGGCGATAGGCTTACCATCTATCACATTGTGGGACTTAGTGTCTTTGGCTAGTTGTGTTTGGCCTCTGTCTTCGGCCAATGCCAACCACTGCAAAAGTTCGCACTTTCGAATAAAACGTTTTTTTCTTAAGTTTCACAGATGCCGGATAAATCAACTAGCATGTATAAAAATGTAGACGTTGAACATACAACTTCCCCTTTTTAAATGTTAAGGTATCTTCACGCCCATATCCCCGAAGAGGTAGGCAGAGTTACAACCAAGGCACCCACGACTAGCCGAAGACACTAAGTCCCACAATGTGATAGGTGGCAAGCCTATTGCCAACCGTGCACATTTCCAATCCCGACCAACAATTTTTTATTAGAAAATTGGAAAAATACAATTTTCTTTTTGTTGGCCGACCCGGGATTCGAACCCGGGACCTCATGCAGTCAAGTCCAACACCCGGACCGCTAGATCAAATGTTAAAATACACTGTTTTACGGTTAAATAATGTTCTGAGATTTCTGTACAAATAATTAATCTCGCAGTAAGCGGGCATCGAAGCGTATTTCCTTTACCTGTCACAAATATATGTCACTATACAGGGTGCCCTCATTTCAAGCAACGTGACACTGTCGAACACAATAGGTGCGACATTCGGTTTCTATAAATACATCTTGTATTCCGTTATTTCATGTGTGTTATTATGATGATAACTTTACATTTATACGCATGTGACATCGCTAAGTTTTAAAGGTATCGCTTTTGTAGTCTTGTGACCTGATGTTGACGTTGACCACAAGGTCTCAGGTTCGTTTGTGGGTTGGGCAACTCAGAAGTGTACAATTTTACTTTTTAAAACAGCGTTTTCCGGAATTAAGAGTTAATCAATAAATATTAAACTCAATAACCATATAAATTGTAATAACGAAATATAACAAATATACAATTAAATTGTAAGTGATTATTTTGGTTTATTGGTTCGATCATTGGGCAATGAAAAAATAAAAAAACGCATTTTTTCAATTATAATAATAATGTTACCCACGATTGAATATGTGTCCAGTTGGCGATAGGCTTGCTACCTATCACATTGTGGAACTTATTATCTTCGGCTAGCCGTAGGTGCCTTGGTTGTGCTTAACATAACACACACATACACACACAAAGAAACACATATACCCACGCACTTCATATACTTACGTACTCGTATGTAGTATATACAAGCGGGAATTGTTTATTATGGATTTCGTATGGAAAAGTACTGACTCTTATAGCACAGTTTACTCTTTCATAAGAGTCAGTGTGCAGTTTCGTATAAATACATATACTTTGGTAGAAATAAATAAATCTTAATTAAGTTATCATAGCCGTGAACATGCTGTAAAAGCGAAATCGTTGGGCTAATATTGCTATTTTATAATTTTTAAAAATAAAATAGGTGAAAAGTTGCAAGTGACAAATGGAACAATTCAATATGTAATATATTTATAAGGTCTATAATTGTAACCCTTAACTTTCTCAAGGCGCTAACATTATTTTAAATTGCAATAGAGTCACGAGAAAACTTTCTAAACAAATCATTTTTCTCACAATGGCAGTGAGCGGGCAGCGAAGCGTATTTCCTTTGCCTGTCACAAATATATGTCACTATACAGGGTGCCCTCATCTCAAGCAACATGACACTGTCGAACACAATAGATGCGACATACGGTTAGTATAAATACTTCTTAGATTTTGCAATTTCCTGTTAATTTAAAATAGAAATGGATATTTTTAACTGTTCCACTCCTGTGATATTAAAAATTTCAAGCAAAAAGGTGGTAATTCTGTTGTTCACAAAGTAAACTTAATTTAGATGCATGCTATCTTTTTCAAGTAAATTGGAAACAAGAGATGGAACATTTTAGACATGTCAGATTAGTCCGGACATGTCAAATTGCGATGTTTTTAAATAACTTCTTTCGAGTGATGCATTAAACTTCTTTAGAAATGTGTACAGTCTAATCTGACAGCAACAAAAGTGTTTTGTCTCTTTATTTTACTTTCGTTGAAAGGAGATAGCAATAACTTAAAATTTGTTTAATGAGTGCGCAAAATTACCACCAGAGTAACTCACGGTTACCATTAATTAGTCTCTAAGCAATGTGTATCCCCGTTCTGTAGGGTTACTCTTAAATAATGGTAGCATGCGAATTGGAAACGAGATTTGTATATGTCATTTTAGGTAATTACTTATGAACACAGGACTAGCGGATTATTAATACTTAGTCCTACTAATACTATAAATGCGAAAGTTTGTGAGTATGTATGAACGGAAGTTTGTTACTCTTTCACGCTCGAATGACTAAACAGATTCGTCTGAAATTTGGGACGTAGATAGATTGTGACCTGGATTAACGAACAGGCTACTTTTAGTCACGATCGCACAAACGGGTTCCTGTGAAAACGCAGGTAAAGCCGCAGGCAACAGCTAGTTACAAATAAATTCAACTAATCCGGTAAAAATATTTTGTTGTTATATACTAATACGTGAAGCAAAAACTTTGGACCCCTTTTTAGAAAAATTGCGCGGACGGAGGGGTATGAAATTTGGCACACTTATAGTTTATGTGTAGGAGAAGTGCAAAACGCTAATATTTTTCAATAATAATGCTTATAAAGTAAATTAAATCAATAAAAAAAACATTACCCACACTACCATGCATTTGACATGCATTTGACACACACAAGTAAATATAGATGATAACGATAAAAGATCACAGATGGCGCACTAAAAAGTTTGGTCTTGAGAAATGAAGATGGCGTTCTTATCAACAAGGTATTAAAATTTATCATGGTCGAAATGCGACCAATGGGCGACCACTAGTGTTAATAATCCGGCAGTATTGTGTACAAGAGTACCCAAAAAGCCATTCTCTATTCCAATTTCGAATATTTCATGAACCGAGACTATTTAAGAATCATTTGGGACTAATGCCAGCAAACAGTTTGACAGACCACTGACATCGTAAGTAAGTAAGTAAGTATCGTCACAACCATATCCATGATCGGCTAGGCAGAGGCTCAACCAGGGCAACAACGACTAGCCGAAGCCACTAAGTCCCACATTGTGATAGGTGGCAAGCCTATCGCCAATCGAGCACATATCCAATTCCGGGCTACGTTAATTTTATTAGAAAATTTAAAATATAAATTTTCTAATTGTTTGTTGTCCGACCCGGGGATTGATTGGACCTCCCGAAAACAAGTCCGACGCCGGACCCCTAGACCACAGAGGCCATTATATCTTGTATTTTATTATTTGTGTACAATAAATATCTTCAATATTTCTGAACAAGAAATAAAAAAAAATTTCAATGGGTCAGCGATAAACACAAATTTTCAATAGGTCGATAACAGCTGCATTTACCTGATACAAAATCCGTTATCCTATATTTTATTACATCCATAAAGGTAGCAATATCTGTTTTCGGTATTCAATACACAATTTCAAAAAGATATCTACGTGACCTGGTTTCTAGTGGAGCAATGTAAATGAAATTTATGATTCCAGACCACTTAGAGGCATACTTCCATAGGGCTATATAATATCGTCTCCAAATTAAAAGGGTTTCATCAATTTAAACGTGAACACAGTACCGTCGATAAGTTCTTGCTAGAAGAGATCTCTTAAAGTAGTGATGTGAACTCTACTTACTTGAATACATTTTAGAGTTGAAATTGTCAAGCCTCTAAAATCAAACGTTAGAGCATTCGTCTACTTAATATAAAGAGTAAAAGTTCAAATCCTGTCTGGGGCAAAAAATGATTCTCTTGAAAATGTTTAAGAATTTAACCCAAGCACAGGTAAGTGCTAAAATTGAAATAACTTGAAAGAAACGAAAGTTATGGCCATTGTAAATGTGAATTTCATTTTTAACCATGAACTTAGTTAGTAAGAACACAAAGCTGTTAGTCTTACCGACACTAATACCGTGACATCTGACTAGGTGGTAGAGTTTCGCAGCGACTCACCCGGATTGGTACCACCCGCTAACCCGTAACTACCCGCGTAAACAGTAAAATTTTTTTTTACTGTTTACCCGCGTTTACTTTCTTTAAAATTTGTAGAAATTTAACCAAAGTGTAGGGCAAGTGCTAACATAAAAATACCTTGAGAGAAACTAAGGTTATTGCAATATAAATACGAATACTACGTAATAAGAGACGGGACTTCCATAGATACATAGCAAAACCGAATTTGTATAAAGTTTACTTAAAAAATTATAACCCGTATAATTTGAAAGTAAGTCTAAATGCATTCAGATATAAGGCAACTAATGTCATATGATTTGGGCGAATTAAAAACATAGCAAACTTATTTTTTTTATTTTTTATATGAAAGTTGTCCCAAACTGATTAAGACTTAGTGAAAAATACGACAAGATATCAAACTGTGAATATACCACTCATTTTTGATTCACAACTATATGCGACAAAGATAGATACGAGGGTGAATCCAAAAGTTCTAAGCCCGACCAAGAAAATGAAAGAAAAGTGGGTCTAAATTTATTTTTATTTTCGACATAGTCTCCATCTAGCTCAACACACTTCTTCCACCTGACCTGCAACTTGTTTATCCCCTCGAAAAAAAAAGATTCCGGAAGTCGGCGAAATAGTCGTTTACTGCGACTATCACCTCATCTTTGGTCGAAAATTTCGAGCCACCCAAGTGTTTTTTTAAAATTGGAAATAAATGATAATCCGAGGGGGCTAAATCCGGCAAAGAAGGTGGGTGGGGCAGCAATTCGTTGCCACAATCATGGATTACAGACATTGTTTCAACCGAAGTGTGAACACGTGCATTGTCTTGAAGAAACAAAACTTTCTTACGCAACATTCCCGACCTTTTTTCTTTTATTTCTTTTCGGAGTCTACGTAAAAGGTTACAATAATAACTAGAATTTATAGTTTGACCTTTCGGTAAATAATCTACAAAAATAATGCCCTTCGCATCCCAAGAAACAGAAGCCATGACTTTGTTAGTCGACAAAACGACCTTATCCTTTTTCGGTGTAGGAGAGTCTGATCTTTTCCACTGTTTGGATTGTTGCTTTGATTCAGGAGTATGGTGGTGAACCCAGCTTTCATCCATGGTAACAAATCTAGACCAAAAGTCCTCGATGTTTTCTTTCGTGGTAAAGGATGTAGGCCTTCCACTCCTAAGATCATCTTTAATGCTCTCACGACCGCGCTTAAACTCAACTACCCACTTCTTGACACTGGAATACGTTGGAGCAGACTCCCCAAAAGTGCTCACCATATCTTGATGGATGTCTTTTGGTTATAGGCCTTTTTTATTGAGGTACTTAATGACTGCACGGTGTTAAATTTTCTCCATTATTGAAAATTGCGTCAGACTGCTTTAAACAAATAATCACAGAAAATTTATGTTGTGCAGTATCGGAATGAAATTGCGCACAATAAATCAATATGACTCATACTAACAAATGATGGTAGATTTTAAAAAGATGTCATAGCTCCGTGTAGGTTAGGCCACGAACTTTTGGATTCACCCTCGTAGAATAGAAGATAGTAAGATTTTAAACCTTCATATGTAAGTATTAATTTTATCTTACAACTACCTAAGTCTATCAAAAAAGAACATGGTAGTGGAACATGAAACGCTATTGTAGCAAGATAAAGTGTAGGCACTTGTTCTAAAACTCAATCACCTTTTTATGGTCACAGTGTTAGTGACTAACGAATCAACGTTAACTTAATCCAAGCTACCGCAAGTGAAAGGAGTATATTCTTCTAAGAAGCTCGATACCAACATAAATTTAACGTCATCTTTTATAAAATTAAGAAGTAAAGTAAAATAGATTCAAGCCCATATTCGAAGAGGTAGGTAGAAGCACAACCAGGGCACCCACGACTAGCCAACAAGTGTAACTCCTGGACCGCTAGACAACAGAGGTGAAAATGTAAAATGTCTGGAAATGAAATAGAATCATGGGATCCTGCTATTTGTATCTTTTAAAAGTACATTACAAAAGCATTGTACTGTAATAGACATTACTTAACCTGAAAGGGTGATAAATAGTTCTGAATCTCAGTCTGAAACGCCATTACAAAATTAACCTTTAAGACTCGAACACAAATCGTTTTCATAAAGGCCTATTATTGAATATAATACACAAAGGGAGTTTCCATTACGATCCATTTGAGCTTTTTCCTGTAAGAGGCTGAGTGACAGGTATCCTTTATGGCGAGCCCTTACAGGTATATTTAGGAACTGTATATTTTTTATAGTCTGTGGTCTAGCGGTTCAGTTGTTGGACTTGACTGCATGAGTTTGAATCCCGGATCTGGCAACAAAAAGAAAATTAAGCTTGTTTTCGGCTAGTCGTAGGTGCCCTGCTTGTGCCTCTGCCTACCTCTTCCGGGATATGGGCATGAAGATACTTTTTTTATAAGTTTTATCTGGTTTGAAATCAAATTTGAAAGAATCGTGATGTGAAACACGTTGAAACAATAATACGTCACAATAAAGGAACTATTCATAAATGTATAATCAAAATAAATATAAAAAATAAGTTTAAAAAAACGACGAGTTGAAATTTGAATGAAATTGTGCATTTTTGATATTTTGAAATGCTTAGGGAATAATTTTGCACGAATTGCTTTAATTATCAGTATGAAAGTACTATCATTTATGTGGTAGAATACAAAATTCATTTATTGCGCTATCGTACACAAACATGATAAACCGAACATTCGTGCAGGCGCCATGCGCCGTCTTATTCGCGCAAGCTCCCTGCGAAGTCTTATTCGCGCAAGCGCCCTGCGCCGCCTTACGAATTTTAGATCGTAAATTCCAAAAAAAAGTGCGCAACGCCACTAAAGAAGTTTTCACTTCAGAAAATATTTTTGTGTTTTCAGCACCGATTAAAAACGACGTAGGTATCCTTTACAATAGTTCAGGAATTTAATGAATAAGGTTTATAAAATAAATATTAACTATAAAAATGTAAAAACCCAATTGTATAAATATACCTAATCCTAATACCTAACCTTTGCAAAATAAATCATCTGCCCTCCTGCTAGGCAGCTCGTAAACAGCGAACATAGGCTTACCGTCACTAACACCTTGACATTTGACTAGGTGGTAGAGTTTCTAGACTCGCCCGGATTGGTACTACCGCCTTACCTATTCTTGCCGCCATAACATTATAGGTAATGTTTGACCGTTAACGTTTTCAGGTCCGGAAGATAAGGTAGCCAGTAAATTTACTTTTGCTCGAGGCCTAACATAACGACCTCAGGTTGGCAACGCACCATTACCATCTTTAGTGTCTCTAGGTGGCGTGAATTTCTTACCATCAGGAAATCGGTCTGCTTGTTTGCCTTCCAATGTCATAAACAGAACAACGACAAAACCTTTAACTAAGCAATATAGCTAAGAGCAATTGCAATCATGTCAGTTTTCAAACAAAAACAAGAAATCGGTCAGCCGTTTTAAATGTATGATGACACACACACATAAACGCACGCACGTTACACACAGACAAGTCGAATTTATCTAGATCCTCTTTTTCTGTTAAGTGAATATCTTCCCGCCCATATCCCCGAAGCGTTGGCAGAGGCACATTGTGTGTGTCTTCGGCTAGACGTAGGTGGGCGTCCCACAATGTGACCTATCGTCAACCAGCGTATTCAATCCCGACCCGGGACTGGGACCTCTTGCGTCAAGTCCAACAATTAAACTGCTAGACCACACAGGCGATCTTTTTCTGTTGGGGGTCAAAAACTAACTTGAGAATAAATTCTGGCATATCACTACATAAAACAAAGTCGCTTCCTCTGTCCCTCTTTACTTTTGTATGCTTAAATCTTTAAAATTTTGATGTGCTTTTTTTATAAATAAATAAAGTGATTAAAGAGGAAGGTTTATAATAGGTATATTTCATAACTGTGCGAAGCCTGGGCGGCCCGCTAGTAATGTATAATGCAACAGAGAATTGAGCAAGTTTTTATAGTTTTAATGAGTTCATACTTCAAATCTAAAACAATATGGAAACTAGTGCCTCTTGGAACAGCAAGGTACCGTTTGCCTGATTGTTTTCGTATAATTAAAACAGTGAATCTGACTTGTTACAAAGCCAGTAATAACGAAGTACGTTTTACAACCCTACAAACCATGAAATAGGAATTACATTTTGCAGCCAAACATATCTAATGCGTCGTAAAAAGTAATAGCGTTTTCCTGGTGTTTGATTAAACCACACAACATCAAATGTTGCGAGATGAAAAAAATAATTTTGGGAGTTCTTTTGTTTAAAGGTAAACATATATTTTTAGCTTTGGCTCTTCTTTTTCCATATTTTAATATGTATGTTTTTCGTGTGATTCGACAAACTTTCTTATTGCCAGGGAGCTCGGAACTCGCGATAAAAAGATAATTAGGTCATGACTACTGGCCAACATTAATAACCTATCTAAGATAAAAGATCGTTGCCAGGTAAGGAAGAAAAGTTGTCAGATAACCGCTGTTATTTTTCAATAATTCACAAAATTATCTTAGCTACAAAACTCTGGAAGAACTACCTTTATCTGTTGATAGATTATTAATATTGGCCGTAAAAAGACCACTGGTGTCAAAGTGCCGAGCTTTCATCCGCCCTGCCTATTCCTGCCGCCATAATGACCGTCTTATGTTTCAATTCGAGGGTAAGTTAGCCGGTAGACTGACAAAATTAGTCTTAGACCCTGGCCACAGGACAGAGATACACTTATAGCATTTATGGTGCGTATTGGCCGCGGTTATCTCTTACCAAAGGTAAGCCGTATATTTTTCGCTTATTTGATGTCATATATGTTAGTTATATCGTGTTAGTTACACTATTTAAAACCCAAGCATGGCTAAACCGATTTGGTGACAATTGATAAGGAGGTAGCTTAGAACCACGAAACGGACATAGAATACTTTTCATCCCGTTCGACTGTGAGGAAACGAGGAAAACAACGTTTTAATTTTTCCCACATAAACTGAACGGATAGTATGAAGTTCGCCAGAGCGGCTAGTGTTATATAAAAAAGACAATTTCTTGAGTTATAGTGCGTGTTTTTGATTACTTAGATGAATATTAAAATTAATGGTAGCTTGTTTCAAAGTAAAGAATCAGGCAGATTTTAAACGTAGCATCCGACTTTTTTGTAGTTCTTTTAAAACGTTTTTACAGGCATCATTAATATTTTTTACCGCAGTGCTACTAAAAAACGCTTTTACTTGCCCATTTTTTCTTCAATAACTTGCTAATTTGATAAGGCCTTTCTAACCGATTCCAAATAGGTTAGCAATGAGGTTGTATGTTTTTTTTTGTGTTTTTCTTACATGATTACTTGCTTCATACTATAAAGGCTCTATTTAAATGACTAAACTAATACTACTTTAAACTACTGTAAGCCTTTTTAAATAAAACTAGTACTTTTTAAAATTACATATTTAATGCCAATCGCCTACAAGAACACAACCATAAACACAATTTGCCTCGTTGAAAGTAATGAACAGAGTGATTCTTAAAATTAGTTTCCAACCGTCGGGCGCACGACAGTATTGCCATATCAAGTATTTAAAAATCCTCGATTCATCAACAATTATTATTAAGAATATTCACAAAAATATTTCAAATCATCACAATACTAAATGGATTCTGGCGTTTTATTCAAACATAGGTGAATCAGAAATGCGTTTATACAAATTTGATCAAGGGGAATATGACAAGAGTTTTTTGAGTCATATCTAATAAATAATAATGCATATTGTGGTTTTGATATTAGAGTAGGTATATACGTCTTTTGTCGTACCTCGGATTCACTTAATGGAAATAAAAATAACATGACTGCGATTTACGTCATAAAATTGAAACCTTCAAAAATTTCCTATTTCATTTTCTCCCGCGTTAAATCTAATAAATTACTTTTTTTTTCGTTTCATTGGCTTGCTTAACAAGACAAAGCTAAAAAAATGACACTTCGAGTATAGTACCTACTACTATTTAAAGTATGCTTTACACTTCTTACTCTTTTCACTTTATACTGTTATTTACTTTATACTTTTATTTTCCAATTGGTTAAACTAACCTGAAATTAAGCGAAATGATTCATTATGTATATATAACAAAAACATCTTTAAAATGCATCCGGATTTTCGAAGCTTGACTAACATATCCGAAGCGCATAATTTAAGTAGTAGTACTATAATAGTATTGTAGCTAAAAAAAACTCACGAAATTTGTCACTACTAAATTATATATATATCAGTAATGCTTCAGGTATTACAAAATAAATTAATGTTTGCTTAAATTATTAAAATATCAAAATATTGACGGAGCAAAAATTATCATAGCCCGCTCTGGATCCCTAGCATGAACATTGTGTTTGAAACATAAAATTAAGTGCGAAAACTCCACAAACAATATGAAAAAAATGGATTAGAAACCTGAACTTTTACTTTCGTGTGATATGTTTTCTAATATTACCCAGTGTAAAGAAGCATTGTATATTTATATAAACTGCGAAATAGTAGGGGCTTATATCTTGCACTCCTTTCTTTTTTGTTTTTATTTCTTCATTTTTGTTTCATTACTGATTTTAAAAAAAATAGTTCTGAGCCGATTTTTTTTTATGTTATAGGAAGGCAAACAAGCAGACGGATTTCCTGATGGTAAGAAATTCACGCCGCCTAGAGACACCAAAGGTGGTAATGGTGCGTTGCCAACCTGAGGCCGGGATGTTAGGCCTCGAGCAAAAGTAAGTTTACCGGCTACCTTACCCTCCGAACCGGAACACGTCATGACGTTATGGCGGCAGGAATAGGTAAGACGGTGGTACCAATCCGGACGAGTCGCTGCCAAACTCTACCACCTAGTCAAATCTTTCGAAAAATCTTTTGAAGTTTTACTTCTTTTGGCGCGATTGGGAAAAATGATGAGAGTGAAGTTTTACGATGCGCGCGCACACCAACAGATAAATGTGACAGTCTGAAGTTAGTTGCTACCAGCAGAAAAAAGCAACACCCTGAAGTTAGTTGCGAACCTTTTTATTTGGTATTTTATTTTTGGATTGTTACGCCAAGGAAGTATAACTTCTTACGTACACACACTCTTTTTTTCTTTATTTGAAAGAACGTACTTCCGAGATGGTCTCATGTTGCCACCAAGTCTAGTTTTGAAACCCTTAGAAATCTTGCAATTGTTAAGCATTCGTATTTTTATTTTAGCACTTGCCCTGTGCTTGGGATAAATTTTCTATAAATTTTAAAGAAAGAAAAAATTTCGCCCCAGACAGGATTTGAACCTGTAACCTTTCGTCTCAAGCCGACGAATGCTCTAACCAATTGAGCTACTGAGGATTCAAGTCCCGTGGCGAAATTTTTAATTCCTTTCTAGCCCATTAACGCGGGTAGTTATGTCCTATAGATACACAATTCTGAGTACCCACCAAATGAGTTCATCATTACAGATGAAATTCACATTTTAGAATGGCCATAACTTTCGTTTTTCGCAACGTATTTTTATTTTAGCACTTGCCCTGTGCTTGGGATAAATTTTCTATAAATTTTAAAGAAAGAAAAATTTTATCCCTCATATTATGATGAACTCATTTGGTGGGTACTCAGAATTGTGTATCTATAGGACATAACTACCCGCGTTAACGGGCTAGAAAGGAATAAAAAATTTCGCCACGGGACTTGAATCCTCAGTAGCTCAATTGGTTAGAGCATTCGTCGGCTTGAGACGAAAGGTTACAGGTTCAAATCCTGTCTGGGGCGAAATTTTTTCTTTCTTTAAAATTTATAGAAAATTTATCCCAAGCACAGGGCAAGTGCTAAAATAAAAATACGTTGCGAAAAACGAAAGTTATGGCCATTCTAAAATGTGAATTTCATCTGTAATGATGAACTCATTTGGTGGGTACTCAGAATTGTGTATCTATAGGACATAACTACCCGCGTTAACGGGCTAGAAAGGTGTTAAGCATTCGTTTTTCTTTTGTGTAAAATATATTTAACCAACTTTTGGAGAACGTTGCATGTTGCACTCTTATATTTTTTATGTATGAAATTGACTTCTTTGTAATTTCTAAACCAATTAAAAAAAATCATATTTGAAACAGCGCATTTTTTAAGGGCTTCCATTTCCACCAAGTATGGATCAGATAATGTAATCCTAGAGACATCAAAGTTATTTTTTTGGGTATGCAAAGATGACTTACTCATCGAAATCTAAGTTGTTTTTTGCAGTTGAACTGCGCTAAAATGATCGATTAAACTATTCGAAATAGGAAGAAGTTCATGATAGATATCCAAATATTTTTCGACATCGAGCATTGTACCAAAATATTCTTATATTATTTCAGTTTGAATCCTTCGTTACATTCGGTCGTCTTGTTTATTTTAAGCGAGTGGAAATAACGAATGAAAAGTAGCTTTATTTACAAAATAAGTTTGCACGGAACTTTCCTGTTATTTTTATCCGTAAAAAGCACTAGCAACACATGCGTGTAAATGATGCACTTAGTTAAAATATTAACTTTAACAGAAAAACAAAAGGAAAATTATAATTATTATTATTGTTTATTGCTTGTTAATGTTTCCTGTTTTTATTAATGTCCATATCTCATATGTTTCCCAATGGTGATCATGGTCAATTTATTAGATCACCTAACTGTCTACCAAGCAGCTTGTAAAGGATGAGCAAAGGCTAAATAGGTCACCATTAGCACGACCTCTTTATTACCTATTTCTGTCGCAACAATCACTTTGTCATGTTCTGGTTCAGGAGCAGGGTAGTCGGAAGACTTGCAGAATAGGCCTAATATCCCGACTTCAGGACAGCAAAGTATCTATATTATGTCTTTCTTTTTTCTTTTTGGTTGTGTCTTATCGTTAGGACAGCCTTATGCTCGTTTGCTGATCTCTGACAAAAAAAACATGCGAATGCGCTCTTGCGTGTGAGCATGTGTAGGTAATAGTGTGAAACCTCGTATTATTATCAACACCTTATTTTCCTGGGTCGAGCAATTCTAAATGTTTTTTTTTAATTTTCTAATAAGGAAACGTTCTCTAGGTAATTACGGTTGATGGTGGGTTTGCCTCGTATCACATTGTCAAACAGTTTCTTTGGCTAATTATTGGTACCCTGGTGGCCGATGGTACTTCTGACCACCTGTTATACTCCAGATATTATAGGTGGTCAGAAGTACCACCGGGCTGTAAATAAAGTGTTGCTCGGGATAGGATATGTGCCCGGTTGGCGATAGGCTTGCCACCTATCACATTGTGGGACTTAGTATCTTCGGTTAGTCGTGGGTGCCCTAGTTGTGCCTCTGCCTACCTATATGGGCGTGAAGATACGTAAAAAACAAAAAGATGCTTTTATAGCTAGCCGAACTAAAAAGTGCAATAAGTTTTCTACAGGTTCAAATAAAAACATTGATTGATTGAGAAAAAATATATAAGTGAATTAAAAGCGTAGGTTGACGGGTTTGTGAGTACTTTATTAATATTGTTTACTATTCATAAACTTTTTATTAATTTCTTTTCTAGCATCTTACGACAAAATGTTTTATTAATCTCTCAATTTTTTGGTTTGAACTTCTTCAACACTTTTTCCGGTTTTTATGTTTAGCTAAATGTAAATGCATCTTTTTTGGTTTTTTTAAATATTATTTATTATTTTTCTATATATCTATGTGTAACTTGCACAGGTAAGACTTGACTGAATCTTTGCCAAAAATCCTTTTAAATATGCACTTCCATAAACCGTATATTTAAGGACTACCATTTATTTAAAAGTCTATTTGTATAAGGAGTAGGTACAGTTCTCAACCCCTGTGGTTACTAACAATGAGATGACCAAGATGCCTGTTTGCCTTCTCTTCCATTTAAATTCAGTAAATTTCCCAACAAACTCTGCAGTTTATTCCGGAATTTTATTGGAAATTTAAATTAGATCTAAATAAGGCACTGCGTTGGCAGAATGAAACAGATTGTCTCAATATATTAAATAATTGAAAAAGAGCTATGTCAGTACGTCTAATTCTTTTATTGGATTATGCCTGTGAATATAATTTGCTTTGATCGTGATTTCTTATGCGAAATATAGGTGAATTGTGTTAAATATACTTATAGTAGGGGAGCCCAAGAGGGGATTTTTGGACTAACTCAGGCGCGTCAGATTAAGATATGGGAGATACCCTGTACCATTGTTGAACACCTCCATTATGTATCAAATCTCTACATAGAGACGGGCATGTAGGGTTGTCTGTCTAATTTTTTTGGCTTGAAAATATACTCGAGCGTGTCAGATTAAAGTACGGCTGGCTTATTGTATGCCAATAAGTCCATGTTTGAATTTTCTGATGATTTGAACAAGACGTACGGGAGTAGGAATTTCAGAAACTTTCAAAAACCAAGTCATATGTGTTAATTGTCTATTACAGCAATCTGTCTGATAAACATATTTCTGTCATCGGAGACACATTAGGCATATATATTATTAATATCTGATGAGTGCGGCTATGATCAAGTGACTGAAATTGCTATTTTAGCTTCAGACACTTAACGCACCGCTAAAAAGAAAAACCTTACATGACCTTTTTTACTCTCCACTATTTATTCGACAAAGTGCAATGGGCCCTAATAACGCTAGAGTTACTACACATTTCGCATCGCGGGCTCCCCTATTATTATTAGAGTTTCATGTTAATATGTATACTTCTCAAAGAACCGGTGGCGTAATAATTCTACTTGCACTTAGTATAATATATTCAAACGACACTTTTGATATAACTTGATTGATGATTATAATAGAACTACAAAATTTTCACTATCGACAGATTTTTTGTGGTATGGTCTGGATATTTACACAGTAATTAGATTTAAACTAATACAGCGTTTAATCATCCTTATTACAATTGTCACACGGCACACGTAATGCATGATACATTACATGAACGGTAAGCTAATTCGTAAAAAAATCCTGTTATAACTAATGAGTGATGTTTCTGGGTGCGTAATTTTGCATCAGTCTTTAAAGAGTCGAAGAAGCGGAACCGTCTGCTATGAGGCAGATACTACAATAGTTTGTATACTGCACCTTGCACTGATGCAGACTCGTGCACACATAGGTGACTGCGACGCAGGAACAGCATCAACGTGTCGCGTCCTTTAAAGTAAACAAAAAATATATTTTAATATACATAATTAAAAAATGTCTGATCTTTGAATCATTACCAGTTTAATAAAATCATAATTCATTTATTACTGAAGGAGTAATCGCGAAACCAATATACAGAAGAATTGAGACCATTAAAATGTTTTTAAATATAATTCACATTTGTGTAGAAATTAAATATTTTTTTAATAATTATAACGAATTGAAACAGCTCTTGGGATAGATCTGTCGTTGCAAGCGTCATGTCGAAATTTTGCAATAGGACTCACAAAACCGGGGCTTCAATAATAATGCTATGTTAGGAGTTACTGAGATTAACCTTTTTATTATTAAGATACGACAGTCATATCGGGATTTTTTGAATCATTGATAATATTTTAAGCACAGTAAAACTGCAAAACCCCACTTCGATTTTAACAAATAAATCATCCAGGGGTACAAAATATTCCTATTTTCCTTGATTTATGAATGAATCAACCTCGGATGTATGCTTTTTTGAATGAAAAATACTTTTAAAAATTAATTCGGAAATGTCAAAGAAATCGATAAACATTCACACAAAAATGTAGGAATCGAATATATGATGTCTCCTTTTTGTAGAAATCAATAAAAAAAATATCGTATTTTGGTTAAATATGGTACGGAATTAGTACGAGTCTTCCGCTAGGCTCCATTCTGGTACCTTTCTTGTTCCTCAGTTACATCAATGATTTACTTTATTTCGTAAAACACAAAAACAATATTATATTGTTCGCGGTTGACACTTCATTTTTATCATTGTATATTTGTTTTACATAAAAGAACCATACGAACAATTAATAACTTGGGCTCAAGGATGTTCGTTAAACGAAAAATCAAATAAATTAATATTCTAACTGCAATTTCCCAGTGTACTTTTGAAAATTAAATATATGAATTTACGTTCATTTAAAAGAAATTGTGACATACATCGTGAGGAATAAAAAATAATCTTCCTGAGCTTGTGTCTCGTCTCCACATAATAAGCTTATTTTTATAGGCCATGTATACGTTTTCACAACTGACTTCCCTAGCACGTTAAAGGCCTAAATTTAAATAAATAAAAAATACTTATTAAATGGAATCTATGTTATTAGTAGTTACTATATAATATAATGCAGAACATTTAGTTGATAACAATATTTAGGAACGATTACACCTCAGATCAAATTATAAATATTATATATTAAAAATAGTAACAGTATAAGTAGTAGTAATGTACTGCTGGAACAATGAAATTGTATATTTTGGTTGTGCTTTTAGCAGGGATGGAAGGTACATCGTGAATGTATAGGTCAAATCGAGAATGTTACTTATTATTATATAATTTGTTATATTACTTTACAACTCTGTTAATGTGACTCCTAATAGGACTGCAGATAAAGGCAGGTTATTTAAAGACCTAAACGCTGGAAATCAACATAAATTGTAATGTATACACAGTCACTTTCCTTGCATTAGCATGTTGTAATCTCATGTGAAATAATATGTGCGTTCATGTGAGCCTTTGAAGCTTATAATGAAAGAAAAAAATGCTAACTTTATTAACGCGGAGCGAGTACCCTAAGTTAAATTATATACCTTTAATTTTTTTGCAGCCATTTTGCAAGCTAGTTCAAAATGTCAAATAAACTGTCCAAACACAGAAGAAAAAGCAATTTGTGCGTTCGAAATTATGAAAAAAACATATATCATGTTTCCCAGTCTATGTGCGATGGATGGATATGCGCAATGCCATAAACTAGGTATGTATATTATCACAATAAAAAAGTCAGTCCGCAGAGGAAATGCTCTATCGACTATTATATTTCGACAAAATTTAATACAAATATCAAACGCAGGGTAATCATTTAGTAATAGACATTTTTAGATTCTTATTTAACTAGTGCAAAAGAAGGAACTATGTATTTGCGTATGTACTTATGCACGTATGTATTTTAAAATATTTTACATACTATTTTGTCTCGTGTTGGTCCGGGCTCCTTTGCAGAATAGACCATCTGCCTTTCTGTGCCAGGCACTTCATAAAAGGAGAGCATAGGCTTACCGTCACTAGGACCGTGACACCTGACTAGGTGGTAGAGTCTCGCAGCGAGTCGCCCAGATTGGTACTACCGCCTTACTTAATCTTGTTGTCATAATGTTAAAGCTTGCCGTTGACGTATTCTGCGTCTGAGGATAAGGTTGGCAACGCAACATTATCACCTTTAGTGTCTCTAAGCGGCATGAATTTGTTACCATCAGGAAATACGTCTGCTTGTTTGCCTTCCAATATAAAAAAAAAACTTACAAACGTAAAGACAAGTTCTTAACAGGGGTAGGCACAGAGTATCGACATAAGATATAAAATATTTTAACAATGATTTACTATTGTTGTATGGTAGCGGTAGTTAGGTATGTTGGAAAAAGCATGAGAGTAGGACAATTGCAGTCGAAATGAGATCGCTACAGAAAATTTGTGGTGTAACGCTCTTTGACAGCATTCGTATTAGTGAGATTCGAGAAAGAGTGGTATTATAAGAAACTATTGGTGTTAAAATAAGAAAGGGTTCTTTATAAGTTCTATGCTGCGATAGAAAGATTAAAAAAGCAGAAATACAGTACAACTGTGGTTGGATGTAGGTATCCTAGGAGACCAAGGTTGACATTCCACGATCAGATCACTCGGTTATTATCCGAGGCTGGTGTCAAGAAACCAGCGTGTTTGTATGAAAAGTGTAATGAATGTGAAAGAAGCCCGACAGTTTTGTCAGGATCGTGAAGTTTGGCACTCGATACTCACTGCCTAAGCTGTAAGGGACTTGGCGTGAATATATGTATGTATGTATGAAGCATTAGTATAGTTTTGATTTTGAGTATTAAACAGATAAGTTAATAGACCTACATACTTCGAACTTTAACATGGTATAAAAAAATCAGTGTCACGTTATTCTAAAAGTTTTTCCCCGTGTTGATCTGGGTTCTTTGAGAGGACAATTGGACTCTCTACTCGCTTGTAAGTGGCAAGCACTATTTAAATATAAGTTGGTATCAACAAAACCATTGGTGGTTAAAAAGGTAAAAACAACCAAACCAAAAACACGGTAATTTTAGCGCAGCCAAACTTTAAAATCATTAAGATTCCATTATGAGATTCAAAATTGGCGGCGATTGGAAATACTGTTTCTTCTCCTACCTTTTTTCGTAATAAGTGGGTTAAAAGTATCTTCACGTCCATATCCCCGAAGAGGTAGGCAGAGGTACAACCAGGGCACCCACGACTAGCCGAAGATACTAAGTCCCACAATGTGATAGGTGGCAAGCCCATCGCCAACCGGGCACATATCCTATCCCGAGCAACATTTTTTTATTAGAAAATTGGAACAACCCAATTTTCGTTTTGTTGCCCGACCCGGGTTTTGTACCCGGGACCTCATGCAGTCAAGTCCAACAACTGAACCGCTAGACCACAGAGGCGATAAGTGGGTTACAGTTTGACATATGATTCGACTTTAACCAGCGGGGCTATGCAGTATCTTTTTACTATCACTAATAAAAATAAACACCAAAATATACATCAAATAGCTGTCAAATGACGTGTTTTATGTTTAATATCTACTGTGATCAACAGAAATGCAATGGAGATAGCAAATATGAAACACGTCATTTGACAGCTATTTGATGTATACTTTACCCAGTGGACATCACCAAAAAGATACAAAATCAGCCCCCAGCAGCAAGTAACATCTGTTTACTATTCAATCCGCCGTTTTTAGCCTTACAAAAGCCGCAAACATATGTTATGACAAAGTCCCAAAAAATAAAGAATAATAAAAAGGCTTAAACAAGGGTGTCGCCTTGTGTAAAGCTTGTGTTAATTTGTGTGGACATTGTTGCCACTTATAACTCGTTTATACATCCTTTGTATCAAAAAGTATTAATAGCGTTTTTCTTACGCATTGCTTATACATCTTGTTTACATAATTGTATTTTGTTAATCAGTAAGGACGTAAATATTTAAGTGTTATTTATTATATTTTTTTCTTAATTGAATCGCCTCTGTGGTCTAGCGGTTTAGTTGTTGGATTTGACTGCATGAGGTTCGAATCCCGGGTCGGGAACCACAAAGGAAAATTGGGTTTTTCCAATTTCCTAATAAAAATAATGTTGCTCGGGGTTGGAAATTTGCCCGGTTGGCGATAGGCTTACCACCTATAGCATTTTGGGACTTAGTGTCTTCGGCTAGTCGTAAGTGATCTGGTTGAGCCTCTGCCTACCTCTTCGGGGATATGGGCGTGAAGATGCTTATTAATTGAAAACGAAATGTTATTGTTATCTACTGCTGCTTAAAACAATATTTCAATTTCAATAATAAATAAAAGCTTTATAAAGTAAATAATACAAAGACAAAAATCTCCTAAGCATCTCATTTACGGAGTCCCGGTCATGTTTCATGATTGTTAATTAATACTGTATTGTGAACTCAAAAAAGGTTCGTTCACAACTTTCTACAAAGGAAAATTTATTGGTCAAAGAATTATTTCTTCAAATCAAAACTCTCTGACTCTTAATTAAATTAAAAAACAATGAAATAGATTCTTTTGAGCTAATTCACAAGTTGAGTTACTTTGTACTGCTTAAGGGTATGCTGGACTGTGGAAGGATTTTTTATAAGTGACCCATAAACAATAATAGAAAATAATACAAACGCAGTGAAACTGCTAAAAAAATACTTCTACTTCAATAAGTAAATAAGATGATACCTACATAAAAATATTGACTGCCTCGTTGGTCGAGTGGCTAGCGTACACGCCTAACTACATCGACCAACCGCGAGGCACGGGTTCGATTCCAGACGGGGGCAGGCATTTGTGTGATGAACATTGAAATGTACGAATTTCCGGGTCTGGTGTTTATTAAATTTATTCTGGTATCTATTCAAGTATTTCTTTGTATTAAAATTGTAATAATTAGAATAATACCCATAGCACAAGCATATAATTTGCTTACTTTAGGGTTAGATTCAATTTGTGTGACTTGTCCAGGGATATTTATTTAAAGTATTGTCCTATCTTTCTCTGGGATTTCACTATCATGACTTTGTGCAAATTCGGAAGACTAGAGACCTCCTCGAAAGTAGGTTCATTTTTTTTAATAAAAAAAAAACTCCAATTCGTTTCTCAAATGGCGGATCAATGAATTACATACATTAAAAAGTAAAGGAGTCAAACATATGATCTCCTCCTTTTTTCGAATTTCTTTTACCGGATCATCTCAGTGAGAGATTTAAGAATTATTATTATTTTTTATTCCACATGGCAAACTTGTGTAGTATATTTAACCATAGCAAAAATACGCTGCATATAGGCATTAAGGGGCCATGTATGCTAAAATACGTCAGCAATATACTGTTTTTTTCATATAAAGCAATTATGGATCTTGGTGACAAAAATACACAAGATTAACATTAATATGCTTTATAAGACTTGTGTTTCCAAAACACGATTCATTTCAATTTGCTCGATAGAAAAAAAAACAAAAGTTAACCCTTTTTTTTTAAGCAAAACCCAACTGTCTACTTCAATTATGAAAATATCGATACCAGATTTAACATAAACATAGGTAAGTATTACACCTAAAAGAGTTTCAGTTTTTATATTTTTTTTCAAATTACTTTTATAATGTCAAAAATACTGATTTGGCGCTTAAGACATTTACTTTAGAGCGCAATATTTCATAGTAATCATGGAACGGGGGAGTGCGCTGATTGGCTCTTCTGACTGACTAAGTATGGGGCCTTAAGATGGAATTGGTGTGTTGCTAAGCTGAGGCCAGAATATTAAACATTTCTCTATACCAGTTCGTCTGCCCTGTGTAGAACAGACTATCTATCTCTCTGCTGGTAACTTTAAAAAGGCGAGAATAAGTTGCATGTATCTTTTCAAATTTGACTTGTAGATTTGATTGTTGACTTGTCGTTAGAGGAAAAATGTTATAGTGTCAACGATTTTCTTGTAGATAAATTAGAATTTATAGTAAAATAACTGTAATAACTACTAACCGAATATAATGAAAGTTATGGTTGCCGAGGACTTTGTTTCGCCGTTTCTTCTCCTGTCTGGCTAGGTTTGGAAACGGTGATAGTTAATGGTAGACAGGGTTAAATTTAACCATAGTTTTAAAATGTTACTAAAACATAGAAATAATTAAACTAGTTATAAATAATTGGCTTAAAATGTGAAGCATATATAATTAAATAACATTTTTTATAAATGTTAAAATATTTGCACACCAAAATATGGTAGAATATGTTGATATACTTAAAAATTTTTGTAACATCTCATTTACACACATATTCCGCTAATAAATAATTTTCTTTCTTTCTGTGTTAAACAAGAACTCTGGTGGTCTAGACCTGTGCAGTAGCTTGTTCAAGTAGATATCCACTATGTTACATATTCCTTGTGGCAACAATAAAAGTGGTCCGGAGGTTAGGGTAGCTGGTAGACTTTCATCGGCCTACTACCTTGGTCATAGGACAGCGATACGCCTACAAAACCTTTAGGCCACGTCTCTTACCACCAGAGAAAATGTGTTTTTGTTCGCTGTCTTTTTCATACCTACATGTGGATTAGAAACGTAACAAATATTGTAAGTAATTATTTAAAACTAGCAAAGCCGACAGCGGTTATTCTTGAACCTTCTACTGACAGTAACTAACATCACGATAAAAGGATTAGCAAAATTGGGCAAGCACTCTATTCACGCATAATACGACGATCCTGAATCCTTTCCTGTCAATAATTTACACAACAAAAAAATAAATACTAAAATAAGTCAATCCGTTCACGCGTGATGCGATAACCAAGGGAAATGTGGATTCAACTTATAAATAAAAATTGCTGAGCCGACAGGCGTTTCCTGTTCTAAATATAAATTTAGATTTTTGAAGCGAAAACTTCTTTAGCGGCGTGGCGCACTTTTTTGGAATAGGTAAAAACTTCTAAACTTGCGTCAGGACACGTGACCTGATTCGTAAGATAAAAATTTGTAATACAGCGCAGAGCGCTTGCACGAATAAGAGGATGCAAGGCACAAGGCGCTTGCTTGTTCGTGTTGTCATGTTTGTGTGCGATAGCGCAATAAATGAATATTGTATTCTACCACATAAATGAAAGTACTGCCATATTGATAATTAAAGCAATTCCTGCAAAATTATTCCCTAACCATTCTAAAATATCAAAAATGCACAACATCAATAGGTATTCAAGTTTTCACTTCTGTCCGTTGCCAATGCAACCCGTTATTTTTACATATGAATCTTCTCTAAGCAATAACTAATACTAGGTACAAAAAAAGAAATTAGAAATATTGGTCCATCCGTTCACGCGTCATGCCTGGGAAATGGAAATTTATTTATATATATAAGAGTAGAGATAAGATTATCTCACTCTGTACTATTTATTTTTTTCAGATTTCGTACGCACACATTTGAGGTTTTGTATAAAAGAACATTTCCAGGAGACGCAATCGCGACGTGTATATGGTGAATCATGTCCTGTATTCTGCCCAACACATTATAGACCGGTCTGCGGAGCTTCGAAGTACAGAGACTATCTTTACAGGACTTTTACAAATGCCTGTCACCTGGATATGCTGAATTGTAGAGGGGACGATGATTTCCAAAGTATGTAATCTTCTCTTTTTAGCCACCTATTAAAAAGAGGGTTGTTATAATTTTGACGCCTCTGCAGTATGTGTAGGTGTGCCTGTTTGTTACGTTATAACTATTGAACCGATGGACCGATTTCAATGCGGATTTTTTATTTCGAAAGCCGACTAGATTGAAATGATTCTTAGCTACATTACATGTAGGTTTTGTTAGGATTAATTGAATTTTAGTGCTATTATGAATGTCAATAATGGTAGTTGGATGGATTTTGCTTATTACATATTTACTAATCTCTGTTATTACAAATAAAGCGAAAACCCTTGATAATAAAATTAACAGATTTAAAAAGGAGCTGTTTATATCCACGATAATTCCACTATCTATATCTATTGGCAACCTTTTGCCAGCCAAGTGCCACAAGGCGGCAAAATAAACTAATGGAGGGCCACATTTGTAATATATACCCTAGAAGCCAAATATACCTACATATAATTGGTCATGTCCCATAGAAAAAATGAAAATGGATGGAGAGAAGCGCGTTTTTAAGGCTAAATCTACACTATACGCTGTATATTATCGTCAAGCACGTAACGTTCATGAA
>NJDC01002488.1:0-11381 GCA_002245475.1 Calephelis virginiensis
GGTGACTCCATCGTCCTGCTAATTTATCGAAATTTATATCAAATTTTAAATTATTTTATTACAACATCAGTCATATAGACTAGCCTGCAAAAAATCTTACTTAAAGCATATATAATTTAATTAAAAATAGCCATGAGCACTTTCAGATAGGCAAGTAATCATAGGCATATTTGTTTATAAATTATATTTGTTACCGCTGTATTTGCTTTTTTCCCTGTTAATATTATCCTTCCGAAATCCTTACGTTCGACTGCGAAAAGAAGATATGAACGCCTGAAAAAAGTGAAGCGCAAAGCATGGATGTAAGAGGCCGCTTTAATTCACTTGTGTCTTGGATATCCGCGGGCGTGTGCGCAAGTCGCGACCTTAAACCGTGAAATTAAAATATAAACCAACCGATGCGTGTGCTAGTGCAAATTGAAGAAAGCAGTAAGAAGAAAGACAGGTCAGTCGAATTCCCTTATTCCCGCATCGAACCATCTGAAGTACGGTCAACCGCAGGTCTGTCTGATACAGACCTTTATTTTCTTAATTCTCATACCGCTGTTCAATTGTGCATTTCCTTTACGTACCACATTCGTGGTCCTTCGAGACGGATTTCTTTATGCATCAATATTTGATAAAAAATATGTCTCATCTGGTTATCAGATCGGTGAAGCTCGATCTCCTACCGGCTCTTAGACTATAAATTCAATTTGTGGAACTTGTCCAGGGATATTTATTTACTTATAATTTGTGAATTAAGAAAGTAACTTTTTATTTATTTACTTAATAAAAATCCCTTGATTAAATTGGATGTGTAAATCTGCTTTCGATACATGAACTTTTTTATATTTTAACTAACATGAAACACACGTCAATTACTAATATTCAAAAAAAGTGGGGACTAAGTCCAGTATATATTATTTTAGTTTAAAAGATGGGATGTGCCGTGAAAATAGGGTCATCCCCAGCCTTCTCTGACATCGCTGATCACAGATGCCTGTCTCTTTCGGCAAAGGAACAGGATCCTCGTTATCTATTGTTTTTTTAGTATATTCTTACCTCTCTAATACTAATAAGTCAGTGCTAATTCCACAAAGAAAACATAATTTGAACAAATCAACAAATTAAAGGAAGGAGTTGTTACATGTTGACATTAACGAAATAACATCAAATAAACCAAATTTTCACCTCGTCAAGCCTACACAATTTAACTCGTGTCTCCTTGTCCTCGTTCCTCGTCGTCCTCGTACTCGTACCGCACGTCTTCTGATAGCTGTTTGAATGTCACTCAATAATATTGTAGTATTTTTTTAATTTTTTGACTTTAATTTTTGTCTTGGTGAAATTCTGTTACGAATAATTTATTTACGCGGTATTTTTTTATAATATTCGAAGGCGAACAAGCAGACGGATTTTCTGATGGTAAGAAACTCACACCACCTAGAGGCACCAAAGGTGGTAATGATGCGTTGCCAACCTGAGGCCGCGATGTGAGTCCTACGAGCTGTCTCGATCATATATCAGCTCTTATGACATAAATTTGTAACGAAATTGATCCGTAAGCTTAGGAGTTATAATACCAAACACACACACACACACACATACGCGCACAAATACATCAAACAAGTCAAACTTATAACACCTAATACCCTACCACAAGCAATAGTAAATAAAAAAAAACGAAAACTTTGACGATCGTTTGTGTGGTAGATGTCTGCATTTCTGAGTCCCAGTACTTATTAAATTTATATATTTATTATTTCTAAGTTTATTTCTATATATAAAATGATTCGGTGGAGAGAGTATTGCACAATATGGTTAGTACCATATTTGTCCATTGTTATTCGATGCTTGAAAATTAGGAATGCCGTAGACTTGCCACATAATAAAACCCTGCCATAAGATAACAACAGACCAGCAACATTCTTGATGTATTTTTTTATGATATTGGAAGGCAAACAAGCAGACGGATTGCCTCATGGTAAGAAATTCACGCCGCCTAGAGACACCAAAGGTGGTAATGGTGCGTTGCCAACCTGAGGCCGGGATATTAGGCTTTGAGCATAAGTAAGTTTACGGGCTTGTAAATGTCATGACGTGTTCCGGTTTGGAGGATAAGGTAGCTACCTTATGACGTTACGTTATGGCAGCAGGAATAGGTAAGGCGGTGGTCCAATTCGGGTGAGTCGCTGCGAAACTCTACCATCTAGTCAGATGTCACGGTGCTAGTTACGTTAAGCTTATGCTCGCCTTTTACGAGCTGCCTGTCAGAAAGGCAGATGGCAAAAAATTTCCCTTACTAGCCACTTTTAACAAAAATATTAAAATATTTAAACTCAATAATAGAATATGTTGGTACTTTATAAACTTCATACAGATATAACTCGCAACTGTGTAATAATTCCAATTCATTTTGAAAGTCAAAACTTTAGGGTCCGAGTTTCAGTAAATACTCCAAAGCGAGTGGCGTCCATTAGCTTTAATCAGCTAACCGGCTGTGCTCAGCCAGCTGAGCTGTATCCAATACTGTCATCCTATATTGATTCGATAATTCTCAGCAAACTGAGTTTACTAATGGTTGCCCGTTGGTCGAAATTTGACCATAATAAATTTTAGTATCTTGTTGATTAGAACGCCATCTTCATTTCTTAAGACCAGCTACTTTGTTTCCAAACTTTTTAGTGCGCCATTTGTGATCTTTTATCGTTATCATCAATATATTTATTTGTGTGTGTCAAATGCATAGTAGTGTGGGTAATGTTTTATTTATTGATTTAATGTACTTAATAAGCATCATTATTAAAAAATATCAGCGTTCTATACTTCTCCTGCGCATAAACTATAAGTATACCAAATTTAAAGAAAGAAAGAAAGAAAATTATTTATTTGCGGAATATGTGTGTAAATGAGATGTTACAAAAATTATTTAAGTATATCAACACATTACCAAACTTGTAACTTTAGTACTTAAGACTTTTGGGAGTAAATAAAGAAATTATTATTATTATTATTATTATTATTATTCTACTATATTTTGGTGTGCAAATATTTTAAAATTTATAAAAAATATTACGTAATTACAATTTATTAATGCTCCTGCCTCCGAGCAATTTTCGTAAAAAGGGGTCCAAAGTTTTGGCATCACGTATTAATATATAGATTACATTCTATTGAACTAGGCCATGACTTGCTATATCTATTAAAATTAGATATTAAGTATTACCTCGATAATTTAGCCTACTCGCCTAACGCTACCATCACTTTTCATGGCAAAGGAACAACGAACCTATACTAATAATAATAATAACAGTATCTTCACGCCCTTATCCCCTAAGAGGTAGCAGAGGTAGGTAACATGCACAATTAATTATTCATTACTAAAATTAAATCCAGTTTTGTAATACATTATACGTTTTTATATAGGTACCTACATAAATATTTTCTTCACAATTGTTCTACCGTATGACACAAACAAATTAAAATTTAATGATGTTGCCAAGTCAAAGGAAAAAAATATGCTAATAATAACGGCAACGGGTAACGGTTACAATATCGTTGATATCGAGTTATTTCTTATTTCAGCTGTGCTGCTAAGAATATGATTATTTCATGTATTCAGTACTAATTTGTGTCGGAAATACTTCAAACTCTATTGATTTCATAAAATATACATATTACATACATACATATTAACTAATAATAATATAAAATATTAAACAAAATTGACTGTTAGAACTTAATTACGTTAATTTGTTTGTCAATGTTCTGAACTTATAAAAAATACTTATGTCCATTAATAAGGAAATAGCTAACGTAGAATGTCAAACAATTAAATTAAAAAAAGTCAAAAACAGATCAAGTACAGAATTATTTTAACTAAGTAATTTTATAAGTAATTTAACATAAATGTCAATTATATTAATTAAATAATTTAGATAGTAATTATAATTAAATGTAAAATACAGTTAGACGTTAAACATCTATTAACGAAAAATTCCATAATAAATTAAAAACAACATTCATCTTCCAAAAAATCTTTGACTGAATGAATTTTTTTTGGAGTAATCAGTAATTTACAGAGCCAGATTGATTTTTTACTGGTAATTCCCTTATGTACTTAGGTATTTTATTGTATATTTTAATACTCATCATAAAACAGTTTTGCTAAAACATCATTGATTTACTTGATGGTAATATTAATCTACTAGGGTCTCTTAAACCTAGCTTAGAAGTGTCTTGGGCTATTTTAGCTTATTTACAAACGTAACGATATCTAAAATGTACTCGTACATATCCGTTAGCGTTAAAATTTTATTATTTTTGAATAAAGGCTTACAGGACTCTAAGGGTCCGATGTTATAAATTGCTCGAATACATTTTTTTGAACTAAAAACACTTGATAATGCCATATCTTAAGGCCCCATACATAGTCAGCCAGAAGAGTTCGTTCCATGATTACTATGAAATATTGCGCTCTAAAGTAAATGCCTTAAGCGCCAAATCACTATTTTTGACACTATAAAAGTAATTTGAAAAAAAATATAAATCTTATAGGTATAATACTTATCTATGTTTGTGTTAAATCTGGTGTCGATATTTTCCCAATTGAAGTAGACAGTTGGATTTTGCTTTCTAAAAAGGGTTAACTTTTTGATTTTTTTTTCTATCAAGCAAAGTGAAATGAATCGTGTTTTGGAAACACTAGTCTTATAAAGCATATTAATGTTAATCTTTTGTATTTTTGTCGCCAAGATCCATAATTGCTTTGTATGAAAAAAACAGTATATTGCTGACGTATTTTAGCATACATGGCCCCTTAATACGGATGTCACATATGCATAATATGCCATGAGGGCTGCATCTCTGCTTATATTGCGGGAAATTTTGCGAAGAACAAATACATATCTGTTAAGTTTATGAAATAAGTGTTCTATATGCAACTTCCAGTTTAAATGACTATCAATATGAATACCAAGAAACTTACATTCATTTACTTCCATTATTTGTTGATTTTGATATTCAATTTTTTATGTTGCTCTCGTAGCATACTAATAATAAAGAGGAAATGTTTGCTTGTATTGAATAGGCTTTGATGCTACTGGACCTATAAAAAAATTTTTTCACCATTAAAAGCCGACATTATCGCTAATGAACATGAGCTTTATTTGTAACTAGAAAAAATTAGGAATCTCTACTTAACTTCAATAATGTAAGAAAAGGTGAAAAAAAGTTAGCTATAAAATGTATTTTATCGCTTGTGCTGCAGGCTGCTAGTAAGTAATATTTGTACGCCAAGTCAATTACGGTACAGGCAGAGAGTATCGAGTGCTAAGTCGCACAATCATTGCAGACCTGCCTGGGTTTCTCCACAAACATTACTCAATTTAAGCACTCCCGTTTCGATCGTGCCCGAGCGATTCGATCGTGGAATGTCAACTTAGGTTTCCTTAGGTACCTAAATCCATCCACATTCGCAATGCATATTTGTCCAAGTAATCTGTTTAACCTTATACTCGTATTACTTGCTTTTTTGTTAATAATCTGGTGTTGCATTGTTTTGAACACTGAATTTGAATTGTGACACTGAATTACTGAATTTGTTAACTAAACGATACGAATTATTAATTATAAATATATGACTGTAATTACATTTACTTAAATTTACATTACCTTAAATTTATGAATGCAATTGTATGAGGTGCACGTATTACGATAGAAAAGCGATATGACGGACACTTACTTTGCAAAGAACCAGAGCTGAAACATCTTTATCTAACATTACGCGTTTATAAAACTGAGTCTTGCTAAACATAGTAATAATTTTTTCTGCGGTTTTTTTTCATTATATCATCTTGTGTTGTTTAATTCTTATACGAGATATGATATCTTTAAATAGTTTATTTGTCTTTTGTACCACTTATTACGCCATTACGCCATCATGAATCGTTTTGAATTGAAATTTCTTTAGAATCGTTGTGATTTCAAACCGGATGCAACTCAAAAACGACAGGTAAGAGACACAAATAAAAAAAATTGTAGGATTATATATTCATGTCATTCTTTTGTCGATTTACTTTATTTAGAGATGTAATGTTTGTTTGTTTGTTGCATGTTTCTTTCTATGTCTCTTATGGATTGACAGGGATTGATAGGGATTGATTGATAGAGGGGAAGAGAGAGACAGAGAGAGAGAAAAAGAGAGAGATCAGATTTTTGCCTCTTTGTCACTCGTTCCGCGCTCTCGCTTGCACTTCAACAACAGCGACGATTTTACTCAACTAAAAAAAGACTACAAAGAGATTTCAATATGGCATTTTTACAGATTATGAAAGCATTTTTTCTAACATTGAAATGTTAAAATGCAATATAAAACAGTAAAGCATCTTCACGCCCATATCTCCGAAAAGGTAGGTAAAGGCATAACCACGCCACAAAGTCCCACTATGTGATAGGTGGCAAGCCTAAATTGGAAAAACCAATTTTGCTTTTTGTTGCCCGACCCGTGAATCCAACCCAGGACCTCATGCAGTTAAGTCTGACACCTGGACCGCTAGACCACAGAGGCGATCCAATATATTTGTTTCTAAACTTCTCTCGCTAACATTTTATTACGAAAATACTGAAGAATAAATTATCGAGCGTTTTAGGTATTACATGCAATTAAACGCTAAGATTTTATTTCAAATAAAATCATGTATGGAAAGTTGCCCCTGTTCTTTTCGACTAAACATTATGTCTTACAAAGTGCAAAAACTACCATAGAATATATAATTTATCCAACGCCATCTAGCTTAGAGAAATTAAAGTAAAAACATTTGTCTACAACAATTTGAAACGGATGCCAAAACTTGTTGCCTAACGGCCAATATTAATAATCAATCCTAATCCAAAACTTGCTGTCCAAGATTGATATTTTGATCCATTTTTATGTTATCGCTTGCCAATAACATATCTGTGGATAGGATAAATATGATTTAGATTGCTTGAAATCCATTAGATTGAGATACATTATTAACATTGGCCGTAAGTGAACTGAGAATATGCCAAAAAGAACATTAAATACACTAGTGGCAGAATGCTGTATAGAAAATTGCCCGGGTATAGATCACCTCCTTGGCTAACCTTGCCACCATAATACCGCTGTCATCTTTTCGGTCGAGAGGGTAGTAAAGCTAAAGTAGACTTGCACAATAGGGAGGCCAAACAACTGGAGATTAGGACAGCAACGCACATGTAACACCTAAGGTCTATAGACCACGGTTGTCTTATCATTAAGAGAGCCATATGCTTGTTTGCTGGCCTTTTATAAAAAAAACATCGAAATTAGGAGATAATAACCATATCGCCGACACACTGAAATAAATAAAGTTTTTGGAGTTTATTGACATTTGGCAACACTGATGGATTATTGAAATAAACAACGCGAGCGTGTACATACTATTAATTGTTCAATTAATAAAAAGCTGCAAAAGCAATAAACAATGTATTGTAAAAAAGCATTTAAACAACATACCATTCTGAAAGAGTTATTGGTAATGATTTTGCTTTTCACAAACTAAGCTTAATTTAGATGCATTTTTTATGATATTAGAAGGCAAACAAGCAGACAGATTTCCTGATGGTTCGCAATTCTCGCTGCCTAGAGACACCAAAGTTAGTAATGGTGTGTTGCCAACCTGAGGCCGAGATGTTAGTCCACGAGCAAAAGTAAGTTTACTGGTTGCCTTGCTGACGTTGTGACGGCAGGTATAGGTAAGGCGGTGGTACCAATCCGGGCGAGCCACTGCGAAACTCTACCACCTAGTAGGATGTAACGGTGTTAGTGACGATAACGTCACTAACACCGTTACATCCGAAAAAGCGAAAAGGCGAGCATAGGCTTACGCCTATGCTCGCCTTTTACGAGCTGCCTGGCAGGAAGGCAGATGGTATATTCTACAAAGGAGCCAGGACCGACACGGGGAGGGGCATATTATATTTTTCAAAAACAAAAGAGATGGAATATTTTAGACATGTCAGATTCGTCTGGACATGTCAAATTGCGATGTTTTTAATCAACGTTCTCTGAATGATAGATTAATCGTCTGCTAAAATGTCATTTACAGACTAATCTGACAGCACTAAGTTTTTTGTCTCTTTCTATTGCTTTCGTTGAAAGAAGAAAGCGATAACTTAAAATTTTGTTTAGTAAGTGCGCAACAATATTCTCATTACCAATAAGTTTGGATCTGACGATGAAATCCTTGGGAAATCGAGAAAAATCCTTATTATTGTGTAAATGACTTATTATTAAAATCCAGTTTTTTTTGCAATTTTATTTTTCTGCACTTAAATTGTAAAATATCGACTACACAATGCTGGTAATATTGTTGCGCACTTACTTAACAAATTTTAAGTCATCGCTATCTTCTTTCAACGAAAGCAATAGAAAGAGACAAATCACTTAGTGCTGTCAGATTAGTCTATAAACGATATATTTACAGACGGTTAATCTATCATTCAGAAAACATTAATTAAAAACATATTCTTGTTTAAATGCATATTCTTTATATTTTATTTACTCTTTATTAATATACAAAAAAACAATAAAAAATGTTCACCTTACAAAATTTGTAATTTGGTCTCTTTTAACTCTGATCAGAAAACGAGGAGTGCTATAAGTTTGACGAGTCTATGTGCGTGCAAGCAATTTCCTACTAAACTAATTTGCCCAAAACCAACGTAAAATTTAATTAATTTGATGTTAGTTAATAAATTCCTCGTATCGAATATATTCAACCTTGAGTAATTTTCAGAAAATGAGTAATTAATTGTAATGGTGGCTTTACACGATGCGTTGTTGCGGTCGCCCCGTGGGAAGGGTTCTCACACAGAACGCCTCGTTGGTGGAGCCCTTAGCATAAATAATAATTAATAGTACTAGGGCAATAGCCTTAGCAAAAAATAGTTTGGTGCAGCTCTCTTCGCATCTGTAGTCGTTAAAATAGGTAGCATGAATTACATTGTTGCTACTAGTTGTCAGCTGACATCTCTAGTATACCTTACAATTCTCATTTTAACTTTTTTTCTGGTTTTATTCGAAATCAGTGCGTATTACAATCACTTTTATGACATTAATTGCATAAATTATCCAGGGCAATCTCACTTAGATAATCACTCAAAAAAATTATTAATATATGATTTCAAAATAAATTAATACTTTCTCTAAAATATGTATTTATTTTTGATATTATGAACAAGAGCTGATATGAAAAAAGTGACTTGATTTCTCGTATCAGCTTACTAAATATACCCAAAATCAGGTATAAAATATTAGACACCAAAATGGGTGTAGGCCAGTGTTATTGACCGCCTCGTTGACCCGGAGGTTTAGCGGACACGTCTATCGCCACATTACAAAGAACTCGGGCTCGAAACGGGAGAAGGCATTGTTGTGATGTTAGAATATTTGTTGACTTCCTCGCACATTAATGTCAATCTTTTGTGTTTCTGTGTTTATAATTACATAGATACATACATATCTTCACGCCAAGTTCCTTACGAGGCAGGCAGAGAGTATCGAGTGCCAAATCTCACGAGCCTAGCAGATCAACCTGGCTTCCTCCACATTAATTACCATATTAATAATTAGTAAGTACGTCTAATTACCGTTGCACTATTTTTGTGTATATGTATAATATCGTTCATTAACAACGGTAACACCCTTATATAACACGAGCATATGATTTGCTTACTTTAGGGTTAGATTTGAGTGACTTGTCCATGGCTAAATGTTTGTCTATATTTCTGGGACTGGGTGTCCATTTTTATAAAAGTATCTATACATTTTTATCTATGTATTAGTATCCTTGAATAACACCCATTATCCAAGCATATAATTTGCTTACTTTGTAGTTAGATCATTTTCTAAAATTTGTCAGTACTTGTGTGTACTAGCGTCCCGCCCCGGCTTCGCGCGGTTATGAAATATACATAATATAAACCTTCCTCTTCAATCGCTTTATCTATTAAAAAACATATCAAAATACGTTGCGTAGTTTTAAAGATTTAAGCATACAAAGGGACATAGGGACAGAGGAAGCGATTTTGTTTTATACTATGTAGTCATGATCTGTGCCACGACTTCGTCCGCGTGGAATTTAACATAAAACTAATATAGTTTAATTACTTTTTTTTATAAATTTTAAAGAAAGAAAAAATTCGCCCCAGACAGGATTTGAACCTGTAACCTATTTAAAATTTATAGATATTTATCCCAAGCACAGGGCAAGTGCTAAAATAAAAATATGTTGCGAGAAACGAAAGTTATGGCCATTCTAAAATGTGAATTTCATCTGTAATGATGAACTCATTTGGTGGGTACTCAGAATTGTGTATCTATAGGACATAACTACCCACGTTAACGGGTTAGAAAGGAATTAAAAAAATTCGCCACGGGACTTGAATCCTCAGTAGCTCAATTGGTTAGAGCATTCGTCGGCTTGAGACGAAAGGTTACAGGTTCAAATCCTGTCTGGGGCGAAATTTTTTCTTTCTTTAAAATTTATAAAAATTTATCCCAAGCACAGGGCAAGTGCTAAAATAAAAATACGCTTCTTTTTTTTAGTTTAATTACTGTTGTATGATGTTTTATAAATAAAATCAGCTTAAAATACGCCTTCTTACATCAGATACCTGCCAGTGAGATCTGCGTCTACAACGGTTCAGCCGTTTCCGAGATAGCCGGTACAGACAAACAGTCAACAATTGTAAAAAAATAAATAGTATATGCAGCGTATTTACAGTCGTATGCAATTAGTCAAAAGCGGTAAACATACACTTAAATTGAATTTATTTTTATTAATATAATAGAAAAGAAAGTAGTGTTAGTTACGCTACTCATAACTCAAGAACGGCTGAACCGATTTGGCTGAAAATTGACGGGGAGTTAATTGAGAACCAGGAGAAGGATATAGAACAGTTTTATCCCCACGTGTAAGAGAAAAATAGAAAAAACATAGTCTAAGTTTTGTCATACAAATTGAACGAGTGGAACGAAGTTCACCGGAATAGAATAGGATAGATGTATAGAGAGTGGTCCTTATTATTTAGGAGCCCTTGCGTAGGATGTACTGTAGGCCACAATTGTCGACTGTGTGGGATGATACATAAAATTGTAGCGTAGGAGAACATTATTATTTACTGAATTTGTTACATTATTACCAGATGCCGGGTTGGGATGTTTATTTTTCAACCAAGCATACAGAAGTATCTTTCGTTGGTTTTAATAAAATACCTAGTTATTTATTATTGCTAGTAATTTAGAAAATGTTTGCTCTGACACTCACATTCTTTGTTTATCTGACCATGAAACAGCACAAAGTATACAAGTAGACATAAAACCAGTTTCATATTGT
>NJDC01002488.1:25868-40375 GCA_002245475.1 Calephelis virginiensis
GACGGTTTAGTTGTAAGACCACCGTTTTTGGTAACCTGTTTTTTATGTTTATATTTTTAATATTTTTTTTATGTTAAATGTATAGACGTAGAAAATAAGAGGCATTGAAACTAAATGATAATAATAACAATGTCTCCTTGGAAACGACATGGGTTGTCACGCATTTTTAATGTCAGAATAAAATTATTTGAAAATATATTAAAATAAACAACTTATTTTGATCTTATAAGTAAAAAGTATATAAAAATAAACATATTTATAAAATAAAATGAAGAAACGCTATAAAATATTTACCACACGGACAAATATTGGTAGTAAAATAATGTTGTGACTTTGAATCTCAATGACGATACAAGGACAACCATGCTGACGAGGAGTAAGAGAGCCAACGCCCACCACAGCGCGCTCGTCACACCGCGTGGCTCCACATCGACAGAGGATGAATACAGTGGTGCAGTGCGCCGCATGAAATGGAGTTCAGCTCAGATCATCATCAGATCAGCTACAGCTTTGAAAAAGTCATGCCAGCGTACTATAGGGCGACAGAGGGGGGAACCAACCTCACTGCGTACTCACTGCGTATCGTTCCCGTATGTTGTCTCTATTTCAGGATCTTGAACCAGGTTTGACCGTTTCAGTACAACGACTGTCGGATCAGGTACGGTTTATTCAACGGAGCCTAGTGTTGAAGGATTCTGTACTTGAACGGCTTCGCTCAGAAGTTACTGTTTCAGTGCCTACCGCCGAATGTACACACCCGGTAATCCAGTCACCCTCTGTTCCTTCGGTGACCCTGATCACTGACGACTTAGTTTTAAGACCACCGTCTTTGGGATACTATTTTTTACATTTATATTTTTAATATATTTTTTATTTTAAATGTATAAACTTAAAAAATAAGATGTTATATTAATAAATCATAACAATAATAATAGCCTTTATTAACAATCTAAACAAAATATTTACAATTGGTTACACTTACACACTTCGACACCGGTAGATTGTTTTGCCTTAGCATAGGCCTCCCCCAATTCGTTCCACTATTCCCGATCGTGGGCTTTCTTTCTCCACATTGTAGTACCTGCGGCTGATTTCAAGTCCTCGTCCCATCTTTAGAGGCTCTTCCTCTGGGTCTCTTGCCCTCTCTAGATACAGACATAATGTCAACTTAATTTTACTCCTTCGTTAGTCCATGCTTATTAATAAGACGGACAAAGTCTTACAGAAACCACTTTAGTAAAGCATCTTTTTTATGGCATCAATCTTATGATATAATCCTATTTTTAAGGGATTAAGAAATGATTATGAATAGACGAGAATTAATCAACGCTACACCAGATCGTAATTACAACCTTTAAAAATTAATTAAAAAGTCCAATACGCTCAGATAGAAGGACTTCTCCGGAGGATTCCCGAGGGAATCCGTTAAAATATCGGGACAAAAACTGTGTCCTCCAAAGTTATCCTGAAAATTCATAAAAAACGGATTCGCCTTTTTGACAGCGCTTTATTAGTTTTGGAACGAAGTTCCTTATTGCGCGTTGTGAATGGGGGCTAGACGGAAAAAAATCTTACGAAAATGTTGTCACGACACTTTTTGCTCTGTGTTCTAGCGGTTCAGTAGTTGGACTTGACTGCATGAGGTCCCGGGTTCGGACATTTTTTTTTATTTTTATTTTCTATTTTTTTTACTATCATGTTCATATTTTTTTAATATATTTTTATTTTCTTTTTTTTTATTTCATGTTTCTCTGTCTGTCTCTCTCTATAAGAGAGATAGAGATAGAGATTACTAGAGATTGAGAGAGAGGGGGGGGAGAGAGAACTTGGTTCCATCCGGGTGTCCCTCCTCTCAACATTTTATTTTTAATTCATTATTTTGTTTTAGTAATCTTGCCTACTAGTTGAATAAAAGCCAAATAATTTGGTTGGTTTGGAACAAGATCTTCATCCCAAATTTTCTCATATTATATGAGATTATAATTTATTAATCATAAGTATATCGCCGAAGTAAATTTGAAAATTACCAAAGCACAAGTTCAAGAGTCCGCTATATTAAATTTTAAATGGCGTTGTTTAATGGCAGTGCAGCCTATATTATTTTTAAGAAGATTAAATCTAATATTACTTATCTACTAAAATACATTGTAGTACATTGTAGTTGTAAACACGCCTTCCAACAAAGGCAATTTCAAATTTAAACGATTACTAGGATTTTAAAAAAAATAACAAAATTAGAATGATGTCTCTAATACAATTACCTTTTTAAAATCAGATTCGATGACACAAATAGTTTTTATTTTCCGAATTTTACCTTCACAGAAAAACCACAGCTTGTGCGTTAGTCTACACATCTTCTTATAAATAAAATTCTCAACAATCTTAATTAACGTACTTTTTATTATGATATTGGAAGACAAACAAGCAGACGGATTTCCTAATGGTAAGAAATTCACGCCGCCTAGAGACACCAAAGGCGGTAATGGTGCGTTGCTGACCTGAGGCCGGGATGTTATGCCTTGATCAAAAGTAAGTTTATCGGCTTCCTTACCCTTCGAACCGGAACACGTCAAGACGTTATGGCGGCAGAAATAGGTAAGGCGGTGGTACCAACCCGGGCGAGCGGCTGCTATACTCTACCACCTAGTCAGATGTCACGGTGTTAGTGACGGTGAGCCTATACTGGTCTTTTACAAGCTACTTGGCAAGGAAGGCAGACGGTCTTTTCTACAAAGAATCCCGGACCAACACGGGGAACGTACCTACTCCTCCATCTCCACCAATCCATCTTTCACTAAATTTTATTTTGCATTCTCAGTAGGTCTGAGAATCGGATACTATCTATTTTTTATACCCCTAAGTGACTTACCCCATTTTTTTTACTAAAATCAAATTAAAAAAATAGCAGAACAACAACTGCAGGGTGTGCTAGTAATATATATTTCTTGTGGTCGTGTGTTTGTCACTGAACTCCTAGACGACTGGAGCGATTTTAATGAAACTTTTTGTGTGTGTTCAAGGGGATTCGAGAATGGTTTAGATTCACAATTTTGTGGAAAATGTTTTTTTAATTTTTTTTTTTAATAATAAGTAGTTGTTGATTTTGGAATGTTTCACATTGGATCCGACAGACTGCGCTACTGTCGAAGCATTAATGTCAAGCGGTACGAAGTTTGCTGGGTCAGCTAGTCTAGTATAAATTACCAACTTAACTGAATTGGTACCACCACATTAGCCTTTTTTTGTTGCAATAACGTCAGTGTTTGCTATTAATGTGTTCCGTTTTAGAGTACAGAGTAGCATATAAGTTATTAGCAAATTTAAGATCCTTCCCTCGACTTTGTAACGCACCATTGACGTCTTTACTGTTTAACGTTGTTGTATATTCCTTGAGGAAATCCGTCAGCTTCTTTTTAAGTACAGTTCAATAATTATATTCATTTTTTTCACAGGGTAAATCAGCCTCCATCAGGAAACCGAAGCCGAACCAGCATAGCGAGCCTCGGAGATGTCACCACCTGAGTCACCTATCCAGAAACGTCTTACGAGCTCGTCGAGGAGTTGTACGAATGCTCATTGTTGTGGTACTCACCTTTGCGGTTTGCAACCTACCGTTCCATGCTCGGAAGATGTGGCAATACTGGTCTACTGGCTACAAGGGCACAAGCGATTTCAGTGCTCTTCTTACACCTCTCACTTTCCTCATCACATACTTTAACTCTGGCATAAACCCCCTATTATATGCCTTTTTATCAAAGAACTTCAGGAAAGGTATGAGAGAACTCCTCTTTTGCAATTCGTATAGGAAGAGGAAAAGTGAGAATTTAATGTTGTTAAATAGAGTTGGAGGGGCTGCTTTACAACGCAGCTCGACCAGATCCACGCGAGCCAACTGCAGCACGGTCACCATGGCTCCGAATGGAGAGTCATGAGGTTTGTATCGCCGGAAATTCCTCTACAAGATAGAAAATACGGATATTTCCTGATTAACAGAGAGTACCGACGAGGTAACAGACAGCAGTTGTCTCTATGCCTCCACGTCCACTCGGCGGGATGTTTATGACTGAAGTGATATGTGAACTGACTTTTGAACTCTTAAATGTTGTGATTTAATATACAGAGTGTACATAATTTAAATCTTTTTATTATTAGTACTAGCTAAGTCATTAGTGATTACTGTTATTGTAAATATGAAATTTTATTAGAAGGTAAAAATATTAAAGCAGCATAGTTATAAATTAGTTAATATAGTTCATTGAGGGTTCGTCAGATTAGTTTTGTTTGCTTCAAGCTATCTTTACATCAGTGCTTGTTATTGTCATGGTTCGTTTTTGATTACCGTAGTTGGCAATTAGTTAATAAGTTGGATTACTTTCCAAGGCCAAAATTGACAAAGTGTTAGTCTCAGTTTTTAGTGTCTAAACCTATTTATATATCACCAGGACTTCCGTCTGCCTCTTATTTAAAAGTATAATAATAATAAATATCCCTGGACAAGTAACACAAATTGAATTTAACTTCAAAGTAAGCAAATTATATGCTTGTTTTATGGGTGTTAGTCAACTATACTAAAACATAGAAATACTTACATAGATACCAGAATAAATTTAATAATCACCCAGACCCGGAAATCTAAATGTTCATCACACAAATGCCTGCCCGTCGGGAGTCGAACCCAAGCCTCGCTGTGGGTCAGTGTGGTTAGGCGTGTACGCTAGCCACTCGACCAACACTTCTATAGGAATTTTACAAAAACCATAAGCGGATGTCAGAAGATTTTTCGAAAAACGTTGTAATATTTTATATAACTTTAATTTCATAACTTGAATATTATAATATGGTTTATTTAAAATTAAAACAAATAACTTATTATCTTAAAAAAAACAAGTACAACGTAATATAAAAGCATTCAAAATGCTTAAAACGACTACAATTTCAACATTAAGTCGTCAATAAGAAAAAGACATATATTTATATTAAATAATAAAGTATCTTCACGCTCATATCCTCGAAGACGTAGGCAAAGGCACAACCAGGACACCCACGACTAGCCAAAGACGCCCACTATGTGATAGATGGCAAGCATATCGCCAACTGCGCACATGTCCACTCATTCAATCCCGGGCAACGTTATATTATTACAAAATTGAAAATGTACATTTTCTATGAACCGAACGAACCCGGGACCTCAAGACGTCAACTCCGACGCCAGACCGATAGACAACAGAGGCTATTTTTTAGTCTTAAAATTTAGAGGTTATATATGTATTTACAGTTATATATTTAATAAATATAAAAATAGTTACAATTAGGTAAGATTTCATCAAAACTGATTACACATTAACGGTGGTTAATAAAAAGTAAAAAAAAAAATATTACAAACTTAGGTTAATATTTTTTACAGAGAGGTTTATTGTTTTTTCAACTTCATGTATATCACATTGATATATTTTGTATTTACAAAAGTATATTTTCAAATTAATATACATTCAAGTGACTTTTATCGATATGTTTCGTTTAATATCATTTTGTCGAACAAACATTAGCGGTCAGCAATATCCTCCTGTATTGTAGGTGCTGAAAGTGGACACAAATAGAAAAATAAATTTGTGTCCACTTTGCGCACCAGCCAAAAATACCAATTGCTGCTCAAGTCTACTAGGCTAGGTGCCGAATATGCAGGTGCCGAAAAACTGGGTGCTTAAAGTGGATTACCTCAAAATTTAAGATTGTTTATCGGTTTCCTTGGTATTCCATAATGAGATCCAGACTTAGTGGCAATTTAACATCTTGAAAGCACGCTTATAATTACATTTTTTTGAAATCAGTTTGCAATTGATGGAGAAATCAAATATTTTCTTAATCAATTTTATGAATTAATTTTTACTGTTACCTTTTTGAAATGGGTTAATTCAGTAGTATGTGGTCGATGTTACAACAAAAAACGTGAGTTTTTAATGTAATTTAGCAGTTGTTTTTAGACGAAACAATTTTGCAAAACGAATTTAAAACTAAAGTATGTAAATATTCTTCTACGCATTGTATTAAATAAAATACCTGGTATAGTATTAAATAAAATTATTTAGTAGTATAAGTTGGACGTTAGACTTTATTAATTTATGTACTTCATACTAATTACCTACCTTATTGATTATTAATTGTCTTTGCACTAAGTATAAAATATTTATGTATTAGTTACTTATAATTGTTTAAAATGTATACCTATTCACTTTCTATGTTTTGAATTATTCCCGAATCATTGTATGATTATGTTTATTTAAAGTCATTGTTCGATTACATTTATTTATTTAATAAAATAAGTGCATATATAAAATTATAGAAAGGCGAGCTTATCTCTAAAAGAAATTTCTTTCAGCAAACTCGAAACAAAGATAATGCTCAAAAGAAATCTATCATTAAATAATTAATCATAATAGATACATTTGTATATCTGATTTAAAAAAGTTATTCAATATTAAGAGTTTTGATGATGAAAATGTTTGTATAATTGTTAAATGTGATATGACCCTTCATGGAAATGCTGACCCCCATTTGCACTTTTTTCGTATAACAAATTACAACAAAATCCTTCTTTACAAATTGAGTAATAAAGGATAATACGTCTAGCTAAAAGGGATTCAGTTGCGAGTTGAAGAAATTTAGTTCTCCCAGTCTCTCTTTCTTTTCTCACATTACCTGTTAAGCGATGGTTTATAGTTTACGAGTATCATAATAAAACTTTTCCTCTCCTCTCTGTCTCTATCTATGCTCTCCAGACCTCACCCAATTCTTTAAATTTCTTCAAGTAGTCAAGGTGTTAAGGTCTCAAACACTAAAACTGAAACTAAATCAAATCAAAACTTTGAAACATTTAATGACATCTTCATACACTTTTGTATTTTTAATGTTAATAGGATTAGGGCTCGTCAAGTTTGTAAAACTTTGTAATTAGAAAATGTTATTTATGTTAATTAAGGTCATTAAATTTGAAGATTAACATTTGAAACAGGATGAATTATTTTAAACTTGTAAAGAAGCTTTATTTGAAACTATAACGGCCGTTAGCACGTTCCTGGGTTAAGTTTAATAACTGATTAAACTGTCAAATGTATTATATATATATATATATATATATTAATACGTGAAGCAAAAACTTTGGACCCCTTTTTACGAAAAGTGCGCTGACGGAGGAGTATGAAATTTGGCACACTTATAGTTATTGTGTAGGAAAAGTGCAGAACGCTAATATTTTTTAATCATAATGTTTATAAAGTGCATTAATTCACAAAATAAAACATTACACGTACTATCACGCATTTGACACACACAAACAAATATATTCGATAAAAGACCACAGATGGAGTAAAAGATCACACCGTGCAGTTTGGAAACAAAGTAGTTGGTCTTGAGAAATGAAGATGGCGTTCTTTTCAACAAGATATTAAAATTTATTATAGTCGAATTTCGACCAATGGGCGACCACTAGTATATTGAATTAGTCCTATGTTAGAAGCTAACTTTGAGTTAAATATTCAACCCAGGACCGTGCAAGTGGCCCTAAGTAAATAAGGATTCATTCACACGGGGACCCCGATCCCCTCAATAAGTGTTCGTCACATAATTAAGAGCGGTAAAACTGTAAAAACCGACTCCAACTGTTGCATTAAATACCACGTCTTCTTGTTCTAAAGGTAGCAAAATTAATCATGATCTGTATAGTTGTTTTCGAGTTATACTTAATATTTCATACATACCTTCACGCCAAGTCCCTTACGGGGTAGTGTATCATAATTATTTAATAGTGCATAAGTATTTCGCTTATACTGACGACCTCACCATTAATGATAATATCATGATACGAGTAACATTAAGAACTATTTCGGAATCATGAATTCTGTTTCTATAATAGAACCATCAAAATCGATTGAGTATTGACCAAGTAATGGCGTACCTAACTATCATAAAAAAAATAAAGTGAAGTTGATAACCTCCTAATTTTTTGGAGTCAGTTAAATATATGATGGCTATTACGGAACGTTCGCAATACATACACATATACTTATCTCAACGCCAAGTCCCTTACGGGGTAGGCAGAAAGTATCGAGTGCCATACTTCACGATCCTGACAAACCTGTTTGGTTTCCTTCACATTCATTACCCTTTTCATACAAACACGCCGGTTTCGGAGACTAGTGACACCACCCTCAGATAATATCTGAGCGATCTGAACGTTAAATGAACCTTGGTCGGGGGTAATGGGTACCTACATATATCTACATTCGCAATGTCTATGAAATCTTATTTTTCATGATTTGTCATAATATCCGAATTGATATCCATAAGGCATTAAAAAGTGTGGGTGGAATTGGTGGAGGCACGAGAGTAACCATTAGGCCTCAAACTGGATCTCAGCGATTTGCGGGGCGGTGGCGAGAGCGGGGCGGGCGCGGGTGCGGCGAGCTATGCCCGAACTCGATGTCAGCGGCCAGATCGCTCGTGTCGTAGTACTGTAATTAGTCCGTGGCTCGTGTCGCGGCGACGAAGTGTCGTGTTTGATGTGAGCATGGTGTCGATATGGCGGCAACATCTTTTGAACCGAGTGCTTTTGATTCGTATAATTTATTACAATACCCCAACAAGTTGCACGTATATACATGGGTATGGGATTATATATATGGTATGAATTGGGTACCCCAAAGTAAGCAAATTATATGCTTGTGTTATGGGTCAACGATACTATTACATAGAAATACATAAATAGATACCAGAATATATTTAATAAACACCCACACCCGGAAATGCAGACATCTAAATGTTCATCACACAAATGTCTGCCCCCGTCGGGAATCAAACCACGAGAGTTAAATTATTGTAAATACTCAATAACACCTATCCCCTATTTGTAACAAATGTGGAAAAAAATACTATATATCAAGAAACCCTTTGGAGAAATGAAAAACTATGTAAATATTTAAGATGGACATTTTCCAAACTAAACCACCTAAACAAGGATCTCAGCAGACTGGGCCAGGACTGGTCCGTAGTGAAGAGTATGTCTTACTGGAGATGAAACACCACACCACCGGCCATGAGTGGCTTGAAATACCAGTAATTTTGGGAACCCGTAGCAATGGCCTTGAAGCAATACCGATACCAAAGGCGTACCTGTACTGTTTGTACCGGTACGAGAATTAGTACCGGTACCATTGATTTAAGTGTTTTTATACCGGTTCTGGTTCAATAATACCAGTACAAGGAAATATATAAAGTATGTTACATTTTTCTTAAGTCGAAAATATCTCTGTTCCTTCATGAGAGATTAAAATAATACCCATATCTGAAAAGGAAAATTGGCGACTTCGCACTTGTAATTAACGGCTACCTTAATTGGATAACGGTTTTTAACGGTTACTTGTTAGATACCGGTCTCGGGTCGGTACCGGTATACGAAGTACAGGTACCCACTTTGGAAACGGTATCCAGGTTTTAAAATGGCAAGAACCGCTAAATACCGGTACAAAACATGTGCTTTTGGTACCGGTTCCAAGCTTTGGCCGTGACATGACGTTAAAGTATGGCGAGTGTGGCCATCGCACAGGGCGCAGAATTCAAAGGGGCGTCCTCACACTTATTGAACGAAATAGGTCACTTTCTTGTAAAGTCCCTAAATTAAGCAATAAATATGATAGCAAACTTACTAATAATAAGTCACTTAATAGTATGTATAAATAGGTATCGCCTCTGTGGTCTAGCGGTTCAGTTGTTGAACTTGACTGCATGAGGTCCCGGATTCGAATCCCGGGTCGGGCAACAAAAAGAAAATTGGGTTTTTCCAATTTTCTAGTAAAAAAAATGTTGCTCGGAATTGGATACGTGCCCGGTTGTCGATAGGCTTGCTACCTATCACATTGTGGGACTTAGTGTCTTCGGCTAGTCGTGAGTGCCCTGGTTGTGCCTCTGCCTAACTCTTCGGGGATATGGACGTGAAGATATTTTTTTAAAATAGGTAAGTATATGAATAAATGTTTATTTAATTATATTTTTTGCGTCATTTCGTATGGGTTTGAACAGCATAGGGGGTGCCGTATAAATTTCGGCCAGGGCGCTGGTAGTACTAATACATACATAAACATGGAACAAACTGAGTAGCTCGAATTGAACACTAGAATAAGCCCAGGACCTAACGCACAAAAGTCTGCTTACGTGCTAATAGCGGTTACTATAACTATAGTACACAGGCGAAACCACAAGTAACATCTGATTTAGGAATAAATTTCACATAATTTAAGGGCAGTAAGACAACAAACCGGACTTACCCTTAAAAGGTTTACGTTGAAGCAAGGACTTACTTCATATGTATATTGCGAATAACAACTAATTTAAGATTTATAGATAATACAAAAAAATACTTCAACAGTTTTTCGCCATTAAAATCGATTTTGTCACAGTCTTCCTATATCTTAATGATAAGGTTTCAATTATGAGTTTTAAAAATATGTCACTTTAAATCGATGTCGTTAGCTGCTTTCAAACTATAACTATAAAAATACGACTACAACTTCATTACTTTCGGGTTAGCGCACACGCGTAACTCCATAAACTAACGTTAAAGCACAGTTCGATTCCCAACGAATTCAGGCATTTGTGTGATGAACATCCAAATGTCTGCATTTTCTGGGTACTTATTCAGGTGTTTCTATGTATTATTCGTAGTAACGCTAACTGACACCCCTAACACAAGCGTATAACTAGTTTATTTTGGGGCTAATTTCAATTATAGTTATTTGTTCAGAGATCGTTGATTTTTTATAAAACATAATTTAAAAACCTTGGATTTTATATATTTCATGTGTGCTTCACTTCACTGAACTCCTTCTAAACGACTGGAGCGATTTTGATGTAATTTTATGTGTTCAATCGGATTCGAAAATGGTTTAGATTCACTATTTGGTCAACTGGAAAAAGGTTTTTAATTATTTTTTTATTTAATGTTTTTAATTATTTTTTTATTTAATGTTAATTTTGGAATGTTTTATCTTGGATCCGGCAGACTGCGCTACTACCGGGGTACCAAATATTATGTAGTAGTTATTAAAGTCAAGCGATACGAAGTTTGCTGGGTCGGCTAGTCTATCACTCTCTATGTATAAAATGAAATGAATCCCAATTTCGTGTTTTCACCGCATCACGTCTGAATCGGAGGAATGGAACTACTTTTGCTAATTCTTTTTTGTTATTTAGTACTTAATTGACGAGAGAAGGTTCTTATGAAAAAAAATTGGGAAAATTTGAGGAAAAACGGTTATAACGGCTAAATTTGAGTACTTTTTCTTCTATACAAACAGTAGCTGTTGATTTCAAGCGATACGAAGTTCGCCGGTTCGCCTAGTCTTTAATGAAAACTAATGAAATTAATTATTTCTAGAGATGGGAACGTCAAAAAGTATGTTTTTGTGAAAGTTTATGATTTTTTTCTACTAAGCCAAATTTATTTAATCGTGTTCGAGTTTCCAAATTTCTATAGAGTTTTATGTTATTGCTTATTATCAGTTCTCAGAGGTCTAGTTTTAGATATTCATGAGGAAGATTTGCCATATTTGGGACGCATACCGCCTTAACATACAAAAAAACATATTTAAGAATTGCCTGTGTGGTATAGCGGTCCGGGAGTGATTATGTATCTCAGTTGTCAACTCAAACTGTAAAAGTGTACATCAAATGACGTCATTTGTGTTTGCTATCTCTATTGTATTTCTGTTGATCACTGGAGATAGCAAATACAAAACACGTCATTTGACAGCAATTCGATGTACACTCATTCATTTTGAGTTGGTAACTGAGTTACATAATCCCCCCCCCCCCCTGGTGTTGGACTTGACTACATGTGGTCCCGAGTTGGGCATCAAAAGGAAAATTTAGTATTTCCAATTTTGTAACAAAAAAAAATATTGCCTGGGATTGGATATGTGGCCGGTTGGCAACAGGTTTGCCACCTATCATATTATGAAACTTAGTGTCTTCGGCTAGTCATAGGTGCTCTGGTTGTGCCTCCGCCTACCTGTTTGAGGATATGGGCGTGATACTTTAAGAATTGATAACCACCTATATTTGGAGTTATTGTTTAAAATAACAAATATAGGATATTTTAGCCGTCGTTAATATTTCCAGCCGTTTCATTAAACAATGCTGCGACAGTCTGGCTAATTAACATTCTGTTTACAAGATGGCTGCATTTAAGTGCAACATTATAAGGTTTTGGCGGAATTCCAACATTGATATTAAAAGACATTTATAACAGCATAACAGATAAATATCCAGTTTCAATATTTTCTCATCCATCATGCTATGTAGGGTAATTGTTTGGAGTATATTCATGGGTCATTGTTAAGATTTTCACTGTTAATGCGTATTGCAAGTTTTTCAGTGTTACCATAAAGTATGATTTGCGAAACTGTGTTATATTTGATCATACTAAGCTATTTAGAAAAACACTGCAAATTTTTTCACGTTTCTTAGAAGTTTTTTTTTATTACCCAGATTTTTACCTCCGCCTTAATCCTGTCGCAGTAATATCATTAATCGTTACTGTCGAATTCCGCTTTTATGACAGCTACACATTTCATCCCTTTGTCAGTCTTTAATATATATTAGCTATGACTGCAACTTCGTCCTCGTGGAATTGAACAAAATATCATAAAAGTAGCATCAGTTATTCCTTATTACATTTGTAACTATGCTTACTACAGAGAAAGTCCTGCCAGAGAAAGTCCGTCAAAATAGCTCCAGCCGTATCGGAGATTAGCCGGAACAAATAGACAAAATTTGTAAAAAATATTACTTAGGTATATGTGCTGTATATGCATTCATATGCATGTAGTATTTAATTATTGTCGTTATTTTGATATTACGGACAGACACTACAATTTTATTTATACACACACATGACGACCTTTTATGCCATGTTTTAAGCATTTCGCTCTTACAAAAAAAATGCGATGAATAGCTCTGATCTCTATCATTTACTCGTTTGTTCCAGCTCAAATGGTGGGAAAGATATTGTGGACGCAGTACACATTGGGTTAAGTTGCTTGTTTAACACCTTGGCCCAAAGTGTAGCGACTAGAGCTGTGATTTTTTGGTTATATAAATAATGACTAGTGAGATCTGATTTATCGGCCATGTGGCCTCGTGGCCTTCAACTCTTGCCAAAATGGAACACCATTTTTGCTTTTTACGTCGATTTTTATTATTTACTTATTTTATTTATATAATCATTTATTGTACACAAAACACTTACATAAACTTTAAGACTAAAATACTTGTACAAAAGGTCAGCTTATCTCAGAGATTTCTTCCAGCTCACCCAAAGAGGAGCTCATAAAATAACTTAAATTGTAGACGTAGAATTGTTAAATTGTACAATAATCTTATACTTGTGTTATACTGAGAACAATGGCGTGAGAACAATGGGGCAAGAGGGACAGCTGCCACCCCCTAGATATTAAAAAAAATGATAAAGCAGTCTTATGTTTTTAACTTGGTTTGATCGATTATTTTAGTACTTTGCTCCTAGTTTGCCACTATTTAGAGCGAAATGCAAGGCAAGTCAAAAAGTCGAGGGCACGAAGCTCCCGATTGAACCTACAATGTATATTTTTCTCCATCTCCGTATCAACTTGCCCCCATCTAGGCCATCGGCTGGCGACGCTCTTGACTGAGAATGTTATCATGTTCATATATCAATTTTGGAATATTTTATGTTGGATCCGGCAGACTGCGCTACTACCGGGGTACCAAATATTATGTAGTAGTTATTAAAGTCAAGCGATACGAAGTTTGCTGGGTCGGCTAGTCTATCACTCTCTATATATAAAATGAAATGAATCCCAATTTCGTGTTTTCACCGCATCACGTCTGAATGGGAGGAATGGAACTAGTTTTGCTAATTATTTTTTGTTATTTAGTATTTAATTGGCGAGAGAAGGTTCTTATGAAAAAAAAAATTGGGAAAATTTGAATGAAAACGGTTAAAACGGCTAAATTTGAGTACTTTATCTTCTATACAAACAGTAGCTGTTGATTTCAAGCGATACGAAGTTCGCCGGTTCGCCTAGTCTTTAATGAAACCTAATGAAATTAATTATTTCCAGAGATGAGAACGTCAAAAAGTATGTTTTTGTGAAAGTTTATGATTTTTTTCTACCAGGCCAAATTTATTTAATCGTGTTCGAGATTCTTAATTTCTATAAAGCGTTTTGTGAACTGTTGTTAAGTTATTGCTAAGTATCAGTTCTCAGAGGTCTAGTTTTAGATATTCATGACGAAGATTTGCCATATTTAACATACAAAAAACATATTTAAGAATTGCCTGTGTGGTATAGCGGTCCTGGGGGGTGCTTATGTATCTCAGTTGTCAACTCAAACTGTAAAAGTGTACATCAAATGACGTCATTTGTGTTTGCTATCTCTATTGTATTTCTGTTGATCACTGGAGATAGCAAATACAA
>NJDC01002488.1:42483-53986 GCA_002245475.1 Calephelis virginiensis
ACAGCTACACATTTCATCCCTTTGTCAGTCTTTAATATATATTAGCTATGACTGCAACTTCGTCCTCGTGGAAATGAACAAAATATCATAAAAGTAGCATCAGTTATTCCTTATTACATTTGTAACTATGCTTACTACATACCTGCCAGAGAAAGTCCGTCAAAATAGCTCCAGCCGTATCGCAGATTAGCTGGAACAAATAGACAAAATTTGTAAAAAATATTACTTTGGTATATGTGCTGTATATGCATTCATATGCATGTAGTATTTAATTATTGTCGTTATTTTGATATTACGGACAGACACTACAATTTTATTTATTTACACACATGACGACCTTTTATGCCATGTTTTAAGCATTTCGCTCTTACAAAAATGCGATGAATAGTTCTGATCTCTATCATTTACTCGTTTGTTACAGCTCAAATGGTAGGAAAGACATTGTGGCCGCAGTACACATTGGGTTAAGTTGCTTGTTTAACACCTTGGCCCAAAGTGTAGCGACTAGAGCTGTGATTTTTTGGTTATATAAATAATGACTTGTGAGATCGGCCATGTGGCCTCGTGGCCTTTAACTCTTGCCAAAATGGAACCCCATTTTTGCTTTTTACGTCGATTTTTATTATTTACTTATTTTATTTATATAATCATTTATTGTACACAAAATACTTACATAAACAATAAGACTAAAAGACTTGTACAAAAGGTCAGCTTATCTCAGAGATTTCTTCCAGCTCACCCAAAGAGGAGCTCATAAAATAACTTATATTGTAGACGTAGAATTGTTAAATTGTACAATAACCTTATACTTGTGTTATACTGAGAACAATGGCGTCGCCAAGGGGGGGCAAGAGCAGCTGCCACCCCCTAGATATTCAAAAAAAATGATAAAGCAGTCTTATGTTTTTAACTTGATTTGATCGATTATTTTAGTACTTTGCTACTACTTTGCCACTATTTAGAGCGAAATGCAAGGCAAGTCAAAAAGTCGAGGGCACGAAGCTCCCGATTGAACCTACAGTGTATAATTTTCTCCCCAACTATATCAACTTGCCCCCATCTAGGCCATCGGCTGGCGACGCTCTTGACTGAGAATGTTATCATGTTCATAATTTAACAATACTTTTTTAATGTGATAGTTCAGCGGATAATCACATGGCTTACCTGATGATAAAAGACAAATGTGGTCTATAGACACCATAGATGTTACAGGTGCGTTGCTGTCCTGTGACATGGATATTGGCTTATTGTGCGATTCTACCGTCTACTCTATTCTCCGTACTGGAATACGACAGGGTCTTTATGGCGGCAAGAACAGGTAAGGGGATTCCTTCCCCGGCAATTTGCTTCAAAGCATTCTACCATCAGTGATCTTGATAGTGATTACCTTCTTTTTATGACATTAGATGGAAAACATTAGATGGTAACACCGCCTAGAGACAGCAAAGGTGGTAATGATGCGTTGCCAACCTGAGGCCGAGACCTTGAGTAAAAGTAAGTTTAGCGGCTTCCTTAGCTTCCAAACCGGAACACGTCAACGGCAAGCACTAACGTTATGACTACTGGAATAGGCAGGGCGGTGGAACCAATCCGGGTGAGTCGCTGCTAAACTCTCCCACCTAGTAGGATGTCACGGTGTTAGTGACAGTAAGCCTATGCTCACATTTTACGAGCTACCTGGCAGGAAGGCAGATAGATATTTTATTCAGTGGACCTGGACCAACAAGGGTGATACGCCAATACTAAAATTTTGAAGATTCCTAGTCTTAAATAGGAAAAATAAAAAATATTCATTGTATTATATAGCCATTCTGCAAGGACGAGACAGGATGACTGAAAAGATATGATAGATTGACCGCCTCGTTGGTCGAGTGGCCAGCGTACACGCCTAACGACACTGACCCACAGCGAGGCTTGGGTTCGATGCCCGACGAGGGCAGGCATTTGTGTGATTAACATTTAGGAAGGAAGGAAGGGTAAGGAATCCCCTTACCTGTTCTTGCCGCCATAAAGACCCTGTCGTATTCCAGTACGGAGTATAGAGTAGACGGTAGAATCGCACAATAAGCCAATATCCCTGTCACAAAACAGCAACGCACTTGTAACATCTATGGTGTCTATAGACCACATTTGTCTCTTATCATCAGGTAAGCCATGTGATTATCCGCTGAACTATCACATTAAAAAAGTATTGTTAAATTATGAACATGATAACATGTCTGCATATCCGGGTGTTTATTAAATTTACTCTGGTATCTATGTAAGTATTTCTATGTATTGGCATAGTTGACTAACACCCATAACAGAAGCATATAATTTGATTACTTTGGGGTTAGATTCAATTTGTGTAACTTGTCCAGGAATATTTATTATTATAATTATTATTATTTTATTATATACCAAATTTGTAACCCGATATTTGTGTCTCTTTGCTAAAATATATTTGGCAGTTAATCACAAAATCTTCAAAACATTAAGTTTACCTCGTAACGAATTTAAAATTGTATTAAAGTTGCGGCAATTTTATGATATAGTGAAATGAAAAACAAAACTTTGTTAATTTTACTTTTATTTTAGAAGACGGTGCTTTTTGTAGATATCGCTTGCAAGCACTAGTCCGTTGGCGGTGCCACGTTCAAGAAAAATTGTATTTCCCTTTTAGTCTCTTACAACGAGGAAAGTTTTAACTACAATAACTCTCTAGCAAGAGCAATTTAACCAAATGGAAGTTACCTGTTATAAACTTTAATATTTTACCAACAAATAACAGCCTTATTTAAAACCACGCGGTGGTTTATATCAAAAACTAAAGTATTACTATTTCAACTCCCTACGGAAAAGGAGGAGTTAAGTGTGACGAGTCTGTATGTGTGTCTACCTATGGCATCATAACTCCTAAACAAATGGACCGATTTCAATGCGTTTTTTTTATTTGAAAGCCAATTTTGAGATAGATCTTGGCCAAGTTATGGATACATTTTTCCGCAGTAATTAAACGTAGGTGGAATATAATTGTTATGAGTTTACTTGTCTGTGTCTGGTGCAACTTTTAAACGGATAAACCTATTTCGATGTGGATTTTTTATTTGAAAGCTGACGTGTTTAATATGGTTCTTAACTAAATTGTATAGGTATTGGTTCTTTCATATTTATTATTTATGGTTATATCATAACTTAAACTATATAGGTAGTTCATGCTTTGAATGACTAGATTGCTCTTACATGACTTCTGCTCAAGTTCAAAATTTTAAGGGTGTATGAGTTCGTATTGTTCGTTTTCTATCTTTGAATTCGTATGACTCGTTAAGGTTGTCTGGCAGAGATCGATCTGAAGCGATAAGACCGCCTTTGTGCACCTAAGTCAAATATTATAAGTGAGTGTGTATCATTTTGTAAATTTTAGTGCATAATAAAGCGTATTCATTCATACATTAATTGGTAAAGAAATTAGTACCTAAAAACTTAACAATTTCTTATTACAATGATCGCTTATGTGTAATCAATACTAGTTTATTTTTAAAATAGTTATTTTGTTTATATTGAAGTATTCAATGATGCCTAATGTACCTAAAAAATGTGTATGTAATTTTACTTATTTTAAGATCTCTTTATACACATTGTAATAGTGATAGTAAGTATCTTCACACCCATATCCCAAAGAAGTAGGCAGAGGCACAACCAGAGCACCTACGACAAGCCGAAGATACTAAGTCCCACAATGTGATAGGCGGCAAGCCTATCGCTAACCGGGCACATATCCAATCCCAGACAACATTCCATTAGAATAATAAAAATATACATTTTCAAATTTTTTTTGCTTTTCGACCCAGGGATCGTACCCGGGAACTCAAGAAGTCATGTCTGACGCCGGACCGCTAGACCACAGAGGTGATGCCGGTGATGGTGATAGTATTTAGGTTTTCCCGTGTTGGTCCGGGTTCCTTTACAGAATAGACCATCTGCCTTCCTGCCAAGCAGCTCGTAAGAGGCGACCACAGGCTTACCGTCACTATCACCGTGACGTCTGTCTAGGTGGTAGAGTTCACAGCGACTCATCCGGATTGGTACCACCGCCTTACCTTCTCCTGCCGCCATAACGTCATGACGTGTTCAGGTATGGAAGGTAAGGTAGCCGGTAAACTTACTTTTGCTCGAGGTCTAACATCCCGGCCTCAGGTTGGCAACGCACCATTACCACCTTTGGTGTCTCTAGGCGGCTTGAATTTCACACCATCAGGAAATCCGTCTGCTTGTTTGCCTTCCAATATCATAAAAAAACTGTCATTTCCTTATCTTAATATTTGTCTGGTAGGCAGACTTACCTAATTTTACAGAAAATACAGACTTTGTCAAACATGAGCATTTTAAACTCTTGGCTCTAAATCCCGATTATCGATTGCTTTATTGTATAAGTTTCAGTCTCAGTAGTAGTTCCAACGGGACGGTCTGGGCCTTTCGAACTTTAGAAATGCCACAAATGTTTAAGGATTTATGATTATTGGGTCTTTAATTTGAAACCATGTGTACATACAAATGTATTTATACATGTTTTGTCGATTTATATAGCTTTGTAGTTTTTAAATATATCTTGGATCGAAATAGGATTGTCATTATATCTAACTAACCGCGACATTCGGGTTTAATTCCCGTCATTAAATTGTTTGCATATTTTCTGGTCTGAGTGTAAATACCTTTTAATATGTTTTTCTATGCATTAGTATCGTGGACTAACACCCTAAGCACAAACATATAATTTAATTAATTTGGAGCTAGATTCAATTTGTGTAAATTGTCCAGGTATATTTATTTATTATTTACAACAACTAGCCGATACTAGCTGACCCGGCGAGCTTTATAACTCTTTAATTTGATAACACACTGACAGCACCATCCAGTTGCGGAAAACTAACTAGCAACGCATTGTGGATACTGTGAAATATTGCCATCGCGAAAATCGTTTTTATAAACAATATTTTTAATAACATACCGATACCAAATTACTGATTCTACATCTGACGTCGGTACTTAGCGGTTCTTGCCATTTTGATACCCGGATACCTCTTCCAAAGTGATATACTCTGTATATCGGTACTTTCCCTATACTAATTCCTAGCAAATATGCGTACTGATAATACCTGTACCTAATAAAGTTACCCCATAAATACAGAAGAGCCGTTGCTAATTTTAGTGTTTAGTATGAATAGAGGTGTTTTTCATTGAAGAATAAATATTACGCAATAAATTTTCTAGTACCGGTATTATTGAACCTGTACCAATATAAAACTCTTGAACCAATAGTACCGATACTAAATCAAGTGCCGGTACTAATAGTACAGGTAACGTCTTAGGTATAGGTATTGTTTCATGGCGGATGCTATCTGTTCCCAAAATTAACGGCAGTTTTAAGCCCTGATCCGTACTTCTCTTGACCATCGCATCACGCGTGAACGGGTGGTCCAATTTTGACATTATTTTTTTAAAGGAATGCATTCGGAATCCCGTTTCGAAATTCCGAAATTAAATGGTTCTCTATACAAATCCATTCAAATTTCGAACAGAAAAGTTCCTCACGTAAATGGCAGGTCCATAGATTTGTTTGGAATTGTTGCGTTCAACTTTTTCATAAACGAAATTCCGACATTAATTTCTGAATGCAGGCATGTGGCGGGCAGACATAAAACAATTATTGGTTATTGCTACAAAATCCACCGTTGTGAAGTTAGATTAACACTTTGTCAGTTTTCAAAGTTCAAATCTGTTTTTAGATCAAATTCCCAATAAGTTCGCCTAAGTCGAAGATTTCTAAGGAAACAGCTGTGAGTCAGTCATCTATATATATAAAAATCAATGCCACTTTTTGTTGTAATTTTATAATTTGCTCGAATGGTTTTCCAATTACTTACGAGATCGCTCATACTGCGTGAAGATAGGAAATGAAGTAAGAAGACATTAGTGAAACAGGGAACGGCACAAGGCTCCGTCTTTGGACCTTTACATTACCTAGCATATGTTGATGATGTTAAAATATTGTACGTGATTGCAAACTTTATCACATGATAGAAACTTCGAATCAGCCCTTAGTAAGTTAAAGGAAGATTTTATGTCCATTAGTGAATGGTCCCATGATAACGGATTAATGCTTAATCCTTCCAAATCAAAAGTGATACATATACACTCTAGTCATATTGCAATCTCTGCAAGTTTGGAAATTAAGTCGCACTGCTGTCAGTGCCTACACAGTCCTAGTTTACGTTTAAGTTGCAATTGTCCTAAGTTAGAACAAGTATCACAATTCACGTATCTTGGACTTGTGATTGACAACAGGTTTAATTGGAAGTACCACATTGACACCGTGTGCCAAAAACTACGAGCAATAATGGCAAAATTCGCAATAATTAAAAATCGTATACCTTACTACGTTAAGCTACAGATGTATAAAGCTCTAGCCGAGAGTATTATCTCCTATGGATTGAGTAGTTATGGTCGCACTTTTAAAACGTATATCGATATAATTTATAAAATGCAATTACGTTTACTTAAAACAATAGTCCCTTTTTCAATTAAAGTAAAATATAAAAATAATCCAGAAAAAATATTTCAGTATTGTAAGGTCTTGCCAATAGAGGACAAAATAAAGATGTTGCTCATTAAAGAAAACTATTTTAAATATTTTAAAAATTAAAGGCAGAGTTGTGTCTTTACTAGGCAAATTGCGCAAAAACAATTGTCTACTGTTAGTGCTTCAAACTTCTATGGAAAACGAACTACAAAGTACATAGTTCCGAGATTAATTAATGATAAAATACACGCAGACATCCGTGATGAAATAACAGATTTTAACATCAAACGGATTCTCAAAAAAATATTTGTACCATGATTAGTTAAATTACTCACACACACCCATATTCACATTTATACTTATATGTTAACTTATGCTATGATATGCGTAATTTGAGTAAGTAAGTTTGAGTAAGTAAAAGTTTATTTTTATTTAAATTGTGTTTTAATACATATATTTTAATAAATTATTAATCGGGAGTAAAATGAAGACAATCAAATATAAATAATGTTATGTTATAATTATAAAAAAACATGTCTTCCTTTTCATTTTTTTAAACTTAATTCAAATATATTATTATTTCGAATAGAAGTGGAGCAACTTTTGCATGCCTGCTCACATACTAACAATTGTGAACATAAACCGGTTTAATTTTAGACTGCCAGTAATTTTTGAACTAACTATGTTTTAATTATTGTTTTTTCTTTCTGTGTATCTTTATATGTAAAAAACTGTTTAACTGTGAAGTACATTCGCAAAAACCCTTCTAGGGTTTATGGATGTAAGAAATACCTTTTATTCTTATGTGTCTTAATAAATAACTGAAAAAAAAACTCAAGAACGGGCTTACCTATCCAAACCAAATTGCTTTGCTCGGTTTATTTAGTACATGGTTTATGTCAATTTTGCATAAAATCGGTCGAGCGGTTCTTCATTTATCAATTTTTTGTAACAAATTAATTTAATAAATATCCGCCATTTTGTTAATGGGTATTTTTCAGTATAGTTGAAACACTTTTCAGATGGAGATTGTGCTGCCATATTTCTTTCTTTAGGTTTTGGCCTACACGTTAGTATTTTGCCATTAGTCAAGTAGAAATTTGCATCAAATTTTATATCAATTTTAATCAATTGTAATAAGTCATCAGTCATAAGTCGTCAGTAAGCCATGTCAGGCTCTTGGGTAAAGCGGTGGCCTCATTACTCAAGCTCATGTAATGAGATTTGGCTTCAAAGAGGAAATACAAGATACGCTAATTTCTTCATGCTTATTTCATTTGTGCATTTTCAATTAACAAAATTGAACAAAATGCCACCAAAATTGACTAAATTCATTCAATATCAACACGAAAGTCAATAATTATGAAAAAACTTCGACCATCTTTTCTCTCGATGGTGCCAAAAGTCTACTGTCATATTGAAACTTTTTTCAGTTGTTTTCCTTTTGTTTTGTTATGTCATTCATGCGGCCATATAGTGGTCATATACGTAGTGAAGCACGTACCGGGCCTTTATTATATTTTAAAGTTATTTCTTATGGGTTAACTAACTTTAACAATTTCCAATCTAAATACTGGTGGCAATTCTGCCGGCACAAACTAAACATATTATAGACTAGACTTATCTATATCTATCATTGTTAAATGAAACGAAAACATAAGCATAGAACATTTTAAACATGGCGGATTAATCTGGACTTTTCCACTTATGACCGCCTCGTTGGTCGAGTGGCTAACGTACACGCGTAACTACGGATCGGGATCGATTCCCGACGGGGGCAGGCATTGGTGTGATGAATATATAGATGTCTGCATTTTCGGGTCTGGGTGTTTATTAATTTATTCTGGTATTTATTTAAGTATTAGTATCGTTGACTAACACCCATAACAAGAGCATATTATTTGCTTACTTTGGGGTTAGATTAAATTTGTGCGACTTGTCCAGGGATATTATTATTATTATTTATCAACGTGTTCCCAGGAACAGATTAGACGTCAGTGGAAATTTTATTACTTTCGTTGAAAAAAGAAAGCGATAACTTAAAATTAGTGTAAAAAGAGCAGTATCTCAATTATTTAGTACACTTATCTGCACCTCAAAACTTATAAATTTCAAGCACTAATATTACAACAATCACTGGATTTCGCGAGAACTTTATTTATGGCAAAAGACAGCGGAAAAGATATAACCTATAACCTTATCAAGATATGACCGTAGCCTATACACACCGTTGATGTGATAGGTGCGTTGCTGTCACTTGGCCGGGTTGTTATGTCAATTGTGAAAGTCTACTCTACTCTCCAAACCGGAACATGATATTGTGGTTATGGAATAGATAAGGCGATGGATCCCTATCCCAGCAAAATTGCTGCGCAGCAATCTACAGCCAGAGTTCTTGTTGGTAATGACCTATTTGACCTTGACTAGCCTCTTACAAGCTGCCAGGCAGGACAGCAGTCCATCTATTCTACACAGAAGACCAGAATTATTTGGAATCTTACCTTTATGCATTAATTTGTATCACTATCATATAAGTGCTCCTCATCCGAGTGCTCATTTTTCAAAATGATGTATTCGATAAACATTTATTTAAGCAAAAGGTTCACAAAAACCAAAAGACATGGTTAAAATCCCTACTTTTATTTAGAGAGTCTTTCTGACCATCAGGAATACAGTCTACGTCTATGTCTCCTAAATACATGAAAATCATCAGCATAATATCGTATCAGATATTTCTATTTAACTGAGCTAAAAAAGGACGATGTCAAATGCTCTACTCCTATATTCTTGAAGTGAAAACTTCTTTAGCGGCGTTGCGCACTTTTTTGGGATGGATAAAAACTTCTAAACTCACGTCAGGACAAGTGACCTGATCGAAAATTCGTAAGACGGAAGGAGAGTAAATAGCCGACGCTGCGTAGGAGAGGAAGTATCCCCCTCTCTTTCTACGGCGGGTTCGGCAAAAATGTATGCCTGAGCCTGCTGTTTCGCTTAGACAGCCCAGGGCGCTTGCGCGAATGTTCGTGTTATCATGTTTGTGTACGATAGCGCAATAAATGAATGTTGTATTATACCACATAAATTATAGTAGCTACTTTCATACTGACAATTAAAGCAATTCGTGCAAAATTATTCCCTAACCATTCCAAAATATCAAATATGCACAACGTTAATATACAAGTTCTCACTTCTGTCCGCACTCCCGGAGTGCAACAAGTCTTTTTTAATGTATTAATTGATTTCCTATTTTCAATCCTTTTTTAATTGAAAAAGCATAAGTGGTCCTATTGCCTAATGGAATGAATTAAATGACCACAACTAGAGCACCCACGACTAGCCGAAGATACTAAGTCCTACAATGTGATAAGTTGCAAGCCTATTGCCAACCGTATTTCTGAATTTGGGTATTAGTATCAGATTAAGTTTTTCTTTATATACGAGTAACAGCACTGTTGAGCAAATAATTTGCTTATTTTAGGGTTGATTAATATTATATTATTTGTCCAGGAATACTGTATTATATTCTAAATGTCTTTCTTTCTGTTGGTATTTATATGAATGTTTCAAACTATTGAAGTAAATTAAGGCTTTTTCACACATTTCAACATTTTTATGACAAATCGAAGACAAACAAACATGTGCTATATACATAACTAGAGAAAAGTTTTTAGAACGAATAGAAAGTAGGGAGGTATTAATATGTAGTAGATATTTTATAACTTGTGGGCATGTGGGTTTTAACGAAACCTGTACAAATTAGTTTGTTAATATTGCTAGATATAAATTTTTAACTGTTATCCTTAAGCTTTTAAATATTTCTCTCAAAGATATCTCAAAAAATTATCTATTTTGTAACATGGTCCAGAAATAATGGCAGTTGGCAGTCGATACGCAGTGCCTACTCTGTAAGAGACTTGGCATGAGGATATCAATGTATCCAGAAGCAGAGAATAAAATTGGCATACAAATATTTTAATGATACTCGATACTCTCTGCCTAACTCGTTGGGGACTTGGCGTGAAGGTATTTTTGCCTACAAATATCGTAACTTATTTATAACTTATTTATAATGTATTTTTCCGGCACTAAGCTTAAATTTTGATTAATTTATATTTATTTTAATAGTAGGTAATGTAATTGTGAATGGGAACTATATACTTAATTTAAAGCAAACAAACTGAAAATATTAAATCTTGAATGTATGGCTTTGTAGATCTAACGGCAAAACATTGTCAGTGAGAAATGAAGGTTAAATTTGTCTACCATGAAACATTTATTTTTTGTTTCTTAATTTGTTACATGCAAATATTAAAATAGTCTAAATTTAGTTTCACATAAATCGTGAAACTACTGCTAGGATTACCCATGTCAAACTTTTCGCAACTGATGCTATCTAAATTAGCTTTTACAGTTGAATTATCTAGCGTAAAACTAAATTTTAATTATATTTGCATCGAATTTACTACAATTCTACGGAATAATATTTCTATATAGTTGCTATAAATTATCTTGTGGTATTTATGTATCGTTTTAATTTAAAAAAAAATAGCTTCGTAACCAGTACAGGCACTGTTTAAACTTTGCATTCAAATAACTTACTTAGACGCTGGCGAGTATGGCTCCATAAACTTAAGGTATGGGGGTAGACAAAATAATTCATATTTCAGTTATGATTTTATTTAAATGTTTTGATAATATCATTTTACAGTGGTTGGGATCATGGTGTGATAAAGCAGCATCACATTTATAACAAGAGCCATTAAAGCGTCACAATGACGCTTTAGAGCAATATTATTTTAATAACACTATGCATCGACGCAAAAAACATACAGTTTTCCCGTCAGACGACTACCGGCGAACGTTTCGTGCTCTACAGAGAGAAGTAAGGCGGCGCGTAGCCGACTACACGAACGCTCGCTGGGACAACTTTCTTAGCGAGATCTC
>NJDC01002488.1:54067-72481 GCA_002245475.1 Calephelis virginiensis
TGGTGTGATAAAGCAGCATCACATTTATAACAAGAGCCATTAAAGCGTCACAATGACGCTTTAGAGCAATATTATTTTAATAACACTATGCATCGACGCAAAAAACATACCGTGAGTCGCGGTTTGTTTAGTACAGGAAATTTTGTCAAGTTCAAACTCAGAACTGGCAATAAAAATGTGTCAGCTAGCTAACCAGTGTCATTTAACTATAGTATAATTATTATTTTTCTTGTAATATATTTTTATTGTAATATAAATCTTTTTATTGTAATATAGGGGACAACAGTGTGATCGGGTACAATTGAAATAACACGTCTCTGAACAAATACCCTTTAAAATATTAGATTAAATAAACGCGGTTTATAAAGTAAATTTATATTGAAAGAGGATTGCTATGAGATAATCACGATACAAAACCAACAAATCTTTTTCAGACATATTTTATCAATACTAAGTTTTGATGTCATATAATTATCTCAAATCAACACTATGAAAAGAATTTATCGAAATTGCTTTGTAATATTACAAATAACTTATTTATTAGGAAAAGGTGTTTTCATAGTAATTTATAAATATATTTTTAGAAAAGTCAGGAACGACATAACCATTTGAAATCAAAAATGTTTTTCCTGATATGTTGTAACAAATGTAAATTATTCACTTTATAGTGTTAAAATAAGGCCCCGATATAACAACATAGAATGTGCAAAATGCATATACTATACTTTACTATATTTTAGTTAGTTTTAGTTTAGTATATTTTAGTTTAGTGTTGTAACATGTTACTGTCAAATCATGACCAAAGAAATAGTTTACTAATCAGCTTTATTAACAATTTCAAAATTATAGTTAGAGTTATTTCAAAAACGTAATATGTTATTTAATTATATCACTTGAATATTTTTTACTATCGATAACGAATAAAATGTACAGTTAAATGTTGTTCAATTTTCTTTAAACTTACCGAATTTACTGAAATAAAGAAAAGAGTGCAGGTAATGGAAAGCTTACCCTAAATCTCTCACTTATCTAAAATCAGATAACCTTAAGTCGACTCTAATCTTTAGAGTATACATTCTTTATTTAAATATAAATTTTAATAGTTATAAATTCCGGTTCGAAGGATAAATTAGACGGTAGGTACATTTACTTTTACTCGAGGCCTAACGATCCGACCTTAGGTTGCCAATGCACCATTACCACCATTGGTGTCTTTAGGTGGCGTGAATTTCTTACCGAATTTATTGGAATAAAGAAAAGAGTACAGGTAATGGAAAGCTAACTCTAAATCTCTCACTTATCTAAAATCAGATAACCTTAAGTTGCCTCTAATCTTTAGAGTATAAATTCTTTACCTATTTACCTTTTCTTTATTTCGAACCCATTTTAGATAATGCCTATCTATACATACTAATAAATAAAATTGGAATGTTTGTTGTGATGTTAAAATAACTGCTTTTTATTACATATACACAAATGTATAGGTGTTACGTATACCAAACTAACATTTTTTACAGTTTTTGTCAGTCTGTCTGTCGGTATGTCTGTTTGTTAACGCTAATCTATAAAACAGCTGAACCAATGTTTACGGAACTTTTACTGGTAGTTAGCTGAAATAATAAAAAGTAATTGAGACTGCTTCTATTTAAAAAAAAATGCAAATTAACTTAATTAACTAAATCACTTTTTGTTTAATTTCACACGAAAGAAGACGAAAATATATCCACAATTTATTTAACACATTTTCTCCTTACTTTAAACCCAAGGAAAAAATATCTGATATCAAGCCAGAAGCCGCCTATTCAATCTTTCTTTGAAGATATCTAAATTGTATATCTTTGAATTTATGTACTGTTTTAGAGAGTTCCAATCCTTAACACTGTGAACAATGAGAAAATACAAAGTTATATGTACTGACAAGTTACATGTTATCCTTTATCAGGACTTGAGTGTAAATCCAAATTTTGTCATAAGAATTACGCATCTCATTTACCGCGACAAAATTACGCATATTTGATTCGTAAGATAGTTAGCACATCAGAAATCTTTTTACCCCGTGTTGGTCCGGGCGCCTTTGTACAATAGACCATCTGCCTTCCTGCCAGGCAGCTCGTAAAAGGCGAGCATAGGCTCACCGTCATTAACACCGTGACATCTGTCTGGTAGAGCTTAGCAGCGACTCGCCCGGATTGGTACCACCACCTTACCTATTCCTGCCGCCATACCGTCATGACGTGTTCCGGTTCGGAGGGTAAGGTAGCCGGTAAACTTACTTTTGCTCGAGGCTTAACATCCCGGCCTCAGGTTGGCAACGCACCTATACCACTTTTTGGGTCTCTAGGCGGCGTGTATTTCTTAACATCAGGGAATCCGTCTGTTTGTTTGCCTTCCAATATCATAAAAAAAATATGTATTAAAGTTTATTGTTCCAAGATCTATTTTAATTTATTTTAAAAATATTCTTTAGTTTTAAAAAGAAGTGACTAACTTGTGTTTTACTTAACAAATTTGTAATTTGAGTGATAAAGGTTTAACTATTCTTGTTTTCAATTCAAATTCAAGCAGATTTACGAGAAGGTCAGAGATTCAACAAAAACTTTAATAAAATGGCTTCAAGGATTTTCTCATTTTGTCGCTTGGAAAAGAAACACTACGTCCTTATTACATGCAGGAAAGTGTGCTTCCCTAAATTTAACTCGACTATAACAAAATTTAATAAAATATGTAGTTTAACAGAGTTTATGTATAGGTATCTGTTATGGTTTTAAACACAACATTACTATAGGCATTAAAGAAGAGACTGGGATAAAACACTTTTATCGTTAATAAGTTTACCGTTTACCCTCCAAACTGGACCACAACAATGACAAGCACTAGCGATAATTAACAGTTATTTAATTTTAAATACTCACTGATTTGCCTAAGATTACTTATTCTCATTTAAAACACTTATCTATCAATGCTTAAAACTAAACTTTTTCGATTTAGGTTTACTTTACTTTTGTTGCAGCGCGAGCGCAACAACTATATATTATTTACTTTCAGGAAATCAATTTTGCGTGTGACTTATCTAGTCGCCTTTGTGGTCTAGCGGTTAAAGCGTTGGGCTTGATTTATTGCGAACAAGGGTACTATTCCCGGCTCGGCCAACAAAAAGAAAATGTGGTTTTTCGAATTTTCTAATAAAAAAATATTGCTCGGGATTGAATATGTGCCCCGTTGCCGATGGGCTTGCCTATCACATTGTAGGATTTAGTGCCTTCGGTAAGTCGTGGGTGCCTTGGTTGTGCCTCTGCCTATAATATCTTCAGGAATCTGGACATGAAGATACTTTTTATTTTATTTTAGACATAATGTCGTATCAAATGTGTGTATATATATACAATCACATATTCGTTATATTCGTTACCCCGTGTTAATTCGGATCTCTTGTAAAGAATAGACCATCTGGATTCCTACCAAGCCGCTCATGCGAGGCGAGCAAGAGAAGATCGTGACCTTTGGTAACAAAGCCACTGGTGGCAGAGTACTTCTGGGTGAATCAACCGCCTTACCTTTTCATGTGGCCATGATGATAGTATCAGATTACTGTCTAAAGCAGCGGTCGGCAACCCGCGGCCCGCCGACGTCTTACTTGCGGCCCGTGAATATTTTGTAAATAAGTTATAAATATTAAAATAAGTGCATGAACGGTCCGCGGTTGACCGTATAATATACGGCGTATAGCGTCGATTCAGCCCTAAGGACGCGCTTCTCGGCGCATTTTCGTGTTTTCTATGGGAAATGATCAATTATTTGGTTTCTGGGTTAAATATTACAAGTGTGGCCCTCCTTTAGTTTATTTTACCGCCTTGTGGCCCTTGCCTGTCAAAAGGTTGCCGACCGCTGGTCTAAAGGGTAGGGTAGCCGGTGGATGCCTTGCAAGACGATATCTATGGTGTCTATAGCCATGTGCTTGTTCGCTGTCTTCTCAATAAAAAAAAATAGAGTGCCATCAGCTTTATAGGTTCAGTAAACAGTGTTGCTGGTGTGACGTTTTTTATTTCTAAGTCATTTTCGGGTGAAAGTGTAACAAATAAACTTATATCCGCATTTATAACGAAATACTAACATAAATTATTTGCATTTATTATAATTTTTACAATTATTTAATTTATTTTTTTATAATTATTATTAAGTTTGTTTTACTGATACTGATGAAATGCTAAAAACTCAAATTAATTTAAGTATAGTGAAATTTATAGTATGAAAACGATTATTTTAAATTTGCATGTTAACAATGACGGATGTGCGGTTTTTGTTATAATGTAACACCATAATCCAAGTAATTGATTTGTTACATACATTTCTTGTATGCGTGTGTATGTCGCTGAACTTTGATGTGTTGGTTATTGGAAGAAGAAGGATCATGTGAAGGAAAATCGGGAAAATTGCAGGGCAGAAAAACTCTAATTTTAAGTTTTCTCATATCAAAACTATTGGTAATTTCAAACGATACGAAGTTTTGCTGGGTCGGTTAGTTCACTATATTTTGTACAAGTAGGTACATGTACCTACCTACTGCAAAAATATCGCTTTTTTTATCACACCATTTCTTTTAATTTTTGAATGGCATAATGCTACAGTGCAAATATAAAACAGTAGTGCAGCTACGTGTAAGGGTCTCAGCACACATATCGACTTGGAAAGGGATCATCACCGTTCGCCTTGCGGTCAACCAGGCATAAAATTAAAATTAACATATGATCGTAACCAAACAGTATCAACAACACCTATACATCAACTCGGCTATGGCTCAACAACACCGCGCTTACGGCTCGCCTACCGCGAGCCTGTTCCAAGGCGCGGCGATGACGTTACTGTCAAAATATGTTTAAATTATCAAAATAATCTAATTCATGCTAACGCCATCTAGTGGATAAAATATGTACTAAGCTAATAATGTACCACAGATATTTATAGAGTAATAAAATTTGTCTATTCTCAACCTGCAAGTCATTCGTTTTATTAGTTACGATTCCGATTAGTGTGCGTTGCAGTATGGAGTTTCATACAAACAATAAAGAACAGCTCGAGGCGATACGGTGACGATCCCTTTCGGAGTTGACCTGTGTGCTGAGACCTTAAACGTTCAAAAGCCAAAGTACAAAGTTCAAAGTTCGACGAGGCCTCTAAACGGTTTTTTCCTGTGCTGCAGTCATATAATATAAAGTCATATATTAGTTCTTGCGTTCGTATGTTTGTCACTGAACTCCTTTTAGACGACTGGACCGATGTTGATGAAACTTTTTGTTTGTGTTCAAAGGGATTTGAGAATGGTTCAGATTCACAATTTGGTCTCCTGGAAAATGACTTTTTTAATAATAAGTAGTTGTTGATTTTGGAATGTTTCACATCGAATCCGATAGACTGCGCTACTGTCAAAGATTTAATGTCAAGCGATACGAAGTTTGCTGGGTCAGCTAGTATGTTATACAAGTGCCGTGTTAAGACAATCGGTCACGTTGTTATTTGTTTTCGTGATCTTTATAAAAATGCCACGTGCTTATTCGTCTTTTGTTGAAATTAATCATAGATTTAGTATGTAAATTAACCGATGCCATGAGATTACCTATTTATTTTATTTGTAAACTAGCTGTCCCGGCGAACGTCGTTCCACCCGCTCTGTTTGTATGGGTAAACCTAAAATGTTGTATTACCTAGTTTCCTCGCATTTTTACCTTTTTCTTACCTTTTAAACCTTCCTTGGACTTCCACAAATAATTCAAAACCAAATTAGCCAAATCGATCAAGCCGTTCTCGAGTTTCAGCGATACTACCGAACAGCAATTGATGTTTAAATATAAGATTACGAAGTGCTTGTTTGGGATACGACTATTACAGGACTCTTTCTATAGATACCGTAGATGAAGAGGAACTGAAGAAGCTATTTTTGCAGTTACTTATGCGCGTCAAAGTATGGTATGGAAGATATCATTTACCATTGTTAAACAGCACCATTATTTATTTATTTATTTATTTATTTATTTATTTATTTATTTATTTATTTATTTATTTATTTATTTATTTATTTATAATATCTTTCAAATTTCACAAATTTCAAAGTAAACTTAATCTAATAAATACATTAAACATAGGCCAATTAAGGATTTTCATTTTGTTTTCTATACAGTTTGCTAATGTTTAGCGGCAGAATGAAACAGTCATATTATAATTTTATATTTAAAAAAAAAACAATGTGTATCAAATCTCTATATAGAGGAACAAGGTTGTCTGTCTAATTGTTTTTGGCTTGGTTAAACGGAGGCTATTGCAATATTAAAATTTTCGATGATTTGAACAAGATGTACGGAAACTTTTACAGACAGAAACTTTTAAAAATCAAATCATCTGTGTTCATTGTCCATTACCCATTTTTCATTTTCATTTCATTGTCTGGTGCGACAGAGTAGGAGCGTACCCGGTCCGAAGCGCCCTTCTAAGAAGAACCTCGTTGATTCTCCTAACCATGGCCTACATATCGGTGAGCAGGTCTGCACTCCCGGTGCTGGCGGGAGTGCTACCAGCCGATCTACAGGTGAAACTGGCGGGAGATGTGGCGAGGGGACTTGCGGGTTTAGATAGGGTCGAGGCCAATGGTTATAGGAGAAGGGTCGTGGACAGAATAAAAGCGGAGTGTCAGGTGCGTTGGGAGGAGAGCAAGGATGGCCGGGACCTCTTTTACTTTCTTCCTAGCGTTGAATGGTGGATGCAGGCGAAATGGGTAAAGCCAGACCACATTACGTCGCATCTCCTCACGGGTCACGGCTGCTTTAATGGCAGAATACGCGATATGGCTCTAAAAGAAAACGGGGACTGCTTCTGCGGCACTGGCACCCAGGAATATAGAAATCATGTTTTGTGGGAGTGTGCCATTTATGCGGATGACGGTAGTTAGACGGGTTGGAGAGATCCGAGGCTGGGCCGGTGTATTTTGCGGATCAGGTTGGTAGGGCCATGGGAGGTGGAGGGTATGTCCATTAAGGCAAATTTATTGACATGTTTCTGTAATCGGCAAAAACATTAGACATATACAGGGTTACTGGTAACTAACGCATAACCTTTTTAAGGTGGCTTTAGTACATAAAAAGGAACAACTTTTCTATAACTTTTATAAAATCGCGAAAATAGAATTTGGTTCTCCATATATTTTGTCAGAGGACGATGAACTTTTTGTATAGAGAATCAAATTATTTTTATTTAAAATTTTATTTAGAACCGCGGACTCTCCTGCTAATACAGCTGTCATATGGCCGACACATTAGATCTAATATACATGTATATTCATAAAATATAACATTTATTCAGAAACATCCCTCATTATTACTTTTACTACTCTACTATCTGTGGTCTAGTGGTCCCGTGTTGGGGCTGGCTACAGGAGGTCTCGCGTTTGGATCCTGCGTCAAGCAACCCAAAACGTGTTTTAAATGAAAATAACGTCGCCTGGTATCGCCCGATTGACCCCCATATATGACGGGATATACCTACATATGTTCAAAAGTTACTCAATATTGCGATACCAGCTTGCAACGTGTGTAGAATAGCTACAAAATATACTACAAACTTTTATAATCGTCCTTTTACCACACTGTTGATGAACTAGTTTCGAAAACCCGCCTTAATTATAACCTAAATGAACAAAAACCTGCTTTAATTAAAGCCTTAATGAAATTTTTAACTTTTGTTTACCGTAATCGGTTTTTCACTGAAACTTTCACAAATGATAAAGCGTTAATATTTTAGACACGCTGGTTAAAGTCTCAACTGCTAATATTGTGTTTCAATTTACAATGGATAAAGCTAGCGCCTAATAAAGTAGGACAGGCAAAAGAACAATTCGTTTGTTTGTAGGTAGGTAATTTTAAGGTTTAGTTAAAATGCGAAAGGGCATGCTCCGCTGGTTCGGCCATGTGGAAGGAATGACAGATGAAATATTGCCAAAGCAGATATACAATGCGAATGTGGATGGATGTAGGTACCCGGGGAGACCAAGGCTGACATTTCACGATCAGATCAATTGGATATTATCCGAGGGTGGTGTCAAGAGTATCCGAAACCGGCGTGTTTGTATGAAACACGAAAGACAGGTTTGTCAGGATCGTGAGGTCTGGCACTCGATACTCTCTGCCTACCCCGTAAGGGACTTGGCGTGAAGATATGTATGTATGTATGTGTGTAGTTAAAAGCCTTTTGTAATTAATTTAGTATTGGAACTTAAGAGTGATATTTAAGGACATGTAAGTTTAAAAGAAAAAGTAGTTTTCCCTGTGTTAGTCTTGTCTCCTTTGCAGAAATAGACCATCTGCTTACCTACCAAACTTACTTTTGCTCGAGGCCCAACATCCGCATCTCAGGTTGGTAACGCGTAACCACCTTTGGAGTCTAGGCGTCGTGAATTTCTTACCATCAAGATATCCGTCTTTATGATATTGCCTTATAATGTCATAAAAATAATAAAAACATAAAATAGTGGACTCGTGCCTCGTCCCATGCCTTACATATGCTGCCAGACCTATAAACTTGCCAACAAAACAAAAAATAACGATGGAGAGAAGTAGGTAGAATGTAAACAAAGTTCAAATATAAAGCATACTAAAAAATGGTCAAAAACAAAAGCAATGGATACTCTTAAACGTTCTCGAAACTTGAAATGGACCTACAAACACTGTCGTCACATCGTGGAAGGTTCCACTGGAAATACGTCGTAAAATTTGTATGGCTCTATGCACGTGGAAGTGATGAAAAAAAGAAAATAGAGGGACCCCATTGGTCACAGCACATGACCGTGGGAAGTGGCTAGCTTTGAAAGAAGCCTTGACCTGAGAGGGGTTCCTAATTGCGAATAAGTATAGTTTAATCTTACGTTTAATAGCTATTTAAACTTTATTTAAAAAAATCTGTGGTCTAGTGGTTCAGTTGTCGGACTTGACTGCATGAGGTCCCGGGTTCGAATCCTGGCTAGGGCAACAAAAATGAAAATTAGGTTTTTCCAATTTTCTAATAAAAAAAATGTTGCTTTGGATAGGATAATATGTGCCCAGTTGGCGATGTGCTTGCCACCTTTCACATTGTGGGACTTAGTATCTTCGGCTAGTCGTGGGTGCCCTGGTTGTGCCTCTGCCTACTTCTTCGAGGATATGGGCGTGAAGATACTTTATTACTATCATTTTAAAACTTTAATACGAATTGTTAATATTTTGTTTACTCAATATTAGGAAAAAAAACCCTGTAGAGGTAGGCAGAGGCACAACCAACGTTGGACAACGTTATTTTTTATTAAAATATTTAAAATACATATTTTCTATTTTTTTTTATTGGCCGGACAGGGGATTGAACTCGGGACCTCGAAAAGTCAAGTCCGATGCCGGACCGTTAGACCACAGAGGCGATTATATATTTATTTCATTATTATTAAATTTGGTCAATAAACTTTAATGTTATCAAAATTTATAACATTGGAGACCTTGTAAAAGTAAATATAATATATAAAGCAAAGCATTTGATCTTTTTTATATAAAATCAAACAAGAAGGCATTGCTTGACTAGAAATCAGAATTGGCCAATTACTTTCCTACCAAGCAGCTCGTAAAAGACCGGTGATAGTTTATCACTAACATCACGACTAGATAACGAACCTAAAACTAGATATTAATATATACTAACAACGGTTCGGGTGGTACTGCTATCTTGTACGGTGATAGTTGGAGAGAATTGAAAACACTCGATGCTTATTTAAGAATGCTTTTATTAATTATCAAACAAACATTATATATTCCAGCATAGTGCTGTAAAATTACATCGATACTAGTGTTGCGACACAACTATTAATATTTTTACTTTTACAATCTTACCTATTCTATCTGCACTCCACGAGAGGCTCACCAAGTCTAATACCACCTTTCGAAATATTTTTAATAGAAGTGTTCTAGTACAAACGCCTGATTCGAAGACCCTTGACACCGCCTTCTAATAAATATGAGAAATTTGATCGTGGAATATCAACTTAGATCTTTCCAGATAGCATTTTATATCTGGTTTGTTAATAATTCATTTGCCCATCTTTCAATGAAATCTGATAAGTAAATATCACTGGACAAGTTATACAAGCAAGATAATCTATATGTATAAAAAATAATGCCAGTTTTCGTTGTAATTTCATAACTCAAGAACGGGTTCATCTATCCAAACCAAATGTTTAGGCTTTGTTGGGGCTATTTAGTAGATAGTTTATGTGAAGTTTGCATAAAATCGGTTTAGTGATTCTTCATTTATGACATTTTTGAAACAAATGAATTCAATAAATTGCAGATTATTTTGTTAATAGGTATTTTTCAGTCAAATTGAAACATTTTTTTCAGATGGGGATTGTGCTGTCATATTGAAATTTTGTTCAGTTGTTTTTTCCTTTTTTTGTTTTGTTGTGCTAATTAATTTGATGTTCCAATTTTTTATTTTAATATTTCAGTTTATACGTAGAGAAGCATGTACCAGGCCGCTAGTCTAATCTAAAAGTAAATTATATGCTTGTGTTATGGGTACGGTACTATATTTAGAAATACCTAAATATAGTTGATACTTGAATAAATTTAATAAACACCCAGACCCGGAAATGCAGACATATAAATGTTCATCACACAAATGCCTTCCCCCGAATCGAACCCGAGCCTCGCGGTTGATCAGTGTAGTTAGGCGTGTACACTAGCCACTGGGACCTGGGGACCTCATGAAGTCTAGTCCAACACCTGGACCGCTAGACCACAGAGGCGATAAGAAGATTTATCTAAAAGCCAAACATATGAATCACAGCTATATTCTCGCGCCATTGGCTACTGTTAAATAACTGAATGTAAACAGCGAAGTTATTGCCCATTGTATGTATTTAATTAACCTATTTCCCTAAAATGGCTGTAACCAAGCTGGAAATTTATAATTGTCGCCATTATTGAGATAATTGTTTAATTAAATAAAATTATCAAGTTGTTGCAAACCAGTGTATTTGACATTTTATTGAATAATTAATAATACGAGTCATCGTAAACAACTAACTTCGCTCGTAAGGACTTCAGTTAATTATAGATTTCAATCTTCGAAATTTATATCATAAGGACAGGGATAATTAACTTAGGTACTTAAAAGGATTATTTATTAATAGCTTCAGATTTTAGTATACATAATAATTATTTACTAGCTGTTCCGGCGAACTTAGTACCACGCGTTTGATTTATTTAGGATAACAATAATGTTTTTTTTTCTAGTTTCCTTGTAGTCAAGCTCTGTCCATCTTCTAGGTTAAAGCAACTTCCCCATCAACTTTCAGCCAAATAGGTCAAGCTGTTCTTAAGTTATAAATACTGTAACTAATATGACTATCCTTTTTTATATAAAAAAATATCTTTACGCACATATCCCGGAAGGGGTAGGCATAGGCACAACCAGTACAACCACGTAAAGCCGAAGACACTAAGTCCCACAATGTGATAGGTGGCAAGCCCATCGCCAACCGGGCACATATCCAATCCCGGGCGACGCTATTTTTAATAGAAAATTGAAAATATATTTTCTAATTTCTTTGTTGCCCGACCCGGGAATAAAACTCGGGATCTCAAGAAGTCGTCTGACGCCAGACCGCTAGACCACAGAGGTTTTTTTATATGGACTAGCTGATCCAGCGAACTTCGTATGGCTTCTCCTGAACAGTTACTAAACACTTTGAACAAAATAGGAAAGTGGTTTTTCTTACTTTCTAGGCAACTTTCCTGATTTTTCTCTACATGTAATCTATCTCTCGACTATCAAAAAAGTTCTAACAAAATCGGTCCATCACTTCGGGCATGATGCGATGACCACTCGAAAAGGGGATTCATTTTCATACAATAACTAGCTGTTACCGCGAACTTCGTTCCGCCCATTCAGTTTTGTATGGGAAAAATTAAAATGTTTTTCCCAGTTTCCTCACAATCGAACAGGATAAAAGTATCATATGTCCTTCTCCCGTTTCTAAGCTCCCTTACCACCAATTTTCAGCTTAATCGGTTAAGCCGTTCTTTAGTTATAAATAGTGTAACTAACACCACTTTCATTTATATAATTATATTGATATAGATTTATACAACGCTATAAATTTAACAAACTATTTTTCCCCTTATCATGTTTCTCTGTGTTGAGACCATCTGTCTCTCGGCCTTATATTTCGGAAGGTTGAGTTTAAAGTCCAATCTGACCATCAATACTGATAGCAAAAGACGAGCAACGGTTACTTTATTACCAAAAAGCCCACTGGTGGTCGATTACTGTGCAGCAATTTGCTTGGATAGGCAAAGTCATCTAAAAGACACGTGTAGAGAGTTAGTCGCCGCTGGGTTCTAGCGGTTCAGTTGTTAAACTTGACGGGATGAGGTCCCGGGTTCGATTCCCGGGTCAGTCAACAAAAAAAATTTGGTTTTTTAATTTTTAATAAAAAACATAGCTCAGGATTGGATATGTGCCTGGTTGTCGATAGGCTTGCCACCTATTACATTGTGGGACTTAGTGTATTCGGCTAGTCGTGGGTGCCCTGGTTGTGCCTCTGCCTATTTCTTCGGGGATATGGGCGTGAAGATACTTTATTGTCTCTTACCCTTGGAAAAACCGTGTGCTTCTTCGCAATTGCAATTAAAAACAATGTGTGCATTGGTCTTCGCTTTATTAAGAGACTTCAAAAAAGAAGCAGGTTCTCAATTCGAATGCATGTTTGTTTTATTTTCTTTTTTTATATTTGTAACGCAATTTTTGAGCAATAGCTAACATTTTTTTAAAAACAAAGCTCATGATTCCGATACGGTTCCTTATTAGTTTTATCATGATACTAGCTGCCCGCCCTCGCTTCGCTTCGGTTATTAAAGAATAAAATTCAACGATATTTAATTTTGCGACCGGAGATTTTAACTTTTTGATAACTCATTAGTTGTTAATTTTTTCTGATAGTGTTAAAGGCAATTTTGATCTAAATTACAATTTGATCGTTGGTTTTGTACAAAACATAAACTTACTATACACTAAAACCTTCCTCAAGAATTGTTCTATCTATTGTTGAAAACCGAATGAAAATCCGTTCAGTACTTTTCGAGTAAATCGCGAACAGACAGACAGACGCAGCGGGGGACTTTGTTTCATGATATGTATTGATGACTAGCGGTTACACTTAATAAATTAAAAAAAATTGGACAAGTCACACATATTGAATGTAACCCTAAAGTAAGCAAATTATATGATTGTGTTATGGGTGTTAGTCAACCATTTTAATACATAGACATACTTAATAGATACCAGATGATACTTCATAAACACCCAGACCCGGAAATGCAGACATCTAAATGTTCATCACACAAATGCCTGTCCCCGTCGGGAATCGAATAGTTTAGGCGTATACGCTCTCACTCAGCTCTCACAGTCACTCAGCACGCTTAGTCTAACTTACGCTAACTTTTGCTGCCACGTCAGTGCTCCTTACTGTCATTTTTCGGTTTCGGAGGGTTTCCCCGTGTTGGTCCGGACTCCTGTGCAGAATAGGCTTACCGTCACTAGCACCGTGACATCCTCCTAGATGGTAGAGTTTCGCATTGGCTCGCCCAGATTGGTACCTTACCTTTTCCTGGTGCCATAACGTCGTGACGTGTTCCGGTTCGGAGGGCAAGGTTGCCGATAAACTTACTTTGGCTCGAGGCCTAACATCCCGACCTCAGGTTGCCAACGCAACGTTACCACATTTGGTGTCTCTAGGCGGCGTGAATTTCTTACCATCAGGAAATCCGTCTGCTTGTTTGCTTTCCTATATCATAAAAAAAGTAGAATAGACAGTAAACCAACTTACATAGAAGGCTTAACATCCTAATTGGCAACGCAAGATTAGCACATTTGATGTCTCTAAGCGCAGTATAATTCTTAGTACACATTCGGAAAAAAATAGAAAAATAAGGTCTGTATGTATTTGTAATTGATAATTATTTAACCAAATTCAAAAAGGAGGAGGTTCTCAGTTTGACTGTGTGTTTGTTTGCTGGTTTGTTACGGGATTACTCGGCCAATAACTAACCGGTTTTAATGCCATTTTTCACAAAGATAGGTCAAGATTCCGAGTTGGTCCTATGTAAGTTTTTTCATGATCTGACAATCGGTTCTTTAGATATACTTAAAAGTCCACAGTTTTTTCAGTTATCTTGAGGACGATGACGTCCTTATTGATTGAAGAGGTCGTTAGTGAAAAATGTGTGAATTATTAAATGTAACTCAAAAACCACTAGTAGGATATTGATAAAACTTATTTGAGACCATTTTAACCTTTAGAGACCCTGTATCCTCAGACGAGTACATAAACTTTTAAAAAACCCGTTTGGGTAAGGACATAATAGTGATGTACTCGTATAAGTCGATAGACGAAAGCTCACCGGGAAAATTTTCTTAGTCTCCGTGCTACCCTTCAATAATTTTATTTAATCGCGACATGGTATCCAATCAAATAGTTGGAGCAGGTTTTTGCTGTTTTACTGCTCTTAATTATTAAGTTGGACTTTAGAGAAAGAAATTATATCAACTATATTAATTTATTTTTATTATTCCTATCTATCGTAGATTACAAGTATTTTCTGTCATTCCTTTCTGTCATTAGTTTTGTTGGTGCCCGGTAAGTTAGACACTCATTCAAGTATAAAAAAACGTTAAAATGTTCATAGAAATACAGAATAGAAGTATAAGAGTCGTTTTAACAAATTTTAACAAAGATATGTTTTTTTCATTCTGTAGAATATATCAAAAGTACATAAAATAAAATTAAATAAAAAAAATACGTGACTTATTCCCGAAGCCATGAGGACAGTATCATGTTCCGGTCTGGATTGCAGGACAGTTGGCACATTTGGCCTTACATCCCACAACTCGACCAAAAAACAGCAACGTACGTACCTTTTACATCTATGATGTCTATAAGCCATGGTTTTGTTACCATTAAGAAAATCATATTCTTGTTTGTTAATTAAAAATACGCAAAATTTCGAAAAATTCGTACAAACAGGTACGATTTAAATCGTACGCTTCTCCACTACAGTGTTGCCTAACAGTGTTGAACTAATTTTATTTGGAACGTGACGAAACTGAAACGGAATATCAAATTACCATTAACTTTCATTACAATAACCAGATAAACGAAATTGAATAAAACTCACAAACAATTATTCAAGGGCTGCTTCAAATCGGAAGCGAAGTTGATTGCTTATTCTCCAATGAATGAGGTCAATTAGGCATATTTAAATATTCTTTTCTATTATTATTTGAGTTCTTTAAATTGTGAAAATTTATCACACTAATTTATCGCACTAAGTAATGTGCCAAAATAGCAATAACAGATGTAAAATAAACCTTTATTTTGGTAATTCTGCATACACAGTGTAACTGTTGTGGCAAATAATCCTCCAAACGACACAGAATGTGACAAGCCTAGCGTTCCCACCGCCCACCTCCGCTACCAGAACACGAATAAACGAAAAGCTCGGGAAACAATATAAATTTTCACGTCCTTCGCAAGTGACAGTCCTACCTAAAGTTTCAACCTCCGCGACTAAATCACGAATAGAGTCCGAAATCGGGAAACAAAACCACTTGTCACGTCCTTCGCCAACTTCATCGAAGAACTCACCACAGAGAACACCAAATCGCACTCGACGTACGCTTCGCCTCGACACCGAGGCATCCTCAGGAAATCGACCGTACCGTATAAACAACGACTCACGAGTCACGTCGAGTTTATATGTTATAATGGATTTCCGTAAAGTAACGCCTGATTCAATAAAATATCTCAAAAAGGCAAACCGTTTCATGGTAGAAAATAAATTGTATGGGTAATTTACGTTCAATGTCATTTAAATGATCCCGCATTATATTGTAAGACGTGATCGAAATTCGAACCTTTGTTAGCATCTTTTCTTCAGAGGAAGGCAAATTAACAGGATTTTCCAATGGCAAGAAATAATGTTGAAGCTTCCTAATGCTTTATCGACCCAAAGTAGAATTTTGGGCCTGCTCTTTCCAAATACAAGACATGTTTATTTAGATTTTGTAATCTTGAAGCCACTATTGAAACTATTACCGTGACGAATTTAGATGAAAGTTTTTCTATATTTGACTGTCCCGGCGAACTTCGTTCCATCCCTTTAGTTTGTATGGAAAAAATTAAAATGTTTTTCCTAGTTTCCTCGCAGTTTTTCCCATTTAAACATTGGTTAAATTTGTTAAAATTTAGAACTTTAACAAATAATTCAAAACCAAAATTAGCCGCATCGGTTCAACCATTCTCGAGTCTTGGCGAGACTATTGCAATTTTAACAGCAATTTTTATATACATACCAGCCGATCCAGCAAACTTCGTATAGCTTGACATGTTAACAGCTACTACATAATATTTGCTTTTTCGATAGTAGCGTAGTGTACCGAATCCAATGTAAAATCAACTTTCCAAAATCAACGACTGCAAATAAAAAAGACCAAATTATTTATCTAAACCAATCTCGAATCCCCTTGAACACACACAAAACATTTCTTCAAAATCGCTCCAGTCGTTTAGCATGAGTTCAGTGTCATACATGCGCACACAAGATGTATGTATATAAAGATATATGACGACAAGTGAGTAGCTTAACTATTTACTACAGATACAGTTAACCTATAAAGCAAAATTCACAAAACAACCAGAATATCCTACATCGTTTCCTACTTGCTTAAAACGTCTGCAGCCTAATGAATCAGATAGACCATTCTTCTATAAACTCTTATTCTGTGACCATTTTGGATCCGACCAATCTCTGTTTGGTAAAGTCATCAAAGTCAAAGCCTTGGTTGACATAAACCTTGTACACGAACGAATAGGTTATTTTTTTAATGTTCAAAAGGAAGGAATAGCAATGAAGGCCAAGGAATTGCATTGTTTAGCTAACAAGATATTTCAAAGACATTACAAATTAAACATCGTTAAAGAATAAAAGAGAATTCTTAAAAAAACTAGGTTAACATAATTGTATACTTTCCATCAGGTGTAATAGGAACCATCATAATATGCTATTAGTAATAAAACAAATCTATAAATACAAGATCTAGAAATACTGCTCTTGTGGGAAATCAAACCCGAGTCTGACAGATGATTAATGGAGTTAGGTGTAAACGCTGACCCCTCTACTAACGCGGTGGTCAAATTACTTCTTTCAGACGTTTCTGACATTGAAAATTTGACAATGAATATTTAACGTTGAAAATTTAACATTGAATATTTAACATGGAATATTTAACATTGAATATTTAACATTGAAAATTTAACATTGAATATTTAACATTGAATATTTAACATTGAATATTTAACGTTGAATATTTTACGTTGAACATTAAATATTTAATTATGGGGGTATCGTGTTTGTTTGCTGTGCTTTGCCATATAAATGCTACCAGTTCACTAATAATTTTTCCCCGTGCTGGTCCGGGCTTCTTAGCAGAATAGACCATCTGCCTTCCTGCCAGGCAGCTCGTGAAAGGCGAATAGGCTTACCGTTATTAACACCGTGACATCTCACAAGGTGGTAGAGTTTCGCAGCAACTCTTCCGGAATGGTACCACCGCCTTATCTATTCCTGCCGCCATATCGTCAGTACTTGCCGTTGACGTGTTATGGCTTTTGCTCGAAGCCTGACATCCCGACCTCAAGTTGGTAACGCATCGTTACTGCCTTTTGTGTCTCTTGCCGGCGTGAATTTTTTACCATTATGAAATCCGTCTGCTTGTTAACATTCAATATCATAAAATGGTAGTCTAGGAGAAAATTAGTCAAAGCTATCTATTGCTAGCTCTCACATTTTATGTGACGGGATGCAAAGACCCCATCGCCCGCTGGTGAAATAAATAATTTACGTTACTAGGTTATTCCTATAGCATATCAGTCTCTTAGGTAGAGCACTCTACAGCATCTCACCCGGATTGCTACTACTGCCGTACCTAATACCGCTTTGGCGTCAAAGCTCGCCATGGTCGTGCTATGTGGTAAGGATAAGAGAAGTTGGTAACTCGAATATGTAGCCTAAGATTCCAACCATAAACAACATCTGGTGTTAGGCGTGGGTTGTCTTCATCATCAGGAAAGTCGCATGTTTGTTTACTATGCTATAACATACACACATACGTAGGTACATATTTTCTAGTGAAATTCCTTGTGAAGCAAGCATAGAGCATAAAGTTTCAAGTATCACGATAAAAGGTAAAAACAACAAAAAAATAAAAAAAATCAATAACCTCCTACAAAACCTATATGTACATAATGTGCCTAAGATTTCACATCGATTTCCTCAGCTTTCAAACATAAAT
>NJDC01002488.1:74250-97572 GCA_002245475.1 Calephelis virginiensis
CTTCTAAGTGTAGACTATATGGCACATCTGACAACTTTTTTACATGCAAACATATTTATTAAAAAGAAGAAGTAACAGAAGAAGTAAAAGAAGAAGTTTGGAAGGTTTTTTAAGAAGTATGGTGGTGGAAGAGTGCTTTGCAGCAAGTTGTGCGGGTAGGGGGTTTACCGCCTTACAACCCTGCCGACATAATGGCGGGTGAGGTAGCCAGTACACTTGTACAATTGGCCTAACACCCTGGCCACTGCACAGCGACGCACCTATAACATGGTGTCTATAGCCCGCGGTTATTTCTTACCAATATCAGGGGAGCCGTATTGCTCGCTCTCTATTGCCATAAAAAAAATCTTCGCGCCCACATCCTCTTAAGATTTAGACAGAGCCACAACCAGGGCACTCACGATTAGCCAAAGACACTAAGTCCCACAATATGACAGATGGCAAACCCATATTCAATCGGACCCATATGCAATCCTGGACAACCTTGATTTTAGTAGAAAATTTAAAATATACATTTTCTTTTTTTTTTGTTGCTTGACCCAGGGATAATCAACCCTTGACCGCGTGAAGTTACATAGAGAGATAAGAACACAAAGGCGATACATAATAAACCATGATTTTAGTGTAGTAGTTACATTTAGTTAATTTTACAATTGTTTTTTCTATAATGTTTCTATGAAAATAAAATTGAAACAATAATTAAAGAGATAGCATCACATGTTTCCTATCGTCTTATCAAGCTGTGATTCGTTTGAGTTAAAGTAGTACACTGCATGGTAACACTAGTTAATGTTACATACTATAACTATAGTAATAAAAATATTTTTTGCAAAATTAATATATTTGGTTTTTAATTATTTATTTTTTTATTTTTAAATTTTGGAAGGCAAACAAGCAGACAGATTTCCTGTTGGTAAGAAATTCGAGCCGACTAGAGACACAAAACTGCGCTAATGGTGCATTGCCAAACTGAAGCCGGATGTTAGGCCTCGAGCGAACATTAGTTTACTGGCTACCTTATCCTTTGAACCGGAACACGTCATCGGCAATCACTGACGTTTTGGCTAGAGGAATAGGGAAAGCGGTGCTACCAATTAGGATTAGCTGCAGCGAAACTCTACCACCTAGTCAGAATTCACGGTGCTAGTGACGGTAAGCCTATGCTCGCCTTTAACGAGCTGCCTGGTAGGCAGGCAGATGATCTATTCTGCAAAGAACCATGGACCATGGAGGCAACTTTTTTTTTAGCATTTTGCCTTTAGTCAAGTAGAAATTTTCATCAATTTATATTAAATTTACCAAAATCTGGAATTAAATTGTTCAAGCTCCACGTTGCTCAAGCTCATAATATTGTGAAATTTGGCGGCAACGAGTAAATATACGATACGCTGATTTCTTTATGATTATGTCATTTCTGCTCTTTCACTGAACAAAATTGTATAAAATGCAAACAAAATATAAACACAAAATTCAATAAATGTAAAAAAAAACTTTGAGCATCTCGATGGCGCCAAAACCAAAGAGTATATTAATACAACGTAATAAAAGGCGGGACTTCCATATACCATAGCAAACCCGAATTTGTATAAAGTTTACTTGAAAAAATTTGAAAGTAAGTCTAAAGGCATTCAAATATAAGGCATATGATTTGGGTAAATAAAAAGCAAACTTATTGCTTTATTTTTTGATATGAAAGTTGCGTCAAACTCCCCAAAACTCGGGGAACGTTTAAGTACATACTTTCTCATAATATTCTTTATTTTCTTTTTTTTTTCAGATTAATAATTTGCCCCTTTCTGGGGCCGGCTAAGACCTTTAGGCCATGCTGTCACGTCTTCCGTATTAATCATTTCTTATACAGTCATTAGTCACATTTCTTCCGTATCAACTATTTTTTAAACAGTCATTAGTCATTATTTAGAAAGTCACGTCAGGGTCTTGAGTAAAGCGGTGGTCACTTTACACAAACTCACTTTAGGAAATTTGGCGGCGGCGAGGAAATTCACGATACACTAATTTCTTCATGATAATTTCATTTATGCACTTTCACTGAACAAAATTAAAGTAATTCCCACCTAAATTAACTAATTTTACTCATATGTTACATTAAATTCAATAATTGTCAAAAAATTACGACCATCTTCATTCACGATGGCGCCAAAACTCCAAAACTATCTTTATTTTCTTTTAAAATTAATTTGTCACTTTCTGGGACCGGCTAAGACATTTAGGCTATGCTGCTATGTCTTCCGTATGATTTTGCCTGTTATTAATTATTTTCAATTAAATTTAATTGATTTTAACTTAAGAGTTTCGTTAATTATTTACTCAAGATCATTTATTAAGATTTGCCGGCAACGAAGAATAACATCATACACTTATTTTCCATAAATAAGCGTATTCATAATTTAACTTGCGAACTTTAACATAACAAAATTAAACTATTGCCACCTATATAACTAATTTGTAAATATAAATTTAAGAAAAAGTAAATCCAAGAATGAAATATGGTCGCCACGACACAGGCGTAGCCTAGTATGGAGACCGCTGCATATACCAAATTTTGTGTTAAATTATGTTTTTGTGTTAAATTCTTATATAAATAAAAAAAATACTCATAATATACACGAACTTCAAATTACGAAAAAAAAATGACGACCATTTCTTCCATTACGCCATTACACCCATTTATTTTTATTTTTTTTAAACTGACACGTAAGCTGTCTCCTTTATGAGAATCGAAGTTAAGCTTTATTTGTTACTTAAATAATTTCTAATATTTTTTTGCATTTTACTAGTAGAGATTGTATCGTAATGCAACCTCTACAGTATACCTGCTACAAATCTAAATAGCAACTTACTTCCTCGGGGACAATAGACTGGTTCCATTTTGTTACAACTCAGTATACAATGCATCTACAAGCCTTAACACAAGATATTAATCCAGTAAATGTGTAGGAGAGAGTGGTAGAGTGCCGCGCTTCAAATCGTCCGGGTAGGGATCAACCATATTCCTGCTATTACTATTATTATTATGCTATTACTCCTGCCGCCATAATGACAGTATCATGTTCCGGTCCGGAGGTTAAGGAAACAGGTATACTTGTACATTGCCAGTACAATGCCAAGCAAAGTATGTAATTCCCTGACCAAAAAAAACATTAATTATAAATTAAAAATGTATCTATTAAGTAACATAGACTTACTAAGGATTTTTACTAGGGCGCACTAATTAATGATTTATATTATTTTGTAGTATGAAGTTTAGTTATAAATGATGGATAATTAATGTGCCTACGTGCACGGCGAAGAAAGCGGCATTCGATAGTAAACCCTAGTGGTTTTAAGCAATGCCTTAATGTATACTTACATCATAATAAATGTAATATTTGGTAATAAATAAAAAAAGTATACCGGTTTCACGATCACCACCGTTGCAGGACAATAAAACACGTCATTCATTCTATATGCTGCGATAGTCTCTTATCATGAGGAGTGATGATAATGCAGTCGTATTATTATTATTGTGTTGACTGCTTCCTGCTTATTTTATGTTGATAGACCTTTTACAGTTTATTTTAATGTATTTTAGTGTTAGATATTTTTTTCTTAAATAATAATTTAATTGTAATATAATAATTTAACTTTAAATAATTAATTTACTTATTTATTGTGACATGAATGTTTCATTGAATATTACTTTTCAGTTTTTTTATTGATTTGATTTGATTTTTTTTTAATTAACTGATTCGAGCATAAATAATTAAGTTTTACATATGTACAAAATAGTCAATTTAATTTAGTAATTAATTAATTAATTAGTGGATGCAATTGACATGTTTTTAAAATTTTTAAAATGGTACTATTTTCACCATTTAGTCGTGAAAGAATCTATAGTTGGCAACTCCGTTGTATAACATATTAATTTTTTTTGTATCTACCCGTTATAAATGAATTTATATTAACACATCAAAAATACTGTTTACTTGTTTAAGTTTTAGACCTGATGATGCTGTATAAGCAAAACCGGTAAGCTACTTACAAAGTAATAAATAATAAGTGATACGTAAAACAGTACAAGTGTTTCTTTGTTTAAAAATATGAAAATTTGGAAGTTTTACCAAGCGCCGACGATGGAAAATATCAAATATGAGGAGAATGTATGTTAGACATCTTTTGCCATTAAAAACTAGTGTCCGATACTTTTCTTTTAGCCGAAACCGAAACCGAACATTAGATCAAGGTCTCAGTTTCGGTCAAATTGAAACCTAAATTACGTAAACATGTTACACATTTTAATTAATTTTTAAATCGGGTGTACCCATATTTTCTTATCGTCATACCGATAATCTGTTAGTACTTGGTAGTGTTAAATGAAATAATTAGACTATCATCGAAATACGGTCGTACTCAGGCGAGTGATAGTTGTCTGCGAAATTTGTCGAACGACGCACAATAGTTAATTTATTGCGTACAGTCAAAAGTTTTAGCCAATTTTGACCAAAGCCGAAACTTGAGCCGGAACTAGATTTTATAATAAAAACCAAACCCGAAATTTTCTGTCGGTCACTAAAAATACACTAAGAACCTGTATCGAAATCCCTCTTTTAACCTATACATTTACTGAAATAAATGTTTGAATAACATATTTCACGAACTTTTACTTGCCATTTGCATAAGCATCCATGTTCTAAAATAGCCAAATATTTTTGCATATAAATTACTTTCTCTTGATCAAACACGCCTTTTTATTCCAAACCTAAAATGTTTGGTCGGTGCGCGATTTAATTAAAATTAGGGCTGTGAAGTTTCACCTTCGGCCTTAATTCGGTGAAGGAGCGAACTGATATCGCCTCGGTGGAGAAAATATTCCCTTTTAATTCATAATTACATATATTTATTTAGGCCCGCCACATACATAAACTCTTACGGAAAAAGCAAAAAGGAATTTATTATTATTATTATTTATTCGTTAACACATCACACACATTAGTTTTATACAAAATCTAAGAAGAATCACTGACCAGCTTGCGGAATCTCGAAACGGATTCCGTACTGAACATTTCTGATCGTTTGTGGCAAGTCTATTGACTTTTCTAGGTTTGCTAATTTTGAAATTGTGGTTCGAAATTTAGAAAAGAACTGTATGTGGCGGTTTTAATTTGTGCATGAAACGAAAAGGAAAACATTAGAATATGTAAATGTAAGCATATATCGCCTTGCCACAAACAAATGCACGCCTGTTTAACTAAATACTGTCTAAAATTGACATCCAATAACATGGCACACACGTATGACTTAATCTCGAGACTAATATCGAGACTTAAAATTTAGACAGTGTTTAGCAAAACATCTTTTGATTTTTCTGCAGTAAGGCGGTTAAATTTTTAACAACGCGAGTGATATTTAAATTTTAATCACTTTCCTTTCGTGATAAGTTTGGTTGTTTTCCCAGAAACCAACCTTGAGGTTAAAATACAAACCTTTTACATAGTTTTACCAGCTCTCTTATCTTTAATTCGAAAACTAACAGTATCAAACAAAAGAAGTATACTTATTGGTGGAAATAAAGGTGAAATAAAGGTAGATGGGATTGGTGATTGGTTACGCAATTGGGACGAGATGTCACTATACGCTTTACTCAGTTGCGAGTATTGGTTACATAGATTAATATGTATATATAGGATTGGTTACATCAAACAGACGCACGAACAAGCGCCCGCTCACGCGTATAATAATAGAAGAAACCTGTCAAAACCATGCGCTCGTGAACCAAATAATATTAGCAATTCCGCAAGAGCGCACAATTGCTTCATTCATCAGAAAGGTTCGTTCGTCAATTAATTCTTTGTACAACTTATTGCAGTGGTAGACGAAATAGAACTGTTAAATATTGAAGTGAAAACTTCTTTAGCGGCGTTGCGCACTTTTTTTGGAATGGGTAAAAACTTCTCAACACGTGACCTGATCGAAAATTCGTAAGACGGCGCAGGGCGCTAGCACGAATGTTCGTGTTGTCATGTTTGTGTACGATAGCACAATATATGAATATTGTATTCTACCACATAAATGATAGTACTTTCATACTGAAAGCTAAAGCAATTTGTGCATAATTATTCCCTAACCATTTCAAAATATCAAACAGTTTTCACTTCTGCCGGCACTCCCGCAGTGCAACCCGTCGTTTTTTATTTGATAAAGACTATCCAGGCAGTTTTTCCCCGTATTGGTCCGGGCTTCTTTGCAGAATGATCCACCTGCCTTCCTTCCAGACAGCACAAAAAAAGGCAAACATAGGCTTACCGTCACTAACACTATAACATCCGACTAGGTAGTAGAGTTTTGCAGCGACGTGCCTGGATTGGTACCACCGCCTTGGTACTCAACGTCAGCGCTTGCCTTTGAAGTGTTCCGGTTTGGAGTGTAAGGTAGCCGGTAAATTTACATTTGCGCGAGGCCTAACATCTTGGCTTCAAGTTGGCAACGCACCATTAACACGTTTAATGTCTCTAGATGGCGTGAATTTCTTACCATCAGGAAATCCACCTGCTTGTTTGCCTTCATATAATCATATAATAATTTGTATAACTATAATGCAATAACCATATGTAACATTTCTTATATACATAATACCAATCACCATGATCACTGTATAATTACTATATTTTGTATGCTAACTATAGCGACAAATGTTGTGAAACTAGCAAACCCGACCGCGCGTTGCTATGATATTAATACCAAAAATATACTGACACTTGTAGCATCTTATTGGTTAGATGTCATTTTTAGACAGTGTTTAGTTAAACAGGTGTCTAAATTTTTTGTGGTAAGGCTGTTTATGTTTAAGCAATTAGGTATCTCAAAATTTGTAAACAGAAAGAGAGTTTATAATAAATAGGCAGCTGACAGCAGGCTAGAATAATAAACTTTCTTTTCGCCAAGCGTGATTAATGACTCGAATTTTCATAACATCAGGTGCCTGAACCTGAATGAAACCAGTATAGGTACAGTCATCATCAAATTGATATGAACTCTTAGGATACCTAGTCAAAAAAATCAAAATACGTAACTTGACGCCCGTACCCCGAAGAGATAGTTCAGGGTGTACCCTGAACTATCTCTTCGGGGTACGGTACCAGGGCACCCAACAATAGCCGAAGACAGTAAAACCCATAATACAAAAAGTATCTCATATAAAGCCTATCGCCAACTGGGCACATATCCAATCTCGATCAATGTTAGTTTTTATTAGAAAATTAGATTTTAGATTAGAATTAGAAAAACCTGAAACTTTATGAATTCAAGTAGAACACTAGACCGCTTGACCATGGAGGCTATAAAAAAGATCTAAAAAATAAAAAAATAAAAACAATTTTACAAAATAATTGACATTTTAATAGTGTATATGATTAATACAAAATAAATATAATGTTCATTAACAGAAATAATATGGTTTGATGTCTTATGAAATATATAACATACAGACAAATTTGATTGTGTATACTAAAGTAATTTTGAAAACCTTGACGGTTTTATGTATATGAAACAATAATGAGAAAGATGTTTTTGTAAGTCTGGTGTCCACAAACTTTCTTATATTAGATGCATGCTATATTTTTTAAATATAACAAAAACAAAAGAGATGGAGCATTTAAACATGTCAGATTAGTCCTAATGGTAGTGTTAAATTATGACGTTTCTGATCAACGTTTTTCCGAGGTATATACTAAAAGTCTGTAGATATATCGTGTACAAACTAATCTGACAACATTAAACGCCATCTGTTTCTTTCAATTACTTTCGTTGAAAGAAGATAGCGATAATTTAAAATTAGCTTAGTAATTGTGCTATAAAATTACCACTTTGCGTAATTAAAACAATATGATGATTGCTATTGCTTCAACGATTATCAAATTGACTACTTATATGTTTTCCAGATACTTTTGACTTCTACTTTTCTACTTTCTACTTCGACTTTGAATCTAGGAGCTCATAGAAAGTTGGTGACGACTGTACCACTTTTAAAAATGGAATTTTTATTTATATTCTTAAAGGCAATATCCTTACTGAAATATCGATATTGCGCCCATGCCACTAATGACAGGACTTGAATAATTCAAAAGCGGTTTCGAGATAACGTCTAGTTTAAAATTGATAAAGTGCGGTGTAACGCTATTAATAAAGGTTTAATACTACTGGAGGTTAAATTGCTCATAAAGACCCAATGTCGATTCCTTATGTAAAACCCTCGCTGATGTACCGGCTTCTTTGATTTTGACTTTGTTAATTGATATAACAAGTTACATGACTCACTTAAAGAGAGGGCGGTACATTAGAGAGAGTTAGCGATATTTGGAAATTACATCATGTGATTTTAAATTGGAATCGTATATGTCATTTAAGGTACCTTTGAATACAGTAATAGCGGATTATTAACATTCAACGAATCTGATAAAATTGTTAACTGTATTGTGTTCAAGAATACTCAAAATTACATACTCTAATCCAACTACTTATTATTTATTTACTAGGTGGTAGAGTTTCGCAGCGACTCGTCCGGATTGGTACCACCGCCTTACTTATTCCTGCCGTCATAACGTCATGACGTGTTCCAGTTCGGAGGGTTAGGTAGCAGGTAAACTTACTTTTCGAGACCTAATATCAAGGCCTCGGGTTGGCAACGTACCATTACCACATTTGCTGTCACTAGGCTTATTGCTTACTTTTTTACCATCAGGAAATCCGTCTGCTTGTTTGCCTTCAAATTTATTAAAAATCCTATATTGCATATATAGAGCTTCAAAAATAACCTCACTGAGGGTCATTTTTAAATATAGTTGACTCTCTCTAATGTACCAGCCTCCTTTTCTAAGAGTTGTGATGTCCATTAACAAAGTCAAAATGAAAGAGAGGCCGTTACTATGAACGGTTAAGGCCAGTAGGCCTTTATTGGGAGTGTAAACTTTACACTGTAAAGTCCAAAACCTAGTAAAATAACTACATGATTTCTCCGTTCTTTGTTATGACTGACAGTTAAAATAGAGTGTAAGCAGGTGACATGCAAACGTACGTCGTGACATATTCCTGTTTCTATGGTCATGACTGATGGAATTACCTGAAGCCTGCATGACTGTGTAATGGATGTTTTAAAAGCAAATGTTACAATGGTAACAATTTATTGAATATTTGTAAAAATATTCCAATGTTTGTAATATACCTAGTATTAAAATAATTAAAATATTTATTAATTACAAAACAAATAATATTTATATTCATAAGAATTTGCTCTGTGTACGTTTTATTAGTCATGATATGCGTATCTACTGTACTCCTGGGATATAACATAATCTAAATTTGATTACAAAACAATTTTGTATAAGATACACTTATGGAAAAAACATAAAGGGTTTGCCAAAAACCCGACACCCGGATGGAGGACTTAATGCGAACAACGAGCAGCTCGTTACTCGCTAGTTTTAGCATCACGCTACGTACTGATTGCATGAATGCTAGCTGTGTAACGTTACACCTCTTAACGTTGGTCAGTAACAACCTTTAATACAACATTATAAATTAGAAAAAAATACTAATTACAATCTTATGACAACTTAATAACTATATAATATAACTAGCTGCCCGCGCTGTCGACCGGAGTTCGTGTGCTAGGTATCAACGGATTTATAAGAGGCCAATGCATTCCGCTTCACCGCCTACTGCGACGGTGTATGGTGCCGTGTGTTAATCGCCTTATATATACAATAATTTCGCTAGTACTGTGTTCAAGATTACAAAATAGCCAAATCCAATTACAATTTTCATAAAATCGAGATTCCAGAGTAACCCTGCTGATTATTATAATGAAATTTAATTTAAATACAACTTTTGAATACGCTAATTGTTACATTGAGAAAGAGGATCGCTTTTTTTCGAGTAAAATCTTAATTAGAAACACTCACATTAATTGCACTGTTTACTGAATAATTTGGTTATTCTCGATTCTAGAGAGACCAGTAGACTCGCACAATTGACCTGACAGCAACTCTTACGATGACGTCCCCCAAGGTGTACCTACCTGGCAGAAATCAGAATGTAAAAGATTCTCAAGAGAATTCGACCCCGTGGCGATCCGGGCTCCTTTACAGAATAGACCATCTACTTTCCTGCGAGGTAGTCCACTTTGAGCACCCAGTTTTTCGGTACCTGCACATTCGGCACCTAGCCTAGTCCACTTTGAGCACCAATTGGTATTTTTGGCTGGTGCACGAAGTGGACACAAATTTATTTTTCTATTTGTGTCCACTTTCAGCACCTACAATACAGGAGGCTATTGCTGGCCGCTAATGGTTCTTCGACAAGATGAAATTAAACGAAACATATCGATAAAAGTCACTTAAATGTATATTAATTTGAAAATATATTTTTGTAAACATAAGATATATCAATGCGATATACATGAAGTTGAAAAACAATAAAAATCTCTGTAAAAAATATTAATCTAAGTTACACAAACACGCCGAAACCGGCGTGTTTGTATGAAAAGGGTAATGAATGTGAAGGAAGCAAGACAGGTTTGTCAGGATCGTAATGTCGGGCACTCGATACCCTCTGCCTACCCAGAAAGGGACTTGGCGTGAAGATATGTATGTATGTAACTTATCACCCTTCATTATATAAAATAATCTAGAAATCTGACCTAACCTTAAACATAAACAACTTAAATAAAGGACAAAACAAAGTGATACTTAATAAGATATAGAAGCCCGCCAAAGAAAGGCTCAATATTTGTTGAGAATTGACAGATTTAGATCAGAAATACTTACAAACATCAAGAGAGTTACCTTCAAATGTTAAAATTAAGATCAAGATTAACACACTAGTGTTCAAGAGTACAAAATAACACAAATCCGATTCAAATTTCCAAATTAACAGCAATCGAGATTCAAGGGTAGTCCTACGGGTGAGGTTACACACGCTTTGAAACACCAGTTGGCAGGAAGTTTTGGCGCCATCGAGAGAAAAGATGGTCGAAGTTTTTTCATAATTATTGTATTTCGTGTTAATTTTGAGTGAAATTAGTCAATTTGGGTAGCATTTTGTACAGTGAAAGTGCACAAATGAAATAATCATGAAGAAATTAGCGTATCGTGTACTTATTTCCTCGTTGCCGCCAAATCTTCTTATATGAGCTTGTGTATTGAGGCCGCCGCTTTACCTAAGAGCCTGACATGACTTACTGACGACTTATAACTGATGGACTGATGACTAATTATAATCGATTAAAATTGATATAAAATTTGATGCAAATTTCTACTTGACGAATGGCAAAATACTAACGTGAAGGCCAAAACTTAAAGAAAGAAAGACACCAGTTGGCAGTATTAATTGTGTACTTTCTACAGGAAATTCCTATGTCTACTTCCGATCCCGTAAAAAACTTTTAGTACGGAAGGAGGCTATGACGAATAGTTGCACTGCACGGTTTATAGTAACACTTTGGTAAAACCAACAAAATAATATCTATGTCGGTCCGAGCTCCTTTACAGAATAAACCATCTCCTTCCTCTGCCTTCCTACCAGGCAGCTCGTAAAAGGGGTGCATAGGCTAACTAAGGGTCACTAGCAATGTGACACCTGATTAGAGTTTCGCAGCGACTCGCCCGGATTGGTACCTTACCTATTCCTGCCGCCATAACGTCAGTGCTTTCCGTTGATGTGTTCCGGTACAGAGGATAAGGTAGTCGGTACACCTATTTTTGCTCAAGGCCTAACAACCCGGCCTCATTACCACCTTTGATGTCTCTAGGTGGCGAGAATTTCTTACCATTAAGACACAGGTCTTTTGCCTTCCAATACCATAAAAAAATCAAAAGATGTCATTCCCTTTGCCGGGCCGATACACCACAAAAGCATAATACCTAATAATACAATAATAGCCTACCTATCATCAATATGTTATTACCTAATAAAAATGGTTGCCTGTAAAGTCGGTTTTACGGGCGAAAATTTTACGTGACAACGTCTTTTTATCGGTATAATATTTATTCATATGAATATTATTAAATTGCATAATAGGAACAAGGAATTGAATGAAAATAAGAAATGCGCAAATTTTAACTATAGAAATATATTTTGTTTACTTAAACATTGTACCGGTCCGGCGGGCTTCTCTCTCGTTCGGTGACTCATCGTAACAGACGTGAGCGGGCGTTACACTTTTTCAAGAGTGACTCCGAGCCACAACCTAATTTAAGACGTTGTCACGTCAAAAAATAATATACCCGCTTATCATCAATATGTTAGATTGGTATTTAACAGCTTTTCTTATTCTAATCGCCGTAACCCCAGTGATCACTACAGTTATGTTCCGATTTGTAAGGTACTTAAATGTACGTACGCAAAAGTGTTAACATTACTGACTCACAAGATGGTATAACATCTGTAACATCTTTTATTTTTGTAGCCCATCTGTTTCTTATTACCAAATCTTAACGTTGTTTATAATAAAAAAAAAACAAAATAGGATTTATAACAGAAGTATACAGAAATAATTGTGTTAAAAAAAGACTTCAAAACTAAAAATGTGGAAGTCGGGTTTTTTTAACGAACTTATTTTTATTTAATACTTGTAAGTTTATTGCTGATACGAATTAATTTAATAAAAATAGACATCGGGATAGGTAAAAATAGATGAAAAAATTGCTCATAAAATAAAAACTAATGGGCCTACCTGAATATTTTTTTATGGGACCAATCAGAAACTATTTCGCACCAAACAGAAAAGAATTACGTAAATCGGTTCAGAAACCTCAGCGATATCGGTGTACATGCATAAAAAAATATATACTCGCCGAATTGAGAACCTCCTCCGTTTTTGAACTCGGTTAATAAAAGTATAATTTTAGTAAAACTACCTGTATTTCAACATAAAACTTTAAAAATCAGTATCCGTCAATATTTAACAAAATGGGTTGACTAAAAGTGTTTATGAAATTAAAAATTTAAAGTCAGTGTTGGTAATTTTGTTGCTCATTCACTTAAAACTGATTTTAAGTTCTCGTGGCTTATTTCTACAAAAGTACCTACGAATAATTTAAACGCAGTAAAACTGCAAAAAACCGACTTCAAATTTGGAACATATGTGGTTTTCTCAGGAATGCTAATGTACACCTAGACCAAAATATAATGGGACTACCGCGGGAGTATAGGCTTTCAATTAAAAAAACAATTTTGTAAATCCGTCCACAAACAGCGAGTAAAATAAAATAAAAAAGTTGAGAGGTGTTAAGGGACACCCGGATGGAACGAAGTTCTCTCTCCCCCCTCTCTCTCTCTCTCAATCTCTATCAATCTCTAGTAATTTTTATCTCTACCTCTCTTATAGAGAGAGACAGACAGAGAAACATGAAATAAAAAAAAGAAAATAAAAATTTTAAAAAAAATTAAAAGAAATAAAAATGATAATAAAAAAAATTGAAAATGAAAAATAAAAAAAAACTTTGTCCGACCCGGGATTCGAACCCGGGACCTCATGCAGTCAAGTCCAACTACTGAACCGCTAGACCACAGAGCAAAAAGTGTCGTGACAATATTTTCGTAAGATTTTTTTCCGTCTAGCCCCATTCACAACGCGCAATAAGAAACTTCGTTCCAACAATCGAGTAACACACATACAAAAAAAACATACAGGTCGAATTGAGATCCTCCTCCTATTTTCGTCGGTTGAAAAGAAAAAAGATTCTTTGAGTGTTGTAAGATTAGCCTGTATGTGACATCTCTACGTTTTACTTAAGAATACGTTAATTAGAAAGTTTGGAAACGTCACAAATTTACATCTAATCTGAGAAGTCTATAATTTTCATAGAAATAGGAATATTCAAAGAAGTGCAACAATATTCTAGGTATATCAAATTTAGTTGTATACATGTCGTTGAAATCAACATAATATAACCGAAAAGCATCGCTTTGTCTCTTTTCAAGAAATGTTATTTGTCTATGCTCATTATCGCTTTAATTTACAGTGACGTCATGACAGTCGTCGTGCTGGTCAAGTACGCCATATTTTATTTAAATTTTATAGTGATGTCAATACAATACAATTGTCGATATTTTGTTTTACTTTTACATAAAATACATAAAATAATATTTGGACAAGATATGAATGTATGCCATTGGCATTGAAAATATCTATCACCGTCTATCATTATAAGAATTCGTTCAAGTGCTCACTTTAAAGTAAATAAAGTGCTTTGATCATATTTTTTGTAATAATATTGAATCTTGTAATAAATACAATGAATTAACTTATATAAATATAAACATATGTGCACACCACAGCGTGAAAAAGTATGTTGGGAAAAGTAAATAGTTTATTACTGCTTCTTTCGTTTCATTACATTTTCCTATTTATAAGCCAACTGAGTAGCACTAAGTAAGTTGATAGTAGCAATTTTAATAGGTAGGTAAATAATATTTTTTTATGTATTTACCTAAACTTAACTATCGATCATTATTAATAGTATCGATATCGATACACTACTTTTTCTGAATAGCCATAGTAATATCTGACGCACAGGTTCATGGTTCTTATTGGTTAGAACGGCTGCCATATTTTGTTCAAATGGTTTTTGACCGCCTCGTCGGTCGAATGGCTAGCGTACACGCCTAACGACATCGACCAACCGCGAGGCTCGGGTTTGATTACGGACGGGGGCAGGCATTTGTGTGATGAACATTTAGATGTCTGCATTTCCGGGTCTGGGTGTTTATTAAATATATTCTGGTATCTATTTAAATATTTCTATGTATTAGAATCGTTGCCTAACACCCATAACACAAGCATACAATTGCTTACTTTGGGGTTAGTTTCAATTTGTGTGAGTTGTCCAGGCATACTTATTTATTATTTCATGTCCTTACATTTAGAGGTGAATGATATTTTTTATGTCTCTTTCGCTTTTGCTGCATGTGAAAAAAGTAGCATAAATCTAAAATAAGTTTAGTTTGTAAAACGCAGAATCATCAACAAAAATACAAAATGGATATAGTAAAAGTTGACGCATCTGCATTTAGCCTCAGAACTTTAGAGGCAATATCTGTCAATAAATTAAATAAACAGAAAAGGATTTAATAAGTGAAACCATCTTTCAACTTGAAACTTTAAAGTCAATATCCGAGAAAACCAACCCCCAAGCAATTGCTGGAAATACATCGTCTCCCCACAATATAAGTTAATGTCATGAAAACATTCTCAGTAACTTGGATACCGCCAAGTGGAGGAAGAGAAGTCAACACACTGGGACCACTTACGTAGTTTGTTGACTTTTCTTTCTTTAACTTTACTTGTAACTCACGAGGCTAACGAATAAGTAAAACGCTATCTTTCTAGACTTTATGAAACTAGCCAAATAAACTTCCTGTGGCTTTCTCATTAGTCTCAGCAAAGTTTTTATTTACACTACGTTTCTTTCTTTAAGTCGATATTTTTAACCGACTCCAAAAAAAGAGAAGCTTCTCATCTCGACTGGATGGTTTTCTTTTATTTTTTTTTATGCTTGTGACGCGATCACAGTAGGCAACCGATTTCGATGTCCGACCGTCATGATTTTAAGGTGGTCCCGTGTTAATTTTATCATGATATGACAAGTGGTTTTTAGATGTACGTTTTAGAAACCTCATTAATGTTAATGAAGAGATAAATCGTAGATAAAAAATTCGCTTAATAATGGGTAAATTTTCGTTATTTAAATTTATTAATAAATGACTTTGTTTTAGCAATACTTGCCAGATTAAAATTAAGCGACTGGCAATTTTTTTCCCCCGTGTTGGTTCGGGCTCCTTTGCAGAATAGACCATCTGCCTTTCTGCCAGGCAGCTCGTAAAAGGCGACCATAGGCTTACCTTCACAAACACCGTGATATCTGACTAGGTGGTAGAGTTTCGCAGCGACTCATCCGAATTGGTACCACCGCCTTAACATCATGACGTGTTCCGGTTTGGAGGGTAAGGTAGCCGGTAAACTTACTTTTGCTCGAGGTCTAACATCCCGGCCTCAGGTCGGCAACGCACCATTACCACCATTGGTGTCTCTTGACGGCGTGAATTTCTTACCATCAGGAAATCCGTCTGCTTGTTTGCCTTCCAATATCATGATTTTTTTATTGAACTCGTCACATTTGTTTGATCTCTAGTACTCCCGGAAAGAATAAACATACATACACTGCTTACATTCCTTTGCGTTACGTGGCAGATTAAAAACCTCGTCTATATTTTGTGATTCTAGCGTCGTCTTTGTATATTTAATAAGTTATCCAAACGATTCCATAAAGATTTCAGATGACTACAATATCCGAACCTATTCTGATGTTGCTCCAAGTTATAGCCAATCTGAACTAATAGATTTGCCCGTCATATTGTTGCAGTAATAAAGGATATTGGAATCTTTATGAACTAGACTTAGCAAGCAGAATCGACGGTGCTAAATTGAAATATGACTTTTTTATAAACATATTCCACCTAAGATAGCTAAGAACGGTTTTTACGAAAAAAAACGGGTTGCAATCCGGGAGTGCCGGCAGAAGTGAAAGCTTGAATATTAACGTTGTGCATTTTTGTTATTTTGGAATGGTTAGGGAACATTTTTTCACGAATTTCTTTAATTATCAGTATGAAAGTACTATCATTTATGTGGTAGAATACAATTTTACATTTATTGCGCTATTGTACGTAAACATGACAACACGGACATTCGTGCAAGCGCCCTGCGCCGTCTTATTCGCGCAAGCGCCCTGCGCCGTCTTACGAAATTTCAGGTCACGTGTCCTTACATGAATTTAAAAGTTTTTACCCAGTTTAAAAAAGTGCGCCACGCCACTATTAGAAGTTTTCACTTCATAAATAGTGTACAAAATTTTTAACCACTTCCAAAAAAGAGGTCAACTCGTTAGTTTTTTTTTATGTGTGTGTTATGCGACTACTCAACTAATAAGAAATGGATTTTGAGGACAACCAGGCCACCCACGATTAGCCGAAGAGACTCAGTTTATCGCAATCCTATTACCACGCAAGCACTATCCCAACCGGTCAACACGAGCAACATGCATGCAAGATAAGTTTTTTAACGATTTTTAGATGATATACCACAAACCTTTTTTAAAAATATGAACTAAATGTCAAGATATTCGATCCTTAGTCTGTCACTGAACCATCAAGGTCATGTACAATGGTTAAGTCAGAGATGAAAGTCAAAGTAGTACTAGTCCATGTTAATAGTGAATTTGAGTACTCAACGTCAACTTCAACCTTGGATTACTCCAAGTCGTTGGACTCGCTGTAATATAGATTAACCGCTTCGTTGGCGAGTGGCTAGCGTACACGCGTAACTACATCGACCGACCGCGAGGCTCGAGTTCGATTCCCGACGGGGGCAGGCATTTATGTGATGAACATTTAGATGTCTGAATTTCCCGGTCTGAGAGTTTATTAAATTTATTCTGGTATCTATTTAAGTATTTGTATGTACTGTAATCGTTGACTAACACCCATAACACAAGCATAAAATTTGCTTACTTTGAGGTTAGATTCGATTCGTGTAACTTGTCCAGGTATATTTATTTATTATTATATTTATATTATTAACGAGACGGTTAGAGGCTTGAGTAGTGGTAGATTATTGGAGATATATCAATCGAAACAGAAAAAAAAATTAAACATATAAAAATTTTGTGGAATTTGGCTACAAAACGAAGCTATGGATGAAAGTCAGTTTCCCATAAAACTTGCATATTGTTGAATAATCGCAAATAAATCATATTTGATCTTATATCCAACAAATAAAAGATTCTTCGATTTGTTTGTTCACAAGCCAAGAACCAAGACCTTCCTCGAAGTCGAACTGCATACATGATTCACAATGGACTCGAGGGAAGGCAAACACTCGTTATAACTCGAGCAGTTAACTTCTCTAGCGGTTTTCAATATTGTAAAATTTATTACATCACTAGTGTCCATCCACGGCTTTGGCTACGTGCCAAATTATCCAAGATCTTTGTTAATTTATTCTACTTAAATAAAGCATATTTCCGCCTATATCCCCGAAGAGGTAGGCAAAGGTAGAAACAGGGCACCCAGGAATATACGAAGGCACTAAGTCCAAAATGGGACAGGTGGCAGCCTATCGCCAACCGCAACTAGTCCCGAGCATCGTTATTTTTAATAGAAACTTCAATTTTCTATTTTTTTTTCCACCTGACAAGGGGATATTGCCCGGAATCTCAACAAATCAAGTCCGACAAAAGATTACTGTAGCGCAGAGGCAATTATAATTTATAATTTACCTTATTTTATTCAAAGAACTTAATGATTGTAAACATTTTGCCCAGTATAAATATTATTTTGTACAAAAAAATAGATAGGTACAGTTAGTACAGGAAGTGTTAGCGAAAGTGATACTTTCAACTAAAACATATTTTTTTTTATTTTTTGTCAAATCTTAGTCACAAAATAAGTTTCTAAGAATATGATAAATGAGGAGAATCTCCTTCTTTTATAAAGTTAGTTTAAAAAGTTATCAGATGTCATATACAGCAAGTTTCTCACTCTATACGCTCTAACTCTATTAGATCTTATTCGACTAATTTAAAATATGTGGCTTCAACGTTTACTCACTATGAAAACTATAATAAAATATCTAAGTTTAATTGTTTGTTCGTTATTCGTGTGCTGATATTAGGACTCTATTAGGGATTCTAGAACTCCAGGAAGCACACTTTGAATTATGATGAATATCATCAGTAACGAAATCGGAGTTTTTAAATATTAATTACACTTCTCATTAGAGCTATGTATGCTGCTTCTCAATCAGAAACATGACACTATGACGGCAGGATGGTTAACGCGGTGGATCGCTACCATAATAAACTGCTGCACAGCACTTTACCACCAGTGGTATTGTTGGTAATGACCCGTTTCGCCTTCGCTCGTCTCTTACGACGGACGGCAGATGGTCTATTCTGCATAGAGGACCTGGACTCACGGAGTTCCAAATGCTTCCAGGAAATATAGTTAGGTAGTGCTCTCACGTTTCACTTTGCATGTCTTGGCGGGGGTACTGTAGTAGCACAGGGTAGTGCAAGGTACTGTAGTGCCCAATTCATTATCTGGGTTACTGTAGTGCCCCCATAAATTAGAAGATAAGATTGTGGATCTAATGTCTTTACAGTATGCAGTTTATAACCGTTGCTGTGAAAGATCCAACATCATTATTATTAATAACTTCATTTTGATACAATCTCATTTTCCCAGCTCCTAAAAGGTTAATATTTCAAAATTAACGACATCATAAAACACAATTATGCCATTGTCAGTTTTAAACGATGTTGATTTAATAGTTACATTTTTCAGAAGGCAGTGGTCGCATTCAATTTCACAAAAAATCGTATTTTATCATCTTAACATATAAAATTCTCGTGTCACAGCGGCGGCGTGCGTGATTGAACTCCTCCGAAACGGCTTGACCGATTTTCGTGAAATTTTGTGAACATATTGAGTAGGTCTGAAAATCAGCTAACATCTATTTTTAAAACCCCTACGTGACAAGGGTGACTGGCCGCATTTTTTTTACTAAAATCACATTAAAAAATGTATCAGAACAACGTCTGCCAGGTCATCTAGTATTCTTATAAAATTCTCGTGTCACAATGCTAGTTACCGTACTCCTCCGAAACGGCTTTACCGATTTTCATCTAATTTCATATGCATATTCTGTAGGTCTGAGAATCGGCTACTATCTATTTTTCATACCCCTAAGCTATCAGGACGACTCACCCCATTTTTTTAAATCACTTCAAAAAATAGCAGAATAGCGTCTGCCAGTCATCTAGCTTATAAGATATAATATACAATTCTACCAAAAACTTACGTGTTTTGTATATCTCACTACGTAGTATAATACAAAGTCGACTTCCGTGTGTTTGTGTTTCTGTAATTTTCGCTGTGGTTCCAGGTATTGGAATTGACTGCATGAGGTCCCGGATTCGATACCCGGGTCGGGCAACCAAAAGAAGTTGATGTTTTTACCAATTTTCTAATAAAAAAATATTACTCGGGATTGAAAATGTGCACGGTTGGCGATAGGCTTGCCACCTATCACATTGTGCTACTTAGTCTCTTCAGTTTGTCGTGGATGCCCAGGTTGTGCCTCTGCCGACCTCTTCGAGAACATGGCTGTCTATTCCTACGTATGCCTAGATCTTTTAAACCGCGATTTGTTTAATAGATAAAGTGTTTCAAGAGGAAGAGTCATATGTAAAAAAACAGAATTTTCTCCAACCGTGCGAAGTTTGCCCCAGTTACTAAGCAAATGATTTTTTTTGGCAATGTATACTTACTCATCCCTTACTTTATAGCCAACCTGAGGAGCTAAAATTATACTTTTTGGCAAATAATTTTATCGGCTACACTAGCCTCTCAGCGGGCCATTACACAGAAGATTTAAATGTTAGTTTTGCCGCAGTCATAGAATAAAATAGAATAGAATAACTCTTTATTGTTCACCAAAATAAATAAAAAATAAATGCATAAAAAGAAACTTAAAAATTAAGTGATACACAAAGGCGGCCTTATCGCCAAAACAGCGATCTCTTCCAGACAAACTTATGTTATGGAGACATAATAAAATAAATTTTATGCGATGGTGCTCTTAATACACACAAAAAATGGAACACATGCAATATCAATTGGAATAAATGTTTTGAAATAAAGGAAAAAAAATAAACAGAAATAATAAACAAATTAAAAAAATTAAACAGGCTATCCCAATCAATCCTATTGATAATTCCAGGGCTACCAATAACAATGCGCTGAGTTTTAATCGGTTAAGCTTAAGACCAAAGGAACTGCTCCAATCTTCAATGCTGACTAACGGCCAATATTAATAAACAATCCTAATCCAAAACTTGCTGCCCAAGACTGATATTTTGATCCATTTTTATGTTATCGCTTGCCAATAACATATCTGTGGACAGGATAAATATGGCAATTAGGTATGGGATAGGCCGCCGGATACCTAGCTATCTAGATTGCTTGAAATCCATTAGATTGAGATACATTATTAACATTGGCCGTAGATCATCTTAGTGACTGACAGATAACTCAGTGTATAAGGCGGTGACTGACAATTATTTTCCTGAAAGCCCATTACACGAAAGGCCAATTTTAGCACAGTCATAGTTTCATTAAACTGCAAAAAACTGATCCCAAATCGATTACATCTTCGAAGTACAAAAAATATGTAAAATCCACTTGCTAGATCCTGACTAAATTTATGCGGGACTACCAAAAAACTATGAAAATTGCATTCGTTATTTCCCAAGTAAATACGTAACAAATATACAAAAAAAAGTACACCGACGAATTGATAACCTCCTATATTTAAAGTTGTTTTAAAATAATATATGTATCAAAAAGCAGTATCTTCACACCCATATCCCCGAAGTAGTCGGCAGAGGCACAACAAGTGCACCCACGACTAGCCGAAGACAATAAGTACCACAATGTGATAGGTCGCAAGCCTAAGCAAAAGGGTACTTATCCAGTCCCGAGCAACCATTATTTTTATTAGAAAATTGAAAATATACATTTTTTATTTTTTTTGTAGCCTGACCCGGAAATTGAACCCTAGACCTCATGGAGTCAAGTCCAACGCCGGACCGCTAGACCACAGAAGCGATATATCTTGTAACTTCAACGATTTTCATGAAATTTAATATGTAGGGGGTTTCGGTGGCGATAAGTCGATCTAGCTAGAAATCAATTTTAGAAAACATCATTTTATTCGTGTTTAAACTGAAAAAATATGACGAATATAAATATGATGAAAAATATTGGCGAAAACTAATACTATTTTTTGCAATAAGTTGTTCCAGCAGATGGCGTCGTTAAGTGACACCGAAGTCAATGAGTGTTTACCAAGAGATTTTATATTATAGGTGGTACTTAAATCTAATTTCCAAAAAACACAATTTATAAAAAAACCAGGTACTGAAGTATGAAATGTTAACATAAATGTTTCTGGACGTTATAAATAGCTGGTAATCTTGGAGGCTGCCTGATCATTTATCTACGAAGGTGTTCGTTAAACCTACTTTTACCTGATGCCTATCTATAAGGATAATTTTGCACCTTAACGTAGCAGTTGTTATTTTATTTGTACCTCAATTTTTAAGGAAAATGATACTTCTCAAATATCAGAGTGGAAAATACTATCGTATTATCGCTTTATTATTTGAAAGTTGAAACTTAAAAAATACTAGTTTTTATTAATAATACTACTATAGAGTCTAGACTCTGACTACTTAATAGGTACCTACTTTATGATCTTAATTTCTCAATCGCATGTAGTTCGGTTGTTAAAACCTAAGATCAAACCCTGAACTTCATGAAGTCGTTTAATAGAAAGAAAATATGTTTTTTTTTAGTTTTCTTACACTATTGATTGGGGTTGGATATGTGCCCGCTTGGCGATAGATTTAGCACTGACTGACTTTATTATCTTCAGCTAGGCGTGGATGCCTTGGTCCGTTCTAACTCTCTCTCTCTTTCCTAAGTCGTCCTATCTCCTACCACATTCTCTCCTAAATCTACGGGGATGAGGGCTGGGAAGTAATATTTTTATCTTCTAATTCTTCATTTACTTTTGACACTGTATGTATAATTACAAAGTAAATAAAATTAATAGCCCGTGGCATAATTTATTCGTCATGTAACTAAGAACTATCTTGATCTCGTAAGATTACATAACGAAAAACGAAAACAAACACACACACACACACACACACACACACACGCGCGCGCGCGAGCGCGCGCGCACGCCCGCACGCCCGCACGCACGCACGCACGCACGCACGTACGCACGCACGCACGCATTTAATATAATAGTGAACGCTAGGTAAGCTTTTTTGCAATTTTATTCCTCGTAGTAAAGTTTAATGTTTTAAATGTTGTAATCGTCAAGTCGTCATCGACCATACATCCCAATAGACACCGCATATAAGGCAACACGGTTGTGTCAACACATATGTGTAATTGTTCTAATGCAGCTTATTACTTAAAAATATATGAACAGTATCGACCAGGTTTGTGACCTGTAAACATTGTCGCATTATTGTATAAAAAATAAAAAAATAAGTCTAAAATGACTGTTTTTCAATTAAGTAAACGGTACGGTAAAGACAGGCGCACTTCAAACTACCGAAAAGATGGTTCAACTTTCTGGTAGGTTAAATAAAAATAATAACATTCATAATTACATTTTAAATTATTTGATGT
>NJDC01002488.1:112071-133639 GCA_002245475.1 Calephelis virginiensis
AAAACCTCCACATTGATTTCACCGAACGATACCAGGACATTTTGAACTTGGAAATACCAGACTGGGTGTTAGATCCGTTTTCAAATGTCAACACAGCAATGTCAGCTCAGCTGGAAGAAGAGCTTATAGAATTGACAACAAACGAGGAAATAAAAATCAAGTTCAAAAATGGTTACCAAGAATTTTGGCTACAAAAACCGATCCCGCAATTGTACCCTGGATTGTGGTCAATCGTTCAACGATTCTTGATAGCATTCCCATCGTCATATTTGTGTGAACGTGGATTTAGTGCTGTGACAACACTGCTTACTAAAAAGAGTAATCGTTTGCTTGTTACCGAACGTGGCGACTTGCGGCTGTTCTTGAGTAAATTGGAACCTGATATTAACAAACTTATTAAACAGCATCAGTTTCATCCATCACATTAGTTTTTATATAAGGATTGATTATTTTAGTTATATTTTTAATAAAAGATACTCTGTTTTAATACCATAAAATTGCATTTCAATAATCATTGGCAGGTGGAACCCGTAAGAGTTAACTTGAGACCTAAGCGCCGTTGTATGTTGACTACTGCTCTCAGGTTTTAAGTTGCGGGTTATAGTAAAAGTTTCGTTAAGAATTCTCCGTTACTATACATTATTATATACATATATAGTCACAATTTTTAAAATAAACTAATTTGAAGTTATGGTGGTTTTTAAATAGGTGAAAAAAGGGGGGCGCTAAAAAAAAATATTCTCAAAGTGGGCAGTAGACAAAATAAGTTTGGGAACCACTGATCTAAATGTTCATCACACAAATGTCTGCCCCCGCGGTGCGCGGTTGGTCAGCTCAGGCGTGGACGCTAGCCACTCGACCAAACCTATAGTCCAATAATTGAGAACCTCCTATTCGGGTTTCTTTAACCTTTCTTCTTAATTAGTACTTAAGTACTACATAGAACAAGAAAAAGTTCTTATCCCTAATTTCTCTCTTATATGTCAGTAAGTATATCAATCTTATCTGACGTAAAAATTATGAAACTCTGTAACATATTATTCATCTAAATGTAATCATTCATCACAGATACAGGTCAGTTACAGACTTGACGGTTTATGCTGGATGCTTCGCCCACGCTTGAAATCCTTACATTTTCAACCTTACTAGACTGAATGTGGGCAATATATTTAAAACTAGCAGACTCATCGAACTTCTTTCACATGGTAGTCGATACTTTCTGTTTACCCTGCAGCAATGACTAGCTCGTTTGCATGTTTCTCTTTAATTTTAAGTTAGATGGCCACTTTATCCTTTATTTATTGGAGTGTTGATACATGTATTTAAAGTAAATAATCTTTACGCCCATACCCCCGTTGAAATAGTCAGAGACACAACCAGGGCACCCACGACTAGTCCCGAACTGTGATATGTGACAAGCCAATCGTCAACTGGGTACATCTTAATATATATAATTCTTGTGTTCGTCCCTGAACTCCTTCTAGACGACTGGACCGATGTTGATGAAACTTTTTGGTGTGTGTTTAAGGGATTTCTAGAATAGTTTTGATTCACAATTTGGTCTCCTGGAGAATGTTTTTTCAACTATTTTTTTAATAATAAGTAGTTGTTGATTTTGGAATGTTTCACATCGGATACGACAGATTGCGCTACTGTCGAAGCATTAATGTCAAGCGATACGAAGTTTGATGGGTCAGCTAGTATATGTATATGATTGTAATTTGTAAACTACTAAACGAATGACTTGGAAAACAAATACGAGAAAAATTAAAAGTACATAGGTACTACATACTAAAAACAGAATATATGAAATCGGATTACGCGTTTATGAGTTATAGTCCAATTTACATTTTGACTTTTAACTCTTTCCGGCGGAAATCTCTTTAGTGAGTGGAAGAAAAAGTTTCCTTTAACCTTACTTAGAATGTACCTACCAAATTTCGTTATTATCAGTTCAGTAGATTCGCTGTTTATGGTAATATATTCAATGTACAGAATTCGCACTTCTGCAGATTTATTATAGGAATATAGATTTTAGAAAAAAATTAAAGTATCTTCACGCCCATAACCCCGAACCTCAGGCAGAAGCACAACCAGGGCACCCACGACTAGCCAAAGACACTAAGTTCCATCATGTGATAGGTGGCAAGCCTGTCGCCAACCGGACAACCTAATTTTTATTAGAAAATTTCAAATTTTATATTCTTTTTATTGCCAAACCCGGGGTCGAACCCGGGACCTCGTGAAGTCAAGTCAAACACTCCAGGTGTTAGCTAGACCCGCTAGCTAGACCACAGAGGCGATTAAAATTTTATAAATTGAAATAATTGTAATAGTTATTTACCAAGTATAATTAAAGATATCTTGGTTGCCGAGGAGTTTGTTTCGCCATTTCTTCTTCTGTCTGGCTAGTTTTGCGAACGGTGGTAGTTTAGGACCATCACGATCACGTGAGCTTACAAACAAAAAAACCGCATCAAAGTCCGTCCATCCCCTGAAGAGTTACGATGCCACCGACACACACACACACACACACGGCGAGAGGAGGGGAGGGAGAGAGAGAGACACGTCAAACTTATAACACCCTTCGTTTTACGTCAAGGGTTAAAAAGTGTGAAATATATGTACTCAATATTTGTTTTGTATCTTTTAAAACATAGCATAAATTTCGATTAAATGTAATCGAATAGCTGATTTACGTTGTGTGAAAAATGGATGGTTTTACATTTCGGTTCGAGTTCCTTTGGGGAAATTCGCAATCGCCAGCAGCACTACTACGAACAACTTTTGTTTTCGAGTAGTTACATTAAACTTGTGGTCGTCCTGTGGTCGAAATTCGAGCATAAGAAATTTAAATTATAAGTTATTCAATATAAGTTCATTAATGAATTCAATATGATTAATAAATAACATAAAAAAATATTAAAGTTCTATTGTCAGTTATCTTTTTGATAAAAACGCCATCTCCATTATTCACGACCAACTACTTTGTTTCTGAACATTATGAATATAGCTTGTTCGCTATTTCTGATCTTTTATCTTTATCAATACATTTGTTTGTGTGTCAAATGCATAGAAGTATGTGTAACGTTTTATTTTTTAATTTTATGCACTTTATTAGCATGTTTATAGATAAAAATTAGCATTCTACACTTCTCCTACACATAAACTAAAAGAGTACTAAATTTCATATTTCTCCGTACTCGCAATTTTTTTTTAAATGGGTCCAAAGTTTTTGCTCCACGTATTAATATTATGATACTAACTATTCGAAAGATAAGGATATCGAATTGAGGATTCTAGTGGGTACAGTGACTTCGAAAACCTACACCCCGACACAGAACATCGTCTCTTATTTCGAATTTATACAAAAGATTTTATAGCATCTTTAAATATTAACAAAATTAAAAATATTTTTATTGGGTCATTCACTTAAAATTATTGCTTTAGTAATAAACGGTATTGTCTATATTTAGCTACAATATTCAATTGCTGCATTTTACATGGAGCTTTTCCTGATTTGAGGCTGTATGTTTCTATATGTTTGTTACGCGACAACTCGGGTAATAATATATTAATTTTAAGCTTTTTTTTTAGAAAAAAAGGCATAACTCTGCGGTGATCTGCGGTGATATAAAACTTAGTAATATGGTACGTAAATATTTGAATAGTGTCAAAATATTTTGATGATAAAAATACTGGATGGAAAAATGTCTTGAAATAAATGGCTATTTTTTTAAATAATTCTAACTCAACCCACGGCTTTGCTGCGTGCGTAATAATCGATAATCGTAATAATAAATAAATGGTAACCTTGACGGTGATTATGATGATAATGATTATGATTCTGATGATTATGAAGATAATGATAACGATAGGTAAGACAAAGTAACTGTAATAATAACCACGTATAAACTGTTCAATATATATCAATTAAAACCGTCCGTTTATTTGTCAATACGGATATCGGCCAAGCAGCCTCCGAGGACAGTTATTTTGCATATAACATCGCTCGTTATACTAATAGCCGTCATTAATGGTTCAAACAGAACACTCTCTGTTTATTATTTCAGTTATCTCTACATTATGTTTAATTTAATTACATTTTCAAAGTTTGCAAATGCCGAAACATCATTTTACCAAGTGCCGATGAATCTACAAGAACTTTTTAGAAACGTAGTCAGGTGGTCACTTCATCAGTAGCGGAAATATTTAGTACTCAATTTATATTATCGGATTATTCATATGAATAATATTCAGTCAATCACACTAGGTACTTAAAGATACTTACTGAAATAATTCACACCCGTATCACGGAAAAAATTGACTGAAGCATAACAAGGGCACCCACGATTAGTTGAAAGTACTTGGTCCCACAATGTTCTTAAGATGTCTACTGTCAAACCTATCGTCGACCGGGCTCATATACAGTGTCGGTACTTGTACAGGAATCGATTTCGAGACCTCATACAGTGAATGTTGATGCTCATCAGTAGGTAAGCGTTAGATAAATTAACTTAGTATAAGCAGAAACTAATTAAATATTTACTACTTCACGGTTTAAGTAGGATTGACCGCCGGTACTATTAAGCAGGAGAAGTCGTTGAGTAGCATATGCTCACATCTTAATCCTTAAACGCCAACCAGCACATGATTATAAATTGCCCATACAGCTCCCTCTTTTGAATCAAACCCACAACTCCACCAAAGAAAAATTCCTTATGATATGATACTTTGAAAAAAAAAATAAAGAAAACAATTCTAGTAATATCAATATCAGTTTACTGTTTAAATTTTAATCCAGGTAACGTTGCTGAGCACTGGAAGCTTTTCAATGTGTAGGCCTCATTGTATCTTCTTATCTATATAGATTCTTAAAAACATAGTGTAATCCACTAGTTCCAGGTTATTCCCATTAAGTTGAAAATTGGTATTAATCTGACTTATAGTAGGCATTGAAGATTTGACACTTTTTGTTTTATTTTCGTTTAAAACATGATTATATACATTAAACTGGAGTACATCATTTGAAATTTCATTGTTCATACCATCATACTTAGTTGTGCATCTTAAATAAAATAAAGTGTCATCCTCAAACAAGACAATTTCATATCTGTCTCTTACCTAATAATGTAAGTCATTAATATATATATTAGAAACAATAAAGGCCAAAGAATGGAACCTTCAACACCTTCAACCCAGTCAACCTTCTAAACTACCCCATTTAATTAAGAAATCGAAAGATCGGCTGCTTTATTTCTAATACCACCTTTGGCATAGCACCTTAAACGGAGTGTCATAGTTAACATTATCAAATGCCCTGGACAAATCACATAAAATACACAAATTTCACCAAAAAATTCTAGAAAGATAGTCTAGAAGGCTTCATAATTTTTCTGTAATACTTTCACATCAGTATCAACCGGCGATCTACCTTTTATAAAACCAAACTGTTTAAAAAAACCCAATTTGTTAAAATGTAATAATACTTGATTAGTCAAAACGGAGACAGATCGGTAGTCGGTAAGATCAGATAAACTTCCAGATTTTTACAAAGGTACCACCTTGCTAAGTTTCTTAACATCAAGAAAGATTCCGTGCAAACCAGACAAATGGAATACTTGTAATAACTATCTTTTTAATTCTCCAACAATCGCGTTTATTGATTACTAACTGACCCGGCGAACTTCGTATCGCGTTGACATTAACAAAATCTAATCCAATCCAAAGATTACAAGATTTCTATAGATATAAATAAAAAATAAAAAAAATGTCACATTCATATTTACTTTTTGTTATTACTGAAGAAATATCATTTGTTACTTCAGTAATGATTCTGCAGTACTATAAATGATGAGCTGAGAATTGTAGTAGTTTCTGCAGCAATATTTTTTTATTGGATAGGTCAGCAAGCACCCGGGTCACCTGAATGTAAGACACCATAGAGTTGATATACTGCGGGGAGGATGTTAGCCTATGATGCAAGTCTACCAGCTATCTTATTCTCCAGACTGGAACATGAGAGGGCCATTATGACGACAGGAATAGATAAGGCGGTAGATCCCTACCCGGGCAAGTCGCACAGCACCCTATCAACAGTAATCTAGTCGGTGCTGACCTACATTTTAACCAGTACTCACCTCTGTAATCAGTAGTCGCCTTTGTGGTCTAACGGTCCAGGTGTTGACTTGACTGCATAAGGTCCCGGGTTCGACTCCCGGGTCGGGCAATTAAAAAAGAAAATTGGATTTTCCAATTTTCTAATATGAAAAATGTTGCTCGGGATTGGAAATATGCCCGGTTGGCTATAGGCTTGTCAACTATCACATTGTGGGACTTAGTGTCTTCGGCTAGTCGTAGGTGCCCTTGTTGTGCCTCTGCCTACCTCTTCGGAGATATGGGCCGGCAGATGCTTACTCACCTCTTACGAGCTGCCTAACAGTCTGGCCACGGGACACTCGCTAATGCGGACGGCGAAGCGTCTAGCGACCGAAATAAATATATAGCAATGTTCTTAGTAAGTCACGCGCCATGACGACCAGCGAAGCGACCGGCGAAATGTATCGAGATTCGAGCGAAACGCGCAGGCAACTTATATAAACGTAAAAACGTAAAAAAAACGTATTAATCAGTCAGAAGGTCCTGTATTGGTAAGAAGCAAGCCATGGAGTCGAGCGGCAGTCGCGGCGAAAAGTTCATTGATTTAAATGAGTTTAGTTGTTTTGGCCGCGAAAAATGAACACCGAGATTTTTATTTGCTGAAATGCTGTAAATAATGTCAAAAACAATTTTTATATTTGAAATTCTGAAAAAGTCTATGCAGATAGAACAGTACAGATAGACAGTTTGAGGTCTGGGCTCCTTTGAAGAATAGATAGAATCCCTTCTACCAGGCAGTTCGAAAAGGGTGAGCATAGGCTTACTGTCACTAACACCGTGACATCTGTCTAGGTGGAAGTATTTTGCAGCGACTCGCCCAGATTGGTGTCTCTGCCTAACCTATTCTAGCTCTCATAACGTCGATGCTTGCCGTTGATGTATTCCGGTTCGGAGGGTACTATGACTATATTAACTTACTTTTGTTCTAGGCCTCAGGCTGGCACACACCAATACCACGTTTGGTGTCTCTAGGACAAACAGACGTTTGCCTTCCAATATCATAAAAAAAACATTTCACTATGGGACATCCTCACTGGTCGCGGCGGCAAACGCGACTGCCCGTAACCTCCAAACGGTGCCGCGCGAATGGTCGTCTCGCCAGACGCTTTGTCGTTCGCCCCGCCGACTCTCGTGGCCTAGCCGTAACAAATAGAAAGGCAGATGTTCTATTACTATTCTATTCAATAGACCCATTTTATACAATACTTTTTGTTTTCTTTATTGCACGGGAGCAAAGTACGATTGGGTTCGATGAGGTTCGAATGTATCTAAACAAAACCCCACATAGCATTTAAGTTTAAAAAAAAAACTCTTACTGCAAGCTAGATAGAAGATGTTAGTAAATTGGAAGCTAACACAAAGCTAAAAATTAACAAGGGGAACTTGAAAACAGCCCTTTTTAAGACGCTTAATATAAATTCGTAAGCTGTTTTTTGCCTCATAAGATACAAGTTTTGTATGAATTCGTAATATGTGTAATATAGCGGTTACAAAGTTCTTGTTATTTTGTGGGTAATAAAGCATATTAAAGTTATTACATTTCATAAGTACTTTCGTACTGTTCCGCTACTGTTTGGTGTATCAGTTTTATACGAAAGTAATTTGAAATTAGAGCAAGAAACTTTGACTTGTACGCTTCGAAATTTCGTCGCGAAGTTATTAACAAAACAAGATTAGGAATTTTAGTATATTTATACTACAAATATATTTTCATTTTTTTACATAAAAGTTCAGTGAATTAGCACACGAAGTGAAAGATAACCATGGCCTATTGACACCATAGATATTATAAATGGGTCGCTGTCTACTTCAGGAGATTAGTCTAATTACTTACAAGTTTACCGGCTACCATACTATCGGGACCGGAATATGACAGTCATTTTGGCGGCAGAAATAGGTAAGGCGTTGATCTCCACCCGGGCAAGTTGCTGCACATCACTCGACCACCAATGGTCTAGTTTGTAATACCTGTCAGGGACGCAGATGGTCTATTTAATTTAGCAGACTTATCTTATATGGTTAGAAGGAATAAGCTCCCGACTCTCCTAATGATAAATGACAACCACAACTTAGACCTATAGACACCGTGTACATAGTTACATGTCCTGTGGGTGCAAAGATTGAAAAGTGGTATTAATCTGACTTATAGTGGGCATTGACAATTTAACACTCTTTGTTTTATTTTGTTTGTAAGTCTATCGGTTACTCTACCCAAGTCAGGTACCCATACAAGGAGGCAGACCATATGCTTCTGTCGCTGCCAGAGAGGGGCTTATGGTCTTTTATAGATAAGAGATTCAATACAATACGAAGAGTTTACTTATTTCATTTATAATTTTTAGTCTTTACAAAATGCCAAAAGAAAATTAAATTAAAAATATCAATAAAACTACAATAGATGAGCTTATCCAACAGCGATGTTTTTCGGTCAACCCAGTTACATGAATAAAGAAAGCAAGTAAATTAAAATAAAAAAACTTTGTTAGAACAAGCTTTTATTTAAATGCTCTAAAAAGAAGAAAATAATATTTTTTACTTTAAAAATATTAACAATTAACTTACAACATCATTAAACACAACTTATATGACCATAAAAACTTGTCGCGATGATCAATATTTAATTAAAGTAAAGTATCTTCAGGCTTTCACGAAGAGGTAGGCAGAGGCACAACCAGGGCACCCACGACTAGCCGAAGATACAAAGTCCCACAATGTGATAGGTGGCAAGCCTATCGCCAACCGGGCACATATCCTATCCCGAGCAACGTTTTTTTTATTAGAAAATTTGGAAAAACCCAATTTTCTTTTTGATGCCCGATCTGGGATACGAACCCGGGACCTCATGCAGTCAATTCCAACAACTGAACCGCTAGACCACAGAGGCGATAGTATTTAATTAAATTGAAATTTTATTAATTTAAACTTGTAGAGCATTCCAGAGCTTTGTTTTTTTTAAGACATTGTAAGGCAAACAATCAGACGGATTTTCTGATGGTAAGAAATTTACGCCACCTGGAGACACCAAAAGTCATAATGGTGCGTTGCTAACCTTAGGCCGGAATGTAAGGCCTCAAGCATAAATAAGTTTACTGGCTACCTTAAACACCGAACCGGAACACGTCAACAGCAAGCGCTGACGTTATGGCGGTAAGAATAGGTACCAACCAAGGTAGTACCAATCCGGGCGAGTCGCTGCGAAACTCTACCATCTTTCAGATGGCACGTTGCTAGTATCGGTAAGCATGTGCTCGCCTTTTGCGAGCTGCCTGGCACAAGAAGGCAAATGGTCTACTACGCAAAGCCCGGACCAACACAGAGGAAAACCGTTGAAGGGCAAAAGCTACTATACAACAGGGTTCGCTTAGGTGATTTGAGGTGGTACATTTATGTTAAACCCCGATGTCGCTCAGCCCTCGGCACGACCCCACCTTGACTTGGGTTTTTGGAAGAATGCGTCACTTATTTCAGCTTACACCTTACTTGAGCCTACGAAGCATAGGTCCGGGATTGATTTTAGTGTTATCCTTCTCCTAAAAATGTTGCAGATCAATGCTGATGACGACCATCCCTCCAAATCACACAAATCTAAGTTAATCAATCGATGTTACTGAATTAAAAAAAGTTTAAAAATTTTTTTTTCTCAGCAATCCCTTTCATTATAGGAATGCACAAAAAACTTCAAACGTGCACCATATTGGATTTAAAGTGACGTCAAAAGTATTTTCGGCAAAGCCTTTTTATTTAAAAAAAATCAAAAAATGTTTATTCGATTCTTTTTTGTACATTAACACAATGCGATCGGAGTCTCCTTTTAAGTGCAAGCGCACTTGTGTTAGGTGACACCGCTCTTCCATTTGATACCCATATTGTAGAAATACACTTAAAAATAACTATTCCTTTATATTTAATGCATTTTTATATGTCGGATGGTCCGCTATATTGGATTTAGAATGATGTCAAATTATTTTTCGAGTTGCTCTCAATAAGCCGTTCGTATAACACCCATATTGTAGAAGTGCAATAATATAACGATCCGTCATCTTGGATGATCCACGTTACTGGATTTACGATGACGTCATATTATTTTTCGAGCTGCTCTAAACGAGTAATTTCAATTGATACCCACATCCTAGAAGTACATTAAAATAACTATTTCGCCATCTTGGATGATTAATCATATTAGATTTAGAATGATGTCACATTGTTTTTCGAGGTGCTCTAAACGATCCCTTTCATTTGACACCCATATTGCAGAAATGCATAAAATTCCGCCATCTGAAGTAGTCCACCATATTGGATTAATAATCACGTCACATTATTTTTCCAGTTGGTCTCAATGAGCTCTCTTAAGTCTTAAGTGATATCCATATTGTAGAAGTGCATAAAATAACTATTCCGCCATCTTAAGAAGTCCACCATATTGGATTGAGAATGACGTCACATTATTTTTCGTGTTGGTCTCAAAAAGCTCTTTTAATTGGTACCCATGTTGCAGAAATGCATTAAATAACCATTTCGCCATCTTAAGTAGTCTACCATATTGGATTCAGAATGACGTCACATTATTGTTCGTGTTGGTCTCAAAACGCTCTTTTAATTGTTATCCATATTGTAGAAGTGCAATAAAAATAACTATTCCTTCATCTGGAATGATCCGCCATATTGGATTTAGAATAATGTCACTTTAATTTTCGAGGCGCTCTTAGCAAACCCTTTCATTTCATACCCATATTGTAAAAGTGCATTAAAAATAACTATTTCGCCATCTTGAATGGTCCATCGTTTTGGATTTATAATGACGTCATGTATTTTCGTATAATGACGTCAAACTAAACGTGTAGGTATACGAAATTTCAGCTCAATCGGTTTAAGATATCGACTTCAAAATTGAGTTCAAAGATTCCACCCGAACTAACATACATAGATACATTGCAAGATAAATAAAAGCTTTTAAAAAGTGACACACTTATTACTAAAGTATTAAAAAATGAAACAAATTGACGAATAATAAAATTTCATTTCTGCATCACGAGAGAAGTTTTAAGGTTTCTTATAAAATAGACAGATATTTGTTGCAATTTTGTGACGCAAGTAATAAAATAAATAAATAAATAAATATCCTTGCACAAGTTACACAAATTCAATCTTACTTATAATCTCAAAGAAAGCAAAGTACATGCTTGTCTTTTTGGGTGTTAGTTAAGAATTCTAATACTTAAACAGATACCAAAATAAATTTAATAAACACCCTGACCCGGAAATGCAGTCATCTAAATGTTCATCACAAAATGCCTGCCCCCGTCGGGAAACCATAGCCTCGCGGTTGGTCGATGTAGTAAGGCGTACACGCTAGCCTCTCCACCAACGCGCAACGAGGCGGTCTACTTATTTTAAGTTACCGCCTAACTTTAAGTTAAACTAAAATTACGACTAATAAAATAATAGATTAAAACTAATCTTAAGTTAAATTTAAAGTTAAGCTTATTTTGAATTAATTTCTTTTAGCGATAAGTAATAGAACGGGACAAAATACGTTTGGTGCTATCAGATCATTTAGTACTAGACATATCTACAGAATTTTAATCCCTTCCTATAAAAACATTGATTAAAACATCACACCAACGTCACGTTTTGGAACGAAGTTCCTTACGGCAGGCTTAGAGGAGATAGGGATTTTGCTGCGCGACCAAGCTGAAAAAAAATGAGATGGTAAAAACCGTAAAAAAAACCGTGGAATAAAACCGTTAAATGAGACGTGCAATCGAGATTCAAGAGTAACCCTACAGAAAAGGAATTAAATTAATAAAGAAATGAAAATAATATCTTTATACACTTTTAAAGTATTAACACATTTAAATAAGGAAGGCACTTGAATCTTTTGTGAAACATTTCCTTTAAAACAAAATTTCCAGATATTTGCGGGCTGTCTGTGATAAAAGCTCTGCTCTCGTATTACGCAAAATAACGGAACAGCTTGCACTTGCTCAAAATTTTTAGTAATATTTTCTTTAATCTACGGGTGATCGCGCACGGCTAACCCTCAATCGACGAGGCTTAGGTTCTATTTCTGGCAGCAAGTATTTCTTTTCCGAATGAAGCTCCCTTGAATATAGGCCAATAACTAATAACCCATACACGTCAAGTCCTTTGCGAGGTTGGTATATGATTAACAAGCAACGCATAAAACAATGTAGTAAATAGAAGTAGACTTGTGCAATAGTCGTTTTATCCCGGTCATCATCCCCTAACATCTATGGTATCTGTGGGCCTCTTACCTTATGGTTGTCTCTTACCATCAAGAGCGGCATGTGCTTGTTCGCTGACTTCTACCATAAAAACGAACAAATGCTAAAGTTATGATGATTGGTACCACCTGGTAACAATGCCAACTTCAATGTTTTTTTTTAAATTTTAGGAGTTCCCGTGACCACCTGTGACCTGTGTTCCTGTGTTCCTTTTCCATCATGACATCTACTCCATTACAAGGTAACTTTTGATTATCATTATGCCAAAACCAGCTCAATCATCGGTTGCGGATAACTGCTTTAAAATTGAGTTGCAAATTACACTCGGACAAACATATTTACATTGTAAGAGAAACAAAAGCTTGTATAAAATAGAATCTCATATTTATTTCAGCTACTAGAAAAAGCTACTAAAAAAATTTATTATGTAAATTTACATTTTAAACCTTCCTTGAACTTCAACAAACGTTTGAACCCAAATTGGCAAAATCGTGTATATTTAATTACTCTATATTTTTCCAATGTAACAAAAATAAGAGATGGAATATTTTAGACGCATTAAATTAGTCTAAAATAGACATATTTGTGATGTTATTAATCAACGTTTTGATTTAGCAGCACTGCACGTCTTTTGTCTTTTTCTATTGTTTCAGTTGGAAGAAGACAGCGAAAATTTAAGATTAGTTTAGTGGATGCGCATCAGCATGTCCAAGTATTTTAGAGTTTTATTGAGACTCAGAAACAGCATTTCATTATTATACATGTAGAAGATATTTAGACAACAATTAAAACGAAAAATATGCATAGTAAGTACGAGTATACTACCAAGAGCAAAGTGCTTACTGAAATTATGTCAATGTTTCTGACGTTTTATAAAAAAACCTTGAAACTATTAGAAGATTTAGTTTTCAAAAAGTGGTTAAGTGCGAGTCGGACTCTGCGTTGAATGGTTCTGCACTTGGAAAAAAAACATATCAGGGATGCATTTTGAGAGCAGGCAGTAATATTTTTAACTTTAACTGCAATAATCGACTGCGATTCCCAATAAATCACCTTGTGTATAAAGTTAAGAATTTTCCTCAATTGCCCTGGATTTCTATTATCATATCTCAACTTGATGATGATGGGACGACGTTGAAAGTACTCTCATTTAAATAATAAAAATCGGTACAGAAATAACGAAAAAATCGATTAGCATAGGTACATAAACAAACCTCATTTTTTTAATTAGCTTAAAAATACCATTGTTTTATCACCAGTAAAAAACAATTTTGTTTGTCGTACAAATTGTACAAATATTTTTGAAGTGAACATTTTTTTAGCGGCATTGCGCACTTTTTGGAATGGGTAAAAAAACTTCTAAGCTCGAGTCAGGACACGTGACCTGATCAAAAATTCGTAAGACGGCTCAGGGCGCTTGCGCGAATGTGCGTGTTGTCATGTTTGTGTACGATAGCGCAAAAAATGAACATTGCATTTTACTACATAAATGATAGTACTACAAAAAGCAAATTGCGTAAATTTATTCCCTAATCATTACAAAATATTAAAAATGCACAACGTTAATACTCAAGTTTTCACTTCTGCCGGCACTCCCGGAGTGGAACCTGATTTTTTTATTCAACTATCTTTCAAACTTTTGACTTTGAGAAAACGTTTTTAGACACTTCGAAGTCACCCTGCATGTAAATTTGATAACAAAAATAGTTTTAATTCAATAGATGGAGAGGGCCGCTTATTTTATTTTATATTCATAATGTGGCTGTTAAAATTAATATTTTAAGTCTCCACTGTGCAGCCCTATTAGTGTTTTTTTTAAAAAAGGTGATGTGACATACGAATGGATGGACAGAAGAACATATCAAATCAATAAGAGTTCTTTTTTTACGTCTTTTGTCTACGGTACCCTAAAAATGGTCACTTTTATTGCTTCTGACTCCGCTGGTTTTTTGTTTTATTTCAGTACTTAAAAAACGAAAAACAGCCTGCATTCTTCTTCATCATCATAATTATTAGTCGTTAATCCCGGTTTTTCCTTACATTTAAAAATTGTCCATTCTCTTACTTCTAAACTTCGCTCGCAACTCTAATAGAGAGTCCTTTGACACTCACGGCTTGGTCTCCTCCTATCTGACTACAGTTTGAAAACGTTGTTAGTGTACGGTAGATAGGATTAATTTTAATAACATTTTAAAACTGATTTTAATAAATAATAAATCTTGGACATGAATATAAATATTTCATTCAAATTTTATAATCTATATATTTTTACGTGATGCCAAAACTTTGAACCCCTTTTTACGAAAATTACGCGGACGCATGAGCATAACATTTGGCACACTTATAGTTTATGTGTAGGAAAAGTGCAGAACGCTAATATTTTGCAATAATAATGCTTATAAAGTACATTAAATCGATAAATAAAACATTACCCACACTACCATGCATTTGATACACACAAACAAATATGTTGTTGTTGATGATAAAAGATCACAGATGGCATTTTTTCATTATTAAAATTTGGATGTTAAAATGGTCAAATTTCGACCAATGGGCGACCACTAGTATGTAATTAAGTAATGTTTTTTTATAATCGCCTCCATAGTCTAGAGGCCCGGCGTTGGACTTGTCGTCTCGTTCCCGTTCTCGGTCCCGGGTTCGATCCCCGGGTCGGGTTTTATATAATAGAAAATGTGCATTTTCAATTTTCTTATAAAATAACATAGCTCGAGATTACGAGTAGATATGTGAACGGTGGGCGATAAAATTGCCACCTATCACATTGCGAGACTTAGTGTCTTCGGCTAGTCGTTAGTGCCCTGGTTGTGCCTCTGACTACCTTCTTCGTGGAATATGGGTCTGAAGATACTTTGTTAATATTTAAATATTTGCACACCATGATGGTAGAACATGATAGTATGCTTAAACATTTTTTATAACTACTTCTAAATACACATATTCAGCAAATTCTTAAATACTTTCATTTCATTTCATTTCACCACGCACCCATCGCAGCATAGCCTTTTCGTAAAAAGCTAACATCCGGAGCACGATGTAGCCGGCAAGCTCTGGGTTTATGAGGGCAGGAATATGTAAGGCGGTGGTACCAATCCAGGCGAGTCGCTGCAAAATTCTATCACCTAGTCAGATGTCACGCTGCTAGTGACGGTAAGACAATGCTCGTCTTTTATGAGTTCCCTGGCAGGAAGGCCCATGATCATTCCTGCATAACAGCACGGACCCACACGGGGTTTCAATTTAGCTATTCTTCTTTCTTTAGGTTTAAAAGTAAATGTGTTCTTGTCACTATCAGTTCAATCACGATTAATGATTTGATATCTAACATTTATGTTTGATGTAGGGGTTTTTAAAGTTTCGAAAACCTCCATATCCACTAGTGGACAAAAGCAGTTACTTAGCTACATTACTCCGTTAGTGAAGTCAACCAAACTATGGTTAAATTTAGTGCTTTTATTATGATTTGCTATAGACTTCTTTCCAAATTTTAAGTGTCGTATATAGCAATTTTGGTCAGGAAATTTAGTTCTCTTAGTTAGCAGTACAGGCGCTGTTTGAATTTTTCGTAAAAACGATTTACGGAGATGATATTGAGTAGGTACATCGCGGTAAAGTCATGGTTAGTGCTCTATAACTAAGATACTGGACTGTCTCGTTGGTCGAGAGGCTAGTCCTAACTTCACTGATCAACAGTGAGGTTCGGGTTCGAATCTCGATGGGGGCAAGCATTTAGACTTCTGCATTTCCAGGTCTCGATTTATTATATTTACTCTTGTATGTATTCATGTATTTCTATATACTTGTATTATAATAGATGACTAACATCAATAATACAAGCACATATTTTGCTTACTTTGGGGTTAGATTCAAATTGTGTAACTTGTCCAAGGATATTTATTTAAACTATCGATGGCGCTAAGTTTGACTTATATTCTTGCCATTGCTGTGTTCTGGTTTGAAAAGAAGGTAATCTTACTTTAACAAGTGGCCCAACATCCCAGCGTCAACAATGCATTATCATCTTTATGTATACTCGATTATTTATTTATTTTCCCATTAAGGAAATTCGTTTTCTGCCTTTTTATGTAACAAAAACAAGTAATAACAAACACATTAATAACAAAAAGATAACATAAGTTTCATCATCAAATATCCAATTATGATTACGGTCGAATATCCATTCCGGGAAAACAGGTACGGTATTATTGAGTCAAATGAATTATATAAGTCAGGTGTATGATTTGGAGTTCCCTTGTGCGTTGTAGCAAGTATTTCGAAGGCGTAGGGCGCTGACGACCCCATGGCGCACTAATGGAAAGCGTGAAATATTTAGAATAAAAATCCAACTTCGGTTTCAATACGAAAATTATATAAAAAAGTATCCTTACTGCCATATCCCCGTAAAGGCAGAAGCATAACAAGAATTAGTGGAAGCCACTAAGTCATATAGTGTGGTAAGCATCTACCGGGCACATATACAATCCCGGGCAACGTTAGTTTTATTAGAAAACTTAAAAAACCTCATATTCTATTTTTGTGGCCTGACCCTGGAAACGAACCCGGTACCTGAAGAAGTCAAGTCTGACACCGGACCACTAGACCACAGAGACTATTATTCATCTACGTACCCAAAAACAAAGTATTAACTTCGATTCCTGGAGTTTTGGCGCCATCGAGAGAAAAGATGGTCGAAGTTTTTTTCAAAATTATTGAATCTCATGTTAATATTGAGTTAAATTAATCAATTTTTGTGGCATTTTGTACAATTTTGTTCCGTGAAAGTGCACAAATGAAATAATCATGAAGAAATTAGCGTATCGTATATTTCCTCGTTGCTGCCAAATCTCATTACATGAGCTTGTGTAAAAAGGCCACCGCTTTACCCAAGAGCCTGACATGACTTACTGACGACTTATGACTAATTATAATTGATATAAAATTTGATGCAAATTTCTACTTGACTAAAGGCAAAATACTGAAAGAAAGAAAACTTCGATTGCTCTGAAATTCCATTAGTTTGAGACTTGGTTGCAATGGAACCACCTCGGAAGTACTATCTCATATAAGTAAGTATCTCTCCGCCCATATCCCCGAAAAGTTAAGCAGAGGCACAACCACGGCACCGAAAGACCGAAGCCGATAGCTGAAAACGCTAAATCCAATAGTCTGATAGGTGTTAGGTAAGCCACATTACCTCATTTTCTTTTTGTTGTCCGACCCGGGAATCGAACCCAAACCTCATGAAGTCAAGTCCAAAACTTGGACCGCTAGACCACAGAGGCGATGATGAAGTACAATTTTTCAATTAAAAAAAATAAATCGGTTCATAAATGACTGAAATATAGATTACCATAATACATAAGAAATATACAGGGTTACTTTCAAAGGACCAGCTAAATTTTTAAACATGGGGTAAAGGTTTAAATAGTAATGAATTATAAATATCAATTGTAATATTTATTATAAGCCTTCGTGTAAATCAGTCCTCCCAAATGGTTTACATGTCGTCATACTCTGTCGTACGTAGTACGAGTCATGACGTCACCAGCCTGCGCATGTGATAATGATCGGCGGGAACCAGTTGAATGCTTTGTTCGGATTATAACCATACATTTTGTTTTGCGTCGGATAAAAAAATATTTTTTTCAACTACTATTTATTTCAAAGATCGAACGTGTTATCGATTCCCAATCATCTCTCAAAAATGGCTGGTCTTTTAAATGTAACCCTGTATAAAAGTCTAACATATAACCTCCTTCTCTTTTCGAAATCGGTTTACAAAAGTTAAATATATGTTAACAACTGTTTTTTGACTATATTTACGCTTAAATGGAGAAGAATTGCAGTTCAGCAGTAATACAATCTTCGAAGTTAACAAGCCAAGTGGATAGTGATCTAAGTGAAATAGCTCAATAACACGGTTTCGTTGATTTGGTCCCCGTGGTGGTCCGGGCTCCTTTGTAGAATAGACCATCTGCCTTCCGTGCCAGGCAGCTCGTAAAAGGCGAGCATAGGCTCACCGTCACTAACACCGTGACATCAGACTAGGTTGTAGAGTCTCGCAGCGACTCACCCGGATTGGTACCACCGCCTTACCTATTCCTGCTACCATAACGTCATGACGTGTTCCGGCTTGGAGGTTAAGGTAGCTGGTAAACTTACTTTTGCTCGAGTCCTAACATCTCGGCCTCAGGTTGGCAACGCACCATTACCACCTTTGGTGTCTCTAGGCGGCGTGAATTTTTTAAACATCAGGAAATCCGTCTGCTTGTTTGCCTTCCAAAATCATAAAAAAAATCTCCTAATTCAGATTGGTAAATAATTTAATTGGGACTGGCTAACAGGTGGGCTCTAAGACTAAGTTCTTACAACTTCCGCATCAATACTCCAACGGCCTACTTCTGCTGCCATTATATCTAGCTCTTATTATCTCGCTGTCGCCTCTGTGGTCTAGCGGTTCAGTTGTTGGTATTGAGTGAATGAGGTCCCGGGTTGGGAAACAAAAAAAATGGGTTTTCCCAATTTTCTAATAAAAGAATGTTGCTCGGGATTGGAAATGTGCCCGATTGGCGATAGGCTTGCCACCTATTACATTGTGTTACTTAGTGTCTTAGGCTAGTCGTGGTGCCCTGGTTGTGCCTCTGCCTACGCCTTCGGGGATATGGGCGTGAAGATGCTTAGCACTGTAGTGTGTTCTAATTTATTAAATATATTCTTGTATCTATTTAAGTATTTCTATGTATTAGTATCGTTGACTAACACCCATAACACAAGCATATAATGCTTTGGGGTTAGATTCAATTCGTGTAAATTGTTGTCCAGGGATATTTGTATATTATATTAAATCATTACTTTGTCTATATTTGGTAGATCTTATTTGATAGATAAATATGAAGGAAAGTGTAGTCGGTGAACTTGTTTAGGTAAGATGCTAAATATCTCAGGTTTGTGTTGTAAACGCATTAACCTTAGTGGCATTAAGACGAAGTGTATTTATCCCTATCAGGAAATCCACCTGCATGCTAATTTTCCTGTATCATTAATTATTGCACCAAGCACAGACTATGTTGACAAGTACAGATTTTCTTTTGTTGTGTGATAGCTCAGTGACCCGTGTACTTGACACAGGTCTCCATAAAATAAATGGCCTGCAGACAATATAGATGTTACAGGTTCGTCGCAGTTTTGCGGGACGGAATGTTAGGCCTGTTGTGCAAGTCTACCGGCTACCCTACCCTCTGGATAGGAACATGACCGAGTCATTATGAACGCACAAATAAATGAGGCGATGGATTCCTACCCGGGCCAGTTGGGGGACAGCTCTCGACCACCAGTAGTCTTGTTGGGACTGATCTATATTTAGACCCGTGCTGGCCTCTTAAGCTGTAAGTTCCACAGTCACTGCTATGACTGACGGATAACCGAATGACGAATAATGCAAGGAAGTGGAAAATGACTGACGTTTGCATACCTATGTCATAATAATTAACAAATTTTCAAACGTTTCTCATGATTAATGGGATTGACTGACGTCAATTTGTGATATCTAATAGTATGCTACATAATGTTATCTGTTTCGTTTTGTTATAAAATATTCAGAGGAAAAAACTACCGCAGTATTACGGATAGTATTATCTGAACTGTCATATACGTTCTTTTATTTTCAGTGACAACGTTTTAAATTCATTCGAGCTTGAATTATGGAAGTTGGGGTCCCTTTACATACTTGTTATAAGTAAGTTACAAATTGGCAAAATCATACCCACCGCCTCGTTGGTCGAGTGGCTAGCGTACACTCCTAACTATATCAACCGGCTGCAAGGCTAGGGTTCGATTCCCTACGGGGGCAGGCATTTGTGTAATGAACATTTAGATGTCTGCCTTTCCGGGTCTGGGTATTTATTAAATTTATTCTATATCTATTTGAGTATTTCTATGTACCAGAATCGTTGACTAACACCCATAACACAAGCATATAATTTGCTTACTATGTGCTTAGATTCAATTTGCGTAACTTGTCCAGGGATGTTTATTTATGCATACCTACAATAAATGGAAGTCCTCTTCGTAGTCATCTTTCTCAATTCATTGGCTCGATGACAAATGTGATCTCGTTGAAGAAGAGTAAAACCCATTTTTTTATACAAGAGGAGGTAAACAAGCAAGTGGGTCACCTGATGGAAAGTGATCACTGACGCCCACGGACATCCGTAACACCAGGAGTGTCTCAGATGTGCTGCCGACTTTAAGGCAGGAGTACGCTCTTTTCTTGAAGGTCCCTAGGTCATAATCATTTGGGAATACCGCCCTCGGTAACTGATTCCACAAAGGTGTTGTGCGAGGTAAGAAATATCTTCGGAATCGTACAGTTGCAGATTTAACCATTTAACCTATGTTCGACTTTTACGAGTTGCCAGGCAGATAGACAGATGGTCTTTTCTACCAGCGAACGCGGATCAACAAAAGTAAAAATGTGGTTAGACCTCAATCTCATTTTATACACCTCACATGAATATTTTAATTTAATTTCTTTATCTATTAAAAAATAAAAAAAAATAAAAAAATTAATAAATTCAATTACTTTATATATTAAAAAACACATCAAAATCCGTTGCGTAGTTTTAAAGATTTAAGCATACAAAGGGACATAGGGACAAAGGAAGCGACTTTGTTTTTTACTATCTAGTGATATATAGATTAACAGTTATGAGTAGTATAGAATAAACAGCTTTTCTCACCGTACCCTTGTACAAAAAAAAACCCTAAGAGAGATCTCAGAAAAGAAGAAAACTGACATAAATATAAATTATACACAAATAAAATAAAATTCCATTATTAATTTTTTGCGATTATTTTATGATTATGTTGAGTTAATAAATAAAATAAAAGGGAAATATCTATTTTAACGTAAAACTAAGTTTTTGTATCTACTTATGCAAAAAATATGACAATAATCATTAATCATAAACCAGTGACTAACTTCGTTAGATTTACCATTGTTTTGCTGGTTACGTAATCGCTTCAGCTCTTGAACATTTTAGGTAAAAACTTACAATTTTAATACTTCCAGATAAACAGAAAAACTAGTCACGTTTTCTGACATTACTTAAGACAGTTGTTTTTACTTATGAATATTATGAATCTAT
>NJDC01002488.1:134706-180472 GCA_002245475.1 Calephelis virginiensis
AAATGTACTTTATGAATAACAAATTTTTAAACATTGTTTAAGGCTTAATCAAATGATTAGTTAAGAAATGTTTAGGAGGTTATTTAACTACTTTTTATGAATAAGGCAATAATACGTGATGCCAAAACTTAACCCTTTTTTACGAAAATTGCGAGGACACAGAAGCATAAAATTTGACACACTTATAGTTTATGTGTAGGAAAAGTGCAGAACGCTCATATTTTTCAATAATAATGCTTATTAAGTACATTAAATCAATAAATAAAACATTACCCACACTACCATGCATTTGACACACACAAACTAATGTATTGATAATAACGATAAGAGATCACAGATGGCACACTAAAATGTTTAGAAACAAAGTAGTTGGTCTTGAGAAATGAAGATGGCCTTCTTAACAACAAGATATTAAAATTTATTATGGTCGAATTTCGACCAACGGGCGACCACTAGTATAATAAATACTAACAAATATCCCTGGACAAGTCACACAAATTGAATCTAAATCCAAAGTAAACAAATTATATGCTTGTGTTGTGGGTGTTAGTCAACGATACTGATACATAGAAATATTTAAACAGATAAAAGAATAAATTTAATGAACACCCAGACCCGGAAATGCAGACCTCTAATGTTCACCACATAAATGCCTGCCCTCGTCGGGAGTCGGACCGAAGCCTCGCGGTTTGTCGATGTAATTAGGCATGTACACTAGCCACTCGTCCAACTAGGCCGTCACTCGACCAACGAAGCGGTCAAATCGTTGCTTTTATTATAGTTACTTTTAAAGGAATGAGAAATATTACTGATACCAAAATCCTTTATTCAAAGTATCTAGGTTCCGTATAATAATGTCAATTCTGCTTCTAACTAAACTTAATTTAAATGTGTGCTATCTTTTTCCAATTACACAAAAAGAAAAGAGATGGCACTTGTCTCGATCAATCGAACATACCTTCCCACTCTTTAATAACTAATTAAAAAAAATCACGCCCATATCCCCGAACAGGTTGGCAGAGGCACAACAAGAACACCCACGACTAGCCGAAGACATTAAGTTCCACAATGTGATAGGTAGCAAGCCTACCGGGCACATATTCAATCCTGGGTAACGTTATTTTTTTTATCCCATAACGTTATTTTCTAAATTTTTTTGATGCTCGTCACAGAGATCAAACCCAGGACCTCAAGAAGTCAAGTCCGACGCCGGACCGCTAGACCGCAGGCGATTTAGGGAAGAGCTAATTTAAGGATAAAGTTATTGTGCAACATCACACAATAGTATCCCCACGTTGGTCAAGGTCCGCTGTAGAGTAGACCATCTGTCTCTCTGCCAGGCAGCTCGTAAGAGGCGATCACTGATTAAAATATCAGTACCGACAATACCAGTGGAGGTAGGGTGCTGGGCAGCAACTTGCTTGAGGGATCCACTGCCTTACCTATTCCTGCCACCATAATGACTCGGTCATGTTCCATTTCGTAGAGTAGGGTACCAAGGGTAGAACACAGGACAGCGATGCACCTATAACATCTATGGTGTCTATAGGCTATTATTGTCTCTTACAATTAAGAGCTTATTGTTTATTATTTTTTACCCTAAAATGCCCAATACGACACGAACAGAACCATTATTAACTATTGCAATTATTATTGTCGATGACTTTGTTTTTTTACAACAAAATACGTAAATTTGTGTTTATCAGGGGCCTTTTAAAATTCAATTTCAGACAGTGTTTAGTTAAACACATGTTCAACGAGTGTTTAATTAGTATTCGTGGTAAGACGGTAGGAATCGGTTCTTATGATGTTACAAAATTTTTTTTTGTTTGTGATAGGTTTATTTTACTTACCTTTAGCCTTACTAGGTTTAAAAGATTATTAACCATGTTTTCTCATTGTTCGTTAAGGCCGATAGTCAGGGCTTTTTGTTAAGACTGATAAGATCCCTGACTTTTTTTGACGTGGTAGGTACCTACCTAAAAATAATTGGAGGCAGTTTTACTGCGCTTAATTATACATCTTACTAGCTGAATTGACATTAACAGCTAGATACTAACAGACTGTATGGATTAAGCATTGTTTTTGCTATTTTCCCTGCAACTTCTCCTGCTAATAAGTAGGTACCTAATACCACAACAAAAAAATTGGCAAAATTAGTCGATCCTTACAGGCATTATGCAATAACCGCGCGAAATGAGGATTTATTTATACATATCAAGTATATTGAGATTTTTTTAAAAGCGTTTTAATACAGCCTGTTTTTTATAGAACATCTCAATTTTTAGAGGTTTATACCTAGTCATTTTGATGAAAGAAAAAAATATGTCACGAAAGTATCCAAGCTTCGAAATCAATTAGCCTGGGCGTATAGATTTAAGCCATCATATTTTAAAAATCAGAATAGGAACATTATATTTTTAGGAATCAAAGCGAATGACAAATAAAAAAAACAATTTATTTAACAACCTAAGACTACTTTATTTAAAAAATAAACCCAGTTTTACACAACAATTAGCCAATAAATCAATAATTAAGACTGTCAACATCAGTTAATATTATTACACAATCACAAAAATAATTTATAATCGAAAATAAATCACGGTCAAAGGAAAAACCATCCGGTATGAATCCCATCCACCTCATCGATCGACGACCAAATGCCAACAGAGCTCAAGCAGTACTGTCCTTGGGGTTGGGCTTATAATATACTAGCTGACCCGGCAGACGTAGTTCTGCTTTTTTTTAAATGTGATTTCATTAAAAAAAATTGAGTGAGTATCACGCCTATCACTTAGGAGTATGAAAAATAGATAATAGCCGGTTCTCAGACCTACTGAACATGCGTATAAAGTTTGGTGAAAATCGGTAAAGCCGTTTTGGAGGAGTACGGTAACTAACATTGTGACACGAGAATTTTATATATAAGACTAGCCGACCCGGCAGACATTGTTCTGCTATTTTTAAATGTGGTTTTAATAAAAAAAATGGGCTGAGTCACCCTTGTCACTTAGGAGTATGAAAAATAGATAGTAGCTGACCTACTAAATAGGCGTATAAAAATTGGTAAAAATCGGTGAAGCCGTTTCGAAGGAGTACGGTACCTAACTAACATGGTGACACTAGAATTTTATTTATTAGATTTAAAATCATAATAGGTAGGAACATTGGCGCTAAACAATATCTAAATACGAGGGCCATTCAATAAATTTTTAGCCTAAGAAAAAATAAAGAAAATTTTGAGAAAGTAAAGATTTATTTTTCAACATAGTCTCCTTTCAATTCAATACACTTGGACCAGCGATGCTCTAACTTTTTTAACCCGTCAAAAAAATACGATTTCCCGAGGTCTTCAAAGTAGGCCTCTGTGGCAGCGATGACCTCATCATTCGACCCAAATCTTTTGCCGGCGAGTGACTTTTTCTAAAAAAAACTGAAAACTACTTGATAGACTTCAAAAAGTATTTACTGCACGATAGTAAAACTCTTTTGTAACAACAACGCCATGGGGCGATGAGGCTAAGTAATTATTGAAGGCCCCTCGTATGAATATTTAAAACAATTTCATTTGGACGAATCTACCGATTAAAATCTTCGCCATTGCCGTTCTTTTCATTCCATTCCATTGAAAATATCTTGCTTTTTCTATCGCAATCGTAATGTTAACGCTAGGTAAGAAAAGTAATCGTCTCGGTTGAAACAACCGGCATTTTTAATGTGTTAGTTGATAACTGCGGTCCGTACGTACCACTCGTGCATAGAAGTTTTGTGCTTAGTTGACGCATACCGATTGTTTACTAGCTTGTGACATACCTTCCGTACTCCCTTTGAACTCTAACGAACCCTGGATTATCTGTGAAGTTAGTCATAGCAACGTTGAACATTAACCGCCTTGTTGGATATTAAATCAAGGTAAAAAATGTTTAATTATTGATAAACAGCAATATTTATCTTGTTTTAGATCAGTGCAATTAGAAAACTTGTTTTAAAATAAACAAAAACTCTGAGATTTATGTCGTAACTTGGTTGTTTGTAATTACTCTGAATATTTTAAAAACATCTAAAGTCTTAATGTTTGTTTTATTCAAATAAGAGTAAGTAACTATGCGCATGACCTACACTATTACCTACATGGAACAAAAGAACAATATTTTCACATACCTCCATATAGGTATTTAGTATTGGTCCTTACATGAATTTAAAAATTGAATTAATGTTGTAGGTATCTATTGATTCACATACATACATACATACATATCTTCACGCCAGATCCCTTACGTGTTAGGCGGAGAGTATCGAGTGTCAGCCCTCACGATCCTGACAGACCTGTCTCGCTTCCTTCACATTCATTATCCTTTTCATACAAACACGCAGGTTTCGGAGACTCTTGACACCCTCGGATAGTATCCGATTAATCTGATCGTGAAATGTCAGCCTCGGTCTCCCCGGGTACCTACATCCATCCAAATTCGCATTGTATATCTGCTTTGTCAATCTTTCATCTTTCATTCTTTCCAAATGACCAAACCAGCGGAGCATGCCCTTTTGCATTTTAACACCAACACTTTCTTTCAATCCCATTCTTTCCCGGATCTCACTGTTACGAATGCGGTCAGCGAGCGTTACGCCACAGATTTTCCGTAGCTAGTGCTCTCATTTCGACCGCATTTATTCTACTTTTATGCTCTTTCTGACATACCTATCCAACTCTCGCCTCCATTCAATAACGTTGAATAAGCACAGAATTATGCAAAGCGAGTCTAGCTTTTTGACTCAAAACCTCGCTTTGGAATAGCTTACCCAACGCTCTATTCACACTATTCCCTGCACTCACTCTCCTCTCTACATCGACTTTACACTTTTATTTTTTTTACATTTCATACTTTTATTTTTAAATTGGCTGACCTAATCTAAATTTAAGCGAAATGATGAATTATATTTTATAACAACTCTATTAGAAATCTTTAAAATACATTCGGATTTAGGAGTTTGACGAATATAGCCGAAGCGCATAATTCAAATACCTACTGTAAGTAGGTACCTAGGTGTTTTTTCAAATTTCATTGTCTTTGTTAACGTACTTCCGATACGATTAAAATAGGTAGAGCCATGCAGTCTTATTAGGTATTGATTTTGCAAACAAATAAGACTACAATAAGACAAACAAAACAACGACCTAGACTCAGTTCTAGGATGTTCAATAGTTATAGGTATAGTCCAGTGAAGTTGTAAAAACGGCCAGGTTAGCAACATATTAGCCATTTAAAAAAAGTCATAGTTATTACTTGACAATCGTACCTATACAGATTTTGTCGATAATTAACAAATTTTGAGAACAAAGTTGTTAGAAAATCAAAAGTTGATTACTTATCAATTTTTTAGTTTTAACATAAAATGGAATAAAAGTTCTCCAGTTGACTTTTACTACTCTGTGGTGTAGCAGTCCAGGTGTTGGGCTTGTCTGCATGAGGTCCGGGGTTCGATTCCTGGGTCGGGCAATTAAAAAAAATTTGGTTTTTCCAATTTTCTCATAAAGCTTTGCTACCTATTACATTGTAGGATTTGGTGTCTTCGGGTTGTCATGGGTGCCCTGGTTGTGCCTCTGCCTACCTCTTCGTGGATATGGGCATGAAGATACTACTTAATTGATGACGAATATTATGTGCCGCCGTACGTAAGGTTCGAACACCACCTTTTACCTTCAGAGGATTATTAATCTTTAACCTACAATTGCATGTTTTTTTGTCAACGATTTTTAGAAACCCATTTATTCAGATAAGCCATCAAAGTCGCTTTTGCGAATAATCCTTTTGTTTGAATTAATTCAATTTGACTCAAAGTTTCTTCACGCCCATATCCCCGAAGAGGGAAACAGAGGCAAAACCAGAAACCCATAAATAGCAGAAGATACTAAATCACACAATTTGATAGATATTAAGCTAACGTCCACTAGGCACATGTTCAATCCCGGGCAACGTCATCTTTATTAGAACATTGAAAATACACTATTTCTATTGTTTTTGTTACCAGCTCCGAAGATTGAACCCGGGATCTCGATAAGTCAAGTCCAACGCCAAACTACTAGACCACAGAGGCGATTTGACTGAAAAATATTTCAAAAGTTTTTTCGGTAACCGATTTCCAAATGAAATCTAAATAAATTAGCCATAAACCTTAAACAGATACGTTTCATATTTTATTAAACGCGATTAAGCTTTTCGTTCTAAAAATTTGTGATAACACATAATTAAAAAAATAAAACTCGAAAATTAATACAATCCCTAATAATCCTTTGCAGAAAAGACCATCTGCCTTCCTGCCAGGCAGCTCGTAAAAGGCGAGCACAGGCTTACCGTCACTAGCACCATGACATCTGACTAGGTGGTAGAGTCTCGCAGCGACTCACTCGGATTGGTAACACCGACTTACATATTCCTGCCGCCATAACGTCATGACATGTTCCGGTTTGGAGGGTAAGGTAGCCGGTAAAGTTAGATTTGCTCGAGGCCTAACATCACGACCTCTGGCTGGCAACGCACCATTACCACCTTGGTGTCTCTAGGCTGCGTGAAGTCCCTATCACATAACAACTTCGCTTTACCAGAATAGAATACTCAATAGAATATCTCTCTTTTGAACCGAATTCAAAGAAAATAAAAACTCAAAAACACATAATAAAAACTAGCCAAATTCAATTTTTACTTAACATTTTTACTTAATCAGAATATAACAACTCTTTTTTTAACCAAATACAAATAAAAACCCCCAACCAAGTAAAACAAATAACTGAAACCAAAGTAAACCCAAAAGACTTATCTAATATAATCATTAAGGAGATTGAAGGGTTATCCAAATAAACGGTCAACCCTTGAAAGCTGGAGCCGTTCTACAGTCTTCATTAAATAAAGAGGTTTTCCGGATCCTGGTCATAGGTTGATTCGATGCTTATCTATTAAGCGGTGAATGATATAAGGTAAAAAAAAAATTAAGTCGGTTTTGTGCTTTATTACTGCAATAAACCGAAAAACCGACTCCAATTATTTTATCATTAACGGAATTTTGAAGTCTGATATGTATCTAAACTACCACAGAAGTTTTCGTTACGGTGTCAAATACACCCTGTATATTAGTACATACGACTAGACAACTACATTTTTTAATTATCGTCCATCCACAATGTTTTCTTAAGCAACAAGGTATAGCCATACATAAACAATGTCGGAAGGATAAGGGAAAATTCCTTGTAAATTAAAAAATAACAAGTCTAATGGTAAAAGGTCGAGAATTTCTCGTTTTGTAATAATTAAACAAGTTCACAATTAGCATAAATTAAACAATCGGTAATTTGAAAAATGTTTTTTAATTGTTATATTTAATTATGATCGTAACTATTGTGATAAACCTGACTCTAACTGGGTACTTACCCAATCTCGGGCAATGAGGTTTTTATTACTTGTTATCGTCGGCACTTGGTGGAATTCTATTGTATATTCACTTTTTTTAAGTAAACGCTTGTACTTTTCTACTATACTACTACGATATACGATAAAAAATACTTTTTTAACCTAAGGTTATAAAGCCCTGATGATGCTGGGTAAAAGTTTAACCGGTTGGCTATAGTATTAAATAAAGTGAAAATTGTAAAAGTACAAGCGTTTACCTAAAAAAAAGTGTATATAACATGTTTTTTTAAACTGAAAAATCCGACATTTTGTTGTCCAACCCGGAAATTCAGTTACTCAACCAACACCGGTTCACTAGACCACATACGCCAGTATTAATAACCAATCTACGTTAAGAGATCGTGCTATTTTAGATCCGTTGCCATGCTACCGCTGTTATTTTTCAATAATTAACAATAATATCTTAGCAACGAAACTCTAGAAGGTCTAGAATCTTTAATATTTTATTATTGTAGATAAGTTATTAATAATGGCCGATAGGCGATACAAAATCTAATGAAATCTCAAAAACATTTTTATAATAGGGGTAATAGCTAATAATAAACCGTTAATTTATTTGACATTTATTATTATTAAACTAGTTTATACACCTCTGCTATTTAGTCCTGTGCTGGACTTGACTTTACAGGGTCCAGGGTTTGATTCCCGGATCGGGCAATACGAACAAACTGTGTATCGTTAATTTTCTAATAAATAAAAATAAAAAAAGTTTCTAATGTTGGGCGGGATTGTACATGTGCCCGGTAGGCACCTATCGCATTGTAGGACTTAGTGTATTCGGCTAATATGTGCCCGGTTGGCAATAGGTGTGTCGCTTATCGCATTGTCTATTTTAGTGTCTTCAGCTAGCCCTAGATACTCTCGTTGTCTGTCTCAGCCTACCTCTTCGAGGATATGGGCGTGAAAATACTTATGTTAATATTAGGTATAACTAAATAGCGAACAAGCAGACGATCCTCTTCACGATAAGACAACAATCCTTAATAACATTTGGTTGGTATGATAACTGTTGCTAAACAGAGTTTTCACGTGTATTGTTGTCTTAGACTAACATGGAACACGATAATGGCGAGCACAAGCCAAATAGGGACGAAACGGAGCAAGTAGCAGGTTCAGTTGAGACCAAACTTAAAGTAAATTTTTATAGTATATTATCTACATCATCGTCATCAGCCAGAGGACGTCCACTGCTGGACATAGGCCTCCTCCAAAGAGCGCTACAAGTCACGGTCGCCAGCCGCTTGCATCCAGCGGCTCCCCGCGACTTTGACCAGATCGTCAGTCCACCGGGTGGGAGGTCGTCCAACACTACATCCTCCGGTGCGGGGCCGCCGCTCCAGAACCTTTCTTCCCCAACGGTTGTCGGTTTCTACACATTTTCTTATCTGGTACCGTCAAACTTATAGTGGAAGACACACCCACAATTTTGACCTGCTGGTTAACTGAAAAATTGACCATCTCGCGCAATATACACATAACGCTGAGTAACGCCGTTGACAAACCGCGAAGCTCAGGATCGATTACCGACAGGGGCAGTCATTTGTAGTATGAATATTTCAATGCCTGCAATTTCGGGTGTTCCTTCACAACCTATATTAATATCCTATCCACAGATAAAGAAAAAGGCCTTCTAGGGTTTGTTACTAAGATATTTTTGTTAACCGCCTCGTTGGTCGAGTGGCTAGCGTACTCGCCTAACTATACTGACCAACCTCGAGGCTCGGGTTCGATTCCCGAATGGGGCAGGCATTTGTGTGATAATCATTTAGTTGTCTGCGTTTACGGGTCTGGGTATTTATGAAATATATTCTGGTATCCATTTAAGTATTTCTATCTATTAGTATAGTTGACTAACACCCATAACACAAGCATATAACGTGCTTACTTTGGGGTTAGATTCAAATATTTCCAGTAATATTGATTTATAATTATTGAAAACTGACAGCTGTTACCTGACAAATGATCTAAAATCACGATCTCTTATCTAAGATAGGTTAATAATAAGTACCTATTTGCCGTAATATAATAAGTAATAATAAACCGTTTATTTATTTGACATTTATTATTATTAAACTAGTTTATACACCTCTGTTATTTAGTCCTGTGCTGGACTTGACTTTACAGGGTCCAGGGTTTGATTCCCGGATTTTCGTAAGTATTTTAGTAATTCTATGTAATAGCGTTGTTGGCCTTTAACTCAAGCATATAATTTGTTTACTTTGGGGTTAGATCGTTTTGTGTAATTTGTTCAGGTAAATTTTTAGTAAGCGCTATTTACTACTAGGTACTAATTTAATCAATAGTAGTAGTAGTAGTAGTAGTAGTGTAGTACTTCGATAAGTAGTGTTTGCACAAGCTTTGACAGTCGAGTCAAGTCAAGTGTCAAGTTTGAGTTTTTCCCCGTGTTGGTTCGGGCTCCTTTGTAGAATAGACCATCTGCCTTCCTGTGCCAGGCAGCTCGTAAAAGGCGAGCATAGGCTCACCGTCACTAACACCATGACATCTGACTAGGTTGTAGAGTTTCGCAGGGACTCAACCGGATTACTACCACAGCCTTACCTATTCCTGCCGCCATAACGTCATGACGTGTTCCGGTTCGGAGGGTAAGGTAGTCGGTAAACTTACTTTTGCTCGAGGCCTAACAACCCGGCCTTTGGTTGGCAACGCACCATTACCGCCTTTGGTGTCTCTAGGCGGCGGGAATTTCTTACCTTCCAATGTCATAAAAAAAGTCTAGTGATGTGTAGCAACTTTCCCGGGAAGGATGCACTCCCACAACTCCTGACCCAATAGTGCCGCTGTAACGTTCCGGCTCTACCCTTACAGCTGGTAAACTTTCTCTACATGCTTAACATCCTAAATGTAGTAAATGGAATATAGTAAATGTAGTAAAGTGTAAATGGAAGGTCCTTAAGAATTTATAGTCATTTCTTGAACGCTGCACTCACCCAAGTTTACCGGGACGTAAGGAATATTAGATAACGTTCATTTGGGAATATCTACTCAAACGAGACAGCTTTTAACTGAGTTAGTAGTACATTAGTTGAATGTACAATTGGTTTTAGTATAAATCAGCTGTTCCCGCGAACTTCGTTTAACCCGTTCAGTTTGAATAGGAAACAATAAAACGTTATTTTCCCAGTTTCCTCACAATCGAACAGGATAAAAAGTATCCTATGTCATTTTTCCGGTTCTAAGCTACAACCTTATCAATTTTCAACCTAATCGGTTCTGCCGTTTTTGAGTTATAAATGGTGTAACTAACACCACTTTCTTTTACATATATAAATTATCATTCTAACCCCAAACGATCTGGACAAGATACTCTTTGTCAGAGTTGTGCAAAAAGGTCTGCTCTTTAGTCGTACGTTTTACATATGCTACTTAAACCCGTAATATACATTTGGCTAAGTTAATCGGCCAACACATCACACTCTTGTTTATTTGCCATTATCAAGTGGAAGTTTGCATCTCAATTTTGGCCAAACCACGTAGAGGGCTACACATTTAGAGAGCTACTTAGCGGAAAGTTTGTTCCTATTTACAAATATGTTTATCCTACCACTAATTTCGATTTGCCGACCAATGTTGGTGCCTACTACCCACGTACTTCCCAGTAGGCATCAACACTTTGGACTTCTTTTTTTTATGTGATAAAACAGCGAACAAACAATTTCTGATGGTAGGACACGAACGTGGTTTATACATGCTATAGATACATTCCTGTGCCATAGTCAGGGTATTAATCCTATAGTAAAAGTCTACCGGCTTACCTTCCCCCCGGTCTGAAAATGACACTGCCATAATGACGTCTAGAATAAAAAAGACAGGGATGGATGAATCCCTCGGGCATGTTGATGTACAGCAACTACGAGTTATCTTACTGATGATGGGCTCATTTATCAATGAATGCTTCCTTATGAGCTGTCAGGCTTGAAGATAGGTGGTCTATTCTGCACAGGCCAACTAATACGGTCAAAGCTTTGGAGTATTGTGTTCTACTTCAATATAGAAGGTATTTTGGTCGATTTTTACTTAATGTACTTGATTCATTTGGTCATTCAATGTTGGCCTCAACTGGCAATGTAGCGCCAAACATGGCCAATGTTGGGCCATCACCGTAACCCAGTGAGTACTATACACTAATTTTGATAAACAAGGTTCGATGGACATTTGTATCAGATACAAAACATTATGTAGGTACGTTTATAACTTTAAAATCAATTAAAAAATCGTAAAAGTTGCATTATATAACTATTATCGGTTTTTAATGGATTCATAATGTAAGTCTATTAAATAATAACATTTATAAGTAACGAAAGCCTCATTTAAATAACAGTTTCTAATAAACTCTCCAGGATCTGTAAATTACTAATTTTAACCGTCATCAAAAAGAGGGAGATCAACAATTCGACTGTACGTTTTTGAATATTATCTATTAGTATTGAAACACATTAAATTTTGCACATATATTTTAATAACAAAATTATCTTTAAAATTATCTTCACGCCCGAAAAGGTAGGCAAAGGCACAACCAGGGCACCCACGACTAGCCAAAGACACTAATTCCCACAATGTGATAGGTGGCAAGCTTATCGCCAACCGGGCATATATCCAATCCTGAGCAACAGTTTTTTTAGAAAATTGGAAAAACCGTTTTTCTTTTTATTGCCCAACAGGGGAATCGAACCAGGGACCTCATGAAGTCAAGCCCAACACCTGAAACGCTGGACCACGTAAGCGACTAATAACTAAATGCGAAATTTTGTCTATTTGAATGTAGATATTGACGTCAAAAGAGCTGAACCGATTTTAATGACTGTAAAGAAAGAATTAGAACGAACCTTGGAAATGACATTGCTTACTTTTAATGAGACAATGAATGAAATGAAATAATTTAAATAGTCGACGAAAGTCTTTTGTCTATAGAAATAGACTAATTACATCTTGGAAAAGAAAGCAGGTTAATTTTATTCTTATAAGTAAACAGGCTTAATGTTATATTTTGGTATGTATGGGCTTTAATAAGTAACTCCGAAAAGGAGGTTATCAATTCGATTGTGTTTTTCTCGCGATTACTCGTAAAAACATTTTAAGCATTCTTTTTTGAAAGTTCGTGATTTCATAAAATATATGTGGTACCATTTTGGGACCATTTGCTATCTTTTTAAAAAATAATTAAAACCGCGACGTGTTGGTATCCAATGAAATATTTGTAGTCGGTTTTTGCAGTTTTACTGCACTTAATTATTTTCTAAATATCTTCTTTATACAACTCACTCGTTTACAAATTAATTATGAATAAGGTACTTGCGCATAAGATAGCACAGTTCTTAAGGTGGCCCATTTTCGATAGTTTAAATTTATTAAACTTTGAAAGATTTTAAATTACTATCATGTTATCAGTAATTTAAACTCTTTCAAACTTTAAAAAACATTGAAAATGAGCCTTCTTAAAAACTGGGCCATCTTAGGCGCATGTATCTTAGATGACTCAAAACCCACTGTTCGGATAATAATAAAATATAGATGAGATCGTTTTGAAATCATGACTATTTGAAAAAGGAATGATGAAATCGTGACTCAGGTTTTTGTTTTACTCATAAATTATTAAAACTAACGTCACGTTAATTAACAGCTTTTTAGCGTTTTTTATTTTTGTATTATTAATGCTATTACCGTCTCGTATATTTTGTTAATCTCTTGTTTTTAGCATTAATATTTCTCTTTCTAAATCAAAATTAATGAAACTGTAGAATTCTATTAGTCCAGTCAATATAAGATATAAGGTTGAATTAAAGACATTTTGCGAATTTATGTTTTAAAAAATAGTATGGATGTAGTAAATTCATTCACGATAATTTCCATGCTTTAGGGGGTTGAGGGGGATATATTTGATATCCCTAAAAATGCATTTTTTTTATTTTACGCAGAACCAAAAATTATTTTGAAGTGAAAATTGACACATATGTTTTATAATACCGTAAATATATAATAAAAATAAAATTCCGTTGTAGCTCTTTATATTAAAAGATATATGTATAATGATTTTTGTTAAATATTTAATAACTTATATGGTTAACTAGCTGACATTGTCCTGTCTTAACTATGGTAGACTTACAGAATAGACTTGACACCCGGGGAACAGCGACGCACTCTGTTTAAATCTGTGGTTTCTTACCCCCAAAAAAAAGAAGCCCGCTGAGTTTCTTTCGCCGGATCTTCTCAGTGAGTGGCCGCGTTCCGATCCGGTGGTAGTTTTTAGAATTATATAGACGCGTTACAAGAATCTTTGTATGGATCTACGTAATAAAAGCTATTTTGAATTTGAATTGAATTGAATTGTCTTACTATCAGGAGAGCCGTGTGCTTTTTTGCTTTCTAGTGCTCTAAAATAAAATAAATAAATATGTGACTCTAATAGTTAGGGAATAAAGTCGGACTCTGCATTTTCAAACGGCGTTCGGAATAACAGTTAAATGTGGAATCTATAAAGGTTTATGTCGAATCTACTAAAGTTGTCTGGCAAAGATCAATCTGTAGCAATGAGACCACCTTTGTGCACCTGAATTAAATGTTATAAGTGAAAGAGTGGAAATTTTGGTGCATAATAAAATGTATTCATTCATTCATTCATTCAAAGGTATATCGCCTCTGTGATCTAGCTGGTGTTAGGCTTGAATTCATGAAATCCCAGTTTCGATACCCGTGTCGGGCGGTAATGTGTTTGTTTCGCCGTTTCTTCTGTCTGGTTAGGTTTGGAAACGGTGGTAGTTTACGGTAGACAGGGTTAAATTTAATTACAGTTTTTAAATGTTTTGTTACTAAATAATTAAACTAGTTATAAATATAAATAATTGGCTTAAAGTGTAAGGCATATGTAATAAAATAATATTTTTTATAAATGTTAAAATATTGACACACCAAAATACTCGTATGTTAGAATACGAGTATGTTGATATACTTAAATATTTTTGAAACACACACATTTACATACATATTCCGCAAATAAATAATTTTCTTTCTTTGTTTCTTTAAATTTTCTAATAAAAACAATCGTTTCTGTAGTCTAGCGGTCCGGCGTCGGACTGGACTTCTAGAGTTATCGGGTTCAATCGCCGGGGCAAGCAACAAAAAAAAATTAAAAAATGGGCCTGTCACCTATCACATTTTGGGACTTAGTATCTTTGACTAGTCGTGGGTGCCCTAGATGTACCTCTGCCTATCTCTTCAGGGATATGGGCTTTAAGAATATTTTTTTTAAAACAACGTCGCTCTAACGTTGATATCTTCATCTATCGCGCCTAGCACTGGTTGTATATCTCCCTATCTCTTTCGAGGTAAGGGCGCGAAAATACTTTTTTTTATCTTTTTGCTATAAAAAGGTTTCCTCTTTAAGCCATTCAACCACGGGCCCTAAGATTGTAAATGCTGCGTGGACGCGTCGCAGGTATAGAATAGGCAACTAATAAAACTTATATTAGTAATCAAAATGATGAGTACTGGTTATCCATTATAATATCTAACGACATAAACACGTAGTACTGTGACTTATTGTTTGTATGTGCTTTAAATAAATAGCGCTGATATCATCTGCTAAAAAAAAACTCATTAACTATTACAACTGTTTTAAGTTGAAGGTCACAGGTTCGATTCTCATTCTTGAAAGTTAAAATTGGGATATTTTCCAATTTGTAATAAAATTATTATTATTACTCTGATCGCCTCTGTGGTCTAGCGGTCCAGGTGTTGGACTTGATGGGGTCCCGGGTTCGATTCCCGGATAGGGCAACAAAATGAAAATGTGGATTTTTCATTTTTTTTTTAAAATGTTGCTTGGGATGTGCCCGGTTGGCGATAGGCTTGCCACCTATCACATTGTGGGACTTATGTCCGATTTCACCAAGACCCCCTATAATTTAGGGGACCTTTTAACGTTACTTTTGGGACTGTTTCATATTGAAACAGTCCCCTAAAATAGGTTAAGAGGTCCCCTAAAGTTAGGGGCTCTTGGTGAAATCGGGCATTAGAGTCCTTGGCTATTCGTGGGTGCCCTGGTTGTGCCTCTGCCTACTGCTACGGGAATATGGGCGTGAAGATACTATTTTTTATTAATCTGTAAGAGGGTGCTTTTGTAAGTTTGACGTGGCTGTGTGTATGTCTGTGGCATCATAACTTTTGAAAGGATGGACCGATTTGTACTTAACGAAAATTGTTACTGTTAGCTCGCGACGGAAAAATTGTGCTTTATAGGCGGCTGTGTATGTATGTCTGTGGCAGCATAACTTTTGAAAGGGTAAACCGATTTCGATGCAGATTTTTGTATTTCAGTATTTTTGATTTTAGTATTTTATTAGATAGATTTCATTTTCTAAACCTACTCAGCGTACGCGTTTGAAGTATTTTAGACAAGTTAACAAAACATGCGCAAAAAATTTACAACGTGACATATGAATATTTAAATGGTTATAAAACAAAAAGATCACTAATTACGAAGGAAATGAAAGAAATAAATATTCATTATTATGAAACTAAAAATATTTTTCAAATTTTTATTTTTTGTTTTTAAACTTTATTATCCCACCAACTGGTGATGAAGTCATCGCATCCCTACACTATATACCTACCGAATTCCCAACACAGAATTGCCAAAATTTCAAAGTTTTTATACTTCTTGTCGTCGGTACTTAATGGAATTCCATTCTTGAAGCAATTTCAAAAGTTTTCGTGTTGGTACGTTAGTACTATTACTTATTTAATAGTATTTGTCTGATCCTACTGTGTAGAATAAACCTGCTTTCCTGGTAGCTCTTATGAGGTGAACATAGCGCAATGCCAAGCCGGCTGATACCGTGCAGCAACTAGCCTTACAGGGTTACTTTTGAATCTCGATTTCATGCAAATTAGAAATTGGAATCAGATTTGTGACATTTTGTAATCTTTAGCACAATACGGGCACATTATTAACATTAATTAGTTAATAGACCATAATAATGTATTATATCAGACTCATTCCTTTTTTGAACTATATATTAATAACTCGGTACTTTTGTATTCATAAGTACAAAATGTCACAAATCCGATTCCAATTTGCATGAAATCGAGATTTAAGAGTAACCCTACTATTTAATAGTCAAAACCGAATCTGAACAGCTATTTCATGAACAGTCATTTCCCTGTCAGTTTCTGAAGTGTGAGGAGCATCGATAATAAACTCTCCCGCAACAATTTATTTTAATATTTTGTTTTTATTGTTTTAGGTAAAAGTCTCAATCAATAACCTTACACTATACGCCACACTAGCGCCATTGTTTACTGGACTGGTAAGTTAGTCGAGTTTTGGCGCCATCGAGAGAAAAGATGGTTGAAGTTTTTCCATAATTATTGAATTTCGTGTTTATATATTGAGGGAAATTAGTCAATTTTGGTGGCATTTTGTTCAGTGAAAGTGCTCAAATGAAACAATCATGAACAAATTAGCGTATCGTGTATTTCTTCGTTGCCTCCAAATCTCACTATATGAGCGTGAGTAATAAGGCCACCGCTTTACTCAAAACCCTACATGACTTATTGGTGACTTGTAACTAATTTTGAATAATTGAAAACCGGTTTTGGTAAATCGGTTAACTTGATGCAAACTTCTACTTGACTATGGCAAAATGCTAACGCGAATGCCAAAAACTAAAGAAAGAGGAAGGTAAGTTAGTCGCACTCGAACATTGACCTTTAAATTTTTTCTATGCACTCGAATTAGAAGTTTGTTTCTTATTGACTTTGACAGACATCAGGAAAAAAAATAAGATACCTATTATATTTAGATACCTTTCGTAAAAATGTAAAGCGTAGTTTGGTTAATTTGGGATTAAATTTAATTGTTCGTCGTAACAATGCAAGCAATCCTTTGTTCAATGAACTTTTGTAAATTGTAACTGTACTTTTAATATACATAATACAAGGATTGATGTTTATAAGCTGAATTTTATTCATATTAATTGGGATTAGAGTAATTATTACAAAATGTATTATCAGTAACAATACACAACAGTTTCAACCCTCTAAAAACCTGTCACATTCAAAGTTCCGAAGACAACAGCCACCTAACAAGCTGTCGTTTTCTCCCATCCAGTTACACCCCAACCAGTCACACTGTTACTCGTTTGGAATTGTTCCGTTTAAATTCCCAACGTGTCACACTCTGTTACTCGTTGGGACAACCATTTATTTTATTCCCAAGGAGTTACACCATACTGTAACACTGTGACTCGTTTATAGGAAGGCAAACAAGCAGATGGATATTTTACTGATGGTAAGAAAGTTACGATGCCCAGTGACATCAAAGGTATTTTATTGAATCAGGCGTTACTTTGCGGAAATCCATTATAAAAGATGTAAAATAAGCCTTTAATTTGCTAATTCCGCGTAAGCAGTGTAACCGTTGTGGCAAATAATCCTCCAAACGATACAGAATGTGACAAGCCTAACTGACGTTCCCACCACCCACCTCCGCGACCAGCACACGACTATAGGAAGAGCTCGGGAAACAATATAAATTGTCACGTTCTTTACATGTGACAACCCTACCTAAAGTTCCCACCTCCCACCTCCGCGACCAGATCACAAATAGAGTCCGAACACGGGAAACAAAACCACTTGTCACGTCCTTCGCCAACTTTGTCGAAGCACTCACCACAGAGAACACCAAATCGCACTCGACGTACGTTTCGCCTCTACACCGAGGCATCCTCAGGAATTCGACCGTACCGTACAAACGACGACACACGAGGCTTATTTTAAATTAAAGGCTTATTTTACATCTTTGACATCAAAGGTGGTAATGGCGCGTTGCCGACCTTAGGCTGGGATGTTAGGCCTCTAGCAGGTAAATTTAGCAGCTAACTGGAACACGTCAACGGCAAGTGCTAACGTTATGGCGGCAGGAATGCTTAAGGCGGTGGTACCAATCCGGGCGAGTCGCTGTGAAACTTTAAACCTAGTCAGATGTAACGGTGTTAGTGACAGTAAGCGTATGCTCCCCTTTTACGAGCTGCCTGGCGGGAAGGCAGGTGGTATATTCTACAGAGGAGCCCGGACCAACACGGGGAAAACATTTCTAAAGTTCTATCTCTTATTGTTTTGTTTCATTATAAAAAGATAGTGTGCATTTAAAGTTTAGTTTGTTAACAGAATCACCACCATTTACAGCTCAATACAAATATCAGAAACCACAGGCCCATGAATTCATTAATTAAACCTGGCAGATTCTGATGCACCTGAACTATGGTAATAAAACTGATTACCTACTCCATTTCTGCTTATTTAAATTTAATGAGCCATCAGCTCGATTGGTGGCTACATGCCACTTATTGAGGAAACCGCGCCCTGTGTTTGAAATGAAAACTCATTTACATTTTTAGGGATCCATAGTGAAAAAAGTTTTATTTTTAACCATACCAAAATAGGGGTTTTATATTGTGTGTTTATGTTTGTTTGTGTGTATACCAGTGTCAGCATATCTTTTGAACGGATTGACCAATTCCAATATGATTTTTTCGTTTTACAGCTGATCTGTTCTAAAAACATAACATGTAGGTTTTGATTTTTTTTACTGCTGTCCTAATCTTTTTCAATTTACTTTTTGACTGCCTGTATTAAGTTTGTCCTCAACGCCATCGATCATCATTAGGTCTCAGATTCGATTCCCAACAGAGGCAGGCATTGGTGTGATAATCATAAATGTCTTTTTTTGTTGGTCTGTCTACATGTTTATTCAATTTGGTTATTGTACGTATTAAATTGTCTTTAGTAGTAAAAGATATATCTTCACGCTCGTATTCCCGAGTAGATAGAGGTGCGTACATACAACAAGGGCACCAACGATTAGTTGACGACACTACGCCCCACAATATCACAGTTGGCAAGCTCATCGCCAACCGGGCACATATAAAATCCCAGGCAACATTCTTTTTATTTTGTGCAAGTCCTATTGTTTTAAAGTGTATTTAAGTTTTTGTGTACAATAAATGATTAAATTAAAAAAACCTGATTTGATCATTTGATGAGATATTGATCGAAACAGGCATCGAACCCGGGATCTCATGATGTCCAACAACCGAATCGCTAGACTACAGCAACGACATAATACATATATCCAAGTAATTTTATTTAGTAGGTAGTTATTTATTTACTTTCGCCTCTGGTCTAGCGGTGCAGCGTCGAACTTGACTTCTTGAAGCCAGGGGTTCGATCCCCGGAACGGGCAAAAAAATAATAGAAATTGTGTATTTACAATTTTCTACGAAAAAATAAAAAAGCAAATGTCATATTCTGACTTTGGAAATAGAATTATCATATCGCGACCGCATTGTTACTAATATCGAATCGGTTTTTGCAGTTTTACTAAGTATAAACATATAGAGTGATTGTACCGCTCTTTAAATATTTTAGACGTTTCACTAGATCTTCTACAATATCGCTGACTGTATATTATACTATATAAAGCTAGTTAATTGTTATAGTTGCTAAATTTTTAGCCCTTCGGAAAAAAGGGTATAAGTCTATCTGTAGCATCATAACTCTTAAAACGATCGACTTACTTCGATGCGGATTTTTTAAACTGACTTGGCATGAAAATTTTGTGGTAGCTTCACTACATAGTATAAAACAAAGTCGTTTCCTCTGTCCCTATCTCTCTTTGTATGCTTAAATCTTTAAAACTACCCAATGGATTTTGATGCGGTTTTTATAATAGATAAAGTGATTGAAGAGGAAGGTTTATATGTATATTTCATACCCGTGCGAAGCCGAGGCGGGCAGCTAGTATAAATATTTAAAACTTTAGGACCTCGCTAGCAATTTTTTACACAGCAAATAAACAATAATACAATAGATGAGTAATAATTAACGAATAATTCTTTGCATGTAAATAACAAGTGATCATAACTGTTATTGTTATAACAATACTAATTTAATAGTCTTCATCAATTATTCCGCTTAAGTGTTATACCGTGTAAATCTCATTGAATACGCTGATTAACCTATTAGAGGTTGAAAATAGGTTAAGGTGTTATACGTCCCAAATATACCTAATCGTACTCACGATTTTCTAAAATTAGACTCAATAATTAACTATCCTTGATTTCAAAGACGGAAAGGTCAAAAAGTGTGTTTTGTTTCCCAAACTTATGTAAGGAGTTTTTTTAAAAAAGAAAAGTAATAAGCAGCGGGAGAAAAGTTATTACTGTCCTTTCGGTGGGGAAAAATAATCAATTTATACGCTTGTACTTATTCGACGATACTAAATAAAAAAACTAAAGTAAAAAGTATCTTCACGCCCATGTCCCCAAAAAGGTAGGCAGAGCCACAACCAAGGCACCCACGTCTAGCCGAAGATACTAAGTCCCACAAAGTGATAGGTGGCAAGCCTATCGCCAACCGGCACATATCCTATCCCGAGCAACTTTTTTTTTTACTAGAAAATTGGAAAAACAAGTTTTTTTGTTGCCCTACGCGAGATTCGAACCCGGGACCTCTTGCAGTCAAGTCCAACAACTGAACCGCTAGACCACAGAGGCGGTTTAAGTGTAGTATTTATTATTCTGACACTTCTGAACGACTACGTGTTCTATCAATAATAATATCTATCCTTTTAAGTACTTCAAATTAGTCATGAATATTTTATCAACCTTAGTCACAGGCTATCTATGTCTTTGTGTACTTGTGTAGTGTAACAACTTTGGAACGGCTGGACCGAATTCAATACGAATTTATTGGTTCAATAGCTGATGTGATCGAGATGATTCATTGCTATTTTATTTGTAGGGTTTATCGGTGTAATTTTTTTTTATGATAATGGAAGGCAAAGAAGCAGACAGATTTCCTGATGGTAAGAAATTCGCGCCCACTAGAGACACCAAAGGTGGTAATGGTGCGTTGCTAACCTGAGGCCGGGATGTTAGGCCTCGAGCAAAAGTAAGTTTATTGGCTACCCTACCCTCCGAACCGGAACACGTCATTACGTTATGGCGGCAGGAATAGGTAAGGCGGTGGTACCAATCCAGGTGAGTCGCTGCGAAACTCTACCACCTAGTCAGATGTCACGGTGTTAGTGACGGTAAGCCTATGCTCGCCTTTTACGAGCTGCCTAGCAGGAAGGCAGATAGTCTGTTCTGCAAAGGTGCCCAGACCAACTCGAGGAAAATTACACAAGGGGAATTTTATTATTTTTTTTTAATTTTAGAGCTATATCTTAATACGAGTACGTTGTAGATTTTTGGAGCCGGCGCTTCTCCTGATAATAAAATATAATATGATAAGTGTTGTTACCGATACGTCACTATTCTATGCTTTTTAATCGACTAAAAAAAGGAGGTTTTAAAAGCAACTGTACATATAGCCAATTGCCAAACCATTTTGATTATTCCTTTTTTTGAAAAGACAGGTTATGATTCCGAGAAGGTCTCGTATAAATTTTATCAGGATCCGACTAGAAGTTTTTAATTGTACTTCAAAATAATAATATAATTTTATTACATTCTAAAAATACATATTTTGTTAGTAATACATTATCTGTTTTTTTTATTAACATTTTTGGTTAGTAATTAATTATTAACCTAGTCTAGCGATATTAATAGGTAATATATATCATCGCATGTATAACCTTATCCATTGTTGCAATATCAATGAATCCCAACGGTGGGACAAAACCAATAATATGCTATTCGTGCTGTCTCTCAATCTCCCCATAAGGGAAGCACAACGCTTTCTCAATATTGCCAAAAAAACATCCACACGTCTTTCTGCAAACACAGACGAAGCACTGCAATGACGAAATACATTCAAATACATTCACAGAAATATGTTCATTATTAAGTATAACTCAAAAACTGCTAGTAGGATGTTGATAAAATTTATTTTATCGCACACTTAAAAGTTTGGACACAAAGTGATTGGTCTTAAGAAATGTAGATGGCGTTCTTATAAACAAGATTTTAAAATGTATTAATGGTTAAAATAAATTAATTAATTAATAGGAATTTCGACCTACAGGCGACCACTAGTATTCATAAATACATGTCAGCAGCAAGATACAAAATATTTGCATGTTGATTATAAGTAATGTTGATACTAAAAAAAAAGCTAGTTCTTGGTATATTAACATAATAGATATTTTTTTTCCTTTTTAAGCAAAGAAAACTCGTTATAACGAATTAGCTAAACCTCAATTGAGTTAAAAAAATCTTAAATATAAATAAAAACTGTGAAATGAAATTTTAACAGTATCGTTGCAATTAACAAAAACAATACTGCTCGTACTTAACTGCTTCTGCTGTGTTACCTATTCCTGCTGCCATAGTCAGTGCTAACCAATATCGGTTTCCGTTCTGTAGAGTAAGATGGTCAATAAATATATTAACTGTTACATCAGAGGTTTCAGCATACTGTAACTGTACGTCTTCTATTCTCATAAAAACATATTTATTTGCCAATTGGTGCTCAAAGTGAAGTAGGCTAGGTGCCGAATGTGCAGGTGCCGAAAAACTGGGTGCTCAAAGTGGATAACCTCATTATTTACGAACCTTGTGTTATCGCCATTGTGTTTTTGCGGTCCCAGGTTCGATTCCTGGTTCGGGCAACAAAAACATTTAAAATGAGTATTGTTAATTTTCTATTAAAAATAACGTTGCCCGGGATTGGATATGTTGGCGACAGGCTTGCCACCTATCACATTGTGGGACTTAGTGTCTTCGGCTAGTCGCTCTACCTCTGCCTGCCTCTTCGAGGATCGAGGTAAATACTTTACTTTATTTTGTCTAACGTTCAAGTATATTTTAAGGTTTAAGTTTAGATCTGTATGGGTATTAAAACAAATATGTTAAATACGCAAGAAAAACAACCTTTAAAGCCCGGTGAAGTTGTAAAAACCGCGAGGTTAGTAACACATTTGTCATTCAAAAAAAAACAACTTGGATCTAAATTAAGTTTAGAACAGAGATATTCGAGGAATCAGACCCGCGGAAGAGCTAAAATCTTGAAGCTACGGTCGAAATTTCTCACAACTATTTAAGGCTAATAATGAAAAAGCTTTGGGGGAGTCAAAAGTCCTCATTAAATATCATCCCAAATGTTATATAGTTTAGTAAATTAAACTTCCCGCCGTTGTGCAAAGATCTTGGAGTCAGATAATGAACAAAACCACTGACATGCTAGATACATATCCAGAGCCCTTACGGTCTCACCATGAGTTAACGGCTTGTCAAGTTTACTATACTCGCTACCGTCTCTGTAAATTATTTGTATGAAAACTTTTAAAAGCGCCTCTGTTGGTAACAAAGAGAAACACATTTTTAGACCAAAAGTGTCATATATTTCAACACGTAACTTACCGAGCGTGATCTATACCAGCTCATGGTAAAAACTCGGGCTGGATTTTACTGTCGAATATAAACGCGATCTACGTAAAAATGTGTTTAGTCAATTTTTAAGTCTATCATGTCAGTTTTATTGTAAAAGAAAATTAGGTTTTTTATACTTTTTATAAAACTATTTTGACTATTTTTTACTGCCTCTTTGGTCGAGTGGCTAGCGTACATGCCTAACTACATCAATCAACGTGGCTCGTTCGATTTCCAACGGGGGCAAACATTTATGTGATGAACATGTAAATATCTGCGTTTCCGGGTCTGGGTCTTTTTTAAATTTATTCTGGTATCTATTTAAGTATTTCTATATATTATTATGATTGATCACACCCATAACTTGCTTACTTTGGGGTTGGATTCAATTTGTGTAATTTATCCAAGGGGAATTTATAAAATAAATAAATGTATTATATATGGTAAGTAGATTCATAGGTTACGCGCATATTTTTTCAATGTTAAAAGAGATCTCGCAGTAGCTTATGAGCGGGATCACAACTGATATTTAAACTCGTTTACACTTAACTTTATTGTACTAAACTCGGTTTTCGATAATCAGTGAACCCCAAATGTAATATACTTTAATAAATTAAACTTCCCGCTATTGTGCAAAGATCCTTTAGTTAAATAGACAGTGAACAAAACCATTGACATGCAAGATATATATTTAACTCTTACTGTATACGGTACAGTCATAACATAGGTTAAAATTGTAAATTATACAAAAGGCGAGCTTATCTCTGTTAGAGATTTCTTGCTGCAATCCAAATAAAGAGTTCACGCTTAAAAGATGTAAGATATGCGATTGTGGAAAAATGTAGATAGGTACCCGGGAAGACCTTTGATATTTCACGATCTAATCATTCGGATATTATCTAAAGACGGTGTCAAAAGTCCCCAAAATCGGCGTATTTGAATGAAAAGGGAAATGAACGTGGAGGAAAACAGAAAGTCTGCTAAGATCGTGTGCCAAATCACACACGATACTCTCTGCTTACCCTGTACTCCGCGCAATCCCTTAGCAATGACATATGTACCATGTTAATCCAGTTATGTATGCTTTATTGTATAATATAAATACCAACATGTTAAAAAACAAAAATATTACAAAAAAATGCAAAAATGGCGGTCTCATCGCCCAAATCAATCTCTGCCAGACAACCAGGAAAGAGAGGAAATTAAAGAATTACAAAATAAAATTAAGGGTAAGAACACAACTTCTTTTTTTTAGTGATATTAGAAGGCAAACAAGTAGGTGGATTGGCTGATGATAAGAAATTAATGCCACCTAGAGACACCAAAGGTGGTAATGGTGCGTTGCCAGCCTGAGGCCAGTATGTTAGGCCTTGAGCAAAAGTAAATGTACCGGCTATCTTATTACGAACTTCAAGTGCTAATGTAATGGCGGCAGGAACAGATAAGGCGGTGGTACCAATTCGGGCGAGTCGCTGCGCAACTATACCATCTAGTCAGATGTCACAGTGTTAGTGACGTCAAACCTAAGCTCACCTTTTACGAGCTGCCTGGCAGGAAGGGTCAATTCTGCAAATGAGCTTGGACCGACACGGAGAAACTATTTGAACTATTTACACTATTTAAATCTAATGCCAACGTTCGCAAATTATTTGCTAGTGTTGTGATATAACAGTCAACGATACTAGTACATAGAAATACCTAAATTGATGCCAGAATAAGTTTAACATATAAAATGTACAATAGAATTGATTGCCTTTTTTGGAAACCGAATTTAAGGAAGGATAAGAATTTATTATTTATCGTCATTGCTTATCATTAACCACAACGAAACATAAAGAGGTTTTATAAGTTCGACGTGCCTGTTCATGGCATCATGTCTTTGAAAAACTGAAGTAATCGAGATTTTCCTTAATTAAATCGCATATGTGATCTAGAGCAGCGGTCGGCAACCTTTTGGCAGGCAAGGGCCACAAGGCGGCAAAATAAACTGAAGGTGGGCCATACGTGGTCTAGACTCTAGTGGTCTGGCGTCGGACTTGACTTCTTGAGGTCCCGGGTTCGATCCCCGGGTTTGGGCAACAAAAAATTAGAAAATGTATATTTTCAAAATATGTTATATGGGTACTAGAAAGTCATACTCGTATTATAACTCATATTATGCTGTTTTTAGATAATAATTGTACTTACTTTGTTGTAAGTTTAATTGTACACAATGAAGAGTAGGTACATTCATTCATTCATTCATTCAAATAATGATTCATAAGAAAACAGAAAGTATTTTAAATAATGCCATTGCTTTTTTAATGACAAGATATCTTTTACAAGACATGCAAAGCCTTTTCTAACTTTTTAAAAACTGTATAAAGAATGTTTAAAAACTACCATTCTTTATTTTTGAGGTATCTATTACTTTTTCAAATCAGTTTGTAAGTCAATGACCAATGCAAAATGTGTAGAAATTAGTTAGTAGTTATTAGGTAATTAACTAATTTTGCTTAAACAAAGGATTTCCCAAAATAGTGTGTTGTATAAGTATTCATTAAAGGTAAGCTAAAATAAACGATTCATTACAGATAAGGAAGAGAAACGTTTCTTTGTATTCAAAAATTGTATTTTCCAGACTCCCCATCGTTATATTTCCAAGAGTGATATAAATACGGAAAACCAAACATATTTCCTAGGAATTGAAACTCTTATATTGTTAAATATTACTAGCCGACTCGGTGAACTTCGTTTACTTGGCACTTGATTCTCTCTGCCTACCCTGCTGGGATTTGACGTAAGCATATGTATGTTACTATGTAATTGTAAGATGACTGTACGTTCAAACGTTTCTTTATATTTTGGATTTCAAGATAGTTAGTGATTTTAAGGGCCAAAACACATAAGCACGCAAATATTTTTCTTTCTTCAGGTTTGGGCATTAACGTTATGTAGTATATTGCCATTACCTAATCAAGTAGAAATTTGCATCAAATTTACCAAAATTCGGATTAAATTATAAATAATTAGTCATTAGTCGTCAATAAGTCATGTCAGGGAGTTGGGTAAAGCGATGTCCTCATTACTCAAGCTCATGTAGTGAGATTTGGCGGCAACGAGGAAATATATGATACGTTAATTTCTTCATGATTATTTCATTTATGCACTTTCACTGAACAAAATTGTACAAAATGCCACCAAAGTTGACTAATTTAAATAAACAAGAAATAGAATAATATGAAAAAACTTCGACCATCCTTTCTCTCGATGGCGCCGAAGACTCAGCACGTAAATCAAAAAATAAATGTTAAAAATGTGCATTTGTTATGCATTTACACATATACGTTATGCATTTAACACACACAAACAAATATTATATTGATAACAATAAAAGATCACAGATGGCGCACAAACTATATTCATAATGTTTGGAAACAAAGTAGTTGGTCTTGATAAATGAAGATGGTATTCTTATCAAAAAGATAACAATGGAATAACTTATAATTAAAATTTATTATGGTTGAACTTTGACCAATGGGCGACTACCGGTATTTATAAAAATAAATGTTTATTTTGCGTGTTTTTTATGTTATTGTAAGGCAAACAAACAGACGGATTTCCTGATGGTAAGAAATTCACGCCGTCTCAACAAAGGTGGTAATGTTGCGTTGCCAACCATAGGCCGAGATGTTAGGTCTTAAGCAAAAGTTAGTTTACCGACTATGTACCTTATCCTCCGAACTGGTACACGTCAACGGCAAGCGCTGACATTATGGTGGTAGGAATAGGTAAGGCGGTGGCGAGTCGCTGCGAGACTCTACCACCTAGTCAGATGTCACGGTATTAGTGAAGGTAAGCCTATGCTCGCCTTTTACGAGCTGCACAAGAAGGCAGATGGGCTATTCTGCAAAGGAGCGCGGACCAACACGGGGAAAAAATGATGAAAAACCAGCTAGTGGTATAATTATAATAAAATATAAATATAATTTTCCAATTTTATAATTTAAAAAAAATGTTGGTCGGGATTGGAAATGTGCCCGGTTGGCGATAGGCTTGCCACCTATCACATTGTGGGACTTAGTGTCTTCGGCTAGTCGTGGGTGCCTTGGTTGTACCTCTGCCTACCTCTTCGGGGAATGGGCGTGAAGTTACTTTTTTCTTTTTTTTTTTAAATAATGTCATTGGGCCTATTTTGATCATTCTTTCTTTGTTGTGTTAGTGTTTTTTAGGAGGAGAATCATTTGAGGAAAAAAACCGGGAAAATTACAGGGAACACAGAAAAAGCAATACCTTAATCCGTACAAACTGTTAGTAGTTTTTACTGTCAAGCGATAGGAAATTCGCCGGGTTGGCTATTATTTTATAACTTTGATGAATAATCCTATAAATTTTCTATTCCATTTTAGCCTACCCGACACATTTTCCTGTACCCTTTCTCGTTCATATTAAATCTCGTTTGTATCTTTTTGTCGGGTTTGATATTTCGTAATATAAAATTTACATATCATTTAAATACAAAGTTAAATTATCTTTTAAACGCGTTTTTGCACATACGAAGCCTGACATGTGATTTTAATCGACTTCCAGCGCGAAGGGTTATCATCATGTATCTTTGTATCGGCTTGCTGATATACCTATTAGAAAAAATGTAAATAGTTGGCTAAATTTCAGTAACATTTTATGATTCAAAAGTTATTTAATTAGCCCTATGGGTCATTTAATTTATTAATTATCCGTGAAATATATTCAAGTTCAAGTCCCGTGTTAAACTTCGCAACAAATTTTCGTGTAAACTTTACTCGTCCATTTTAAATAAATATCCTGTCGTGGTTTTGTGTTGGTTGTTAATTTATAAATATTATAAAAATTATAAAAAAAATTGACAGGCTTTCTTATAATATCTTTTTATTAAATACTAGCCGACCTGGCGAACTTCGTATTGCTTGATGCTAACTGTATTTCTATGCATAAAATTATTTTCCCCATTTTCATTGCAATTTTCCCGCTTTTTTTCATATGAACCTTCTCCTGACAATAACTAACACAACAAAAAAATAATTAATGAAGTGACCCTATGACCACGCGATATGGTGATTTATTTTTATAAATATAGATTTCTTGAGAGCTTTTCAAAGTTCAAAGTAAAATTTACAGAGTCTTGTACATTATCCCTACAAATTACAAGATTTTATTTGCAATAAGTGTATGTCTGGGTAGAATTCTTCACGTTCAATTTGATCCACTTTCCGTTAACCAATTGAGCTGAAATTTTGCAAGCTTACGTAAATTGTATGACAAAAACTAATATGACAGGAACTAATCTGATGATGGAACTGAAAAGTGAACAGAGAAACTCCTAAAGTTCCAAACACTATATCGTGTTTGGGCTTATTTGATACGCTTCGAATAGCACTTTTGTACTCCTGGGAATAGCCGTTACAAATAAAAGCTTGTTAAAAATATATTTTTTGTTAAAAACGTAACCTATAACTTATTTTCCCCGTGTTCGTCTGGGCTCTTTTGCAGAATAGACCATCTGCCTTCCTGTCAGGTAGCTCGTAAAAGGCGAGCATAGGCTCACCGTCACTAACACCGTGACATCCTACTAGGTGGTAGAGTTTCGCAGCGACTCGCCCGGATTGGTGCCACCGTCTTACCTATTCCTGCGGTCATAACGTCCAATGCTTGCCGTTGACATATTCGGATTCCGAGGGTAAGGTAGCCGGTAAACTGACTTTTGTACTAGGTCCAACATCCCGGCCTCAGGTTGGCAACGCACCATTACCACCTTTGTTGTCTCTAGGCGGCGTGAATTCTTACTATCAGGAAATCCGTCTGCTTGTTTGCCTTCCATTATCATAAAAAAAAAACATCAGAGTGATGATGATCGAAATTGTTCAGACTTTAATTGGACGTAGACCAAACGCAGAAAACTTTTCTAAGCCGGTATCAAAATCGGTCTACAACACTACATAGTATAAAAAAAGCGCGTTCTCTCTCCCTATGTACCTTTGTATGCTTAAATCTTTTAAACTACGCAACGGATTCTAATGCGGTTTTTTTAATAGGTAAAGAGATTGAACAAGAAGGTTTATATGTATATTTTATACCTGTGCGAAGCCGGGGCGGCCCGCTAGTGATTCATAAATTACCAAGCATTTTACCCGCCGAATCATGTGACCATCTCAACAAAAAACTCTTCCCTACATTTTTTTTCAACTATGAAAAACAGGTTTAAAATTGACGTGCTAGACTAGCTTTGCATAACTATGTGCTTATCCTAACCTTCTTTATTGTATGGACGCACGAACCCAACTCTCGCTTATGTAAGAAAAAGCACGAGAGTAGGGTAAATACTGTCGAAATGAGAGCGCGAGGGAAAATATGTGGTATAACGCTCGCTGATCGCATTCATACTTGTAAGATCCAAAGAAGAGTGGGAGTTAAATAAGACATTGGCGTTAACATAAGAAAGGACATGCTCGGCTGGCTCGGTCATTTGTAAAGAATGACAGATGAAATAGGCTATCCAGATATATACAATGCGAATTTGGATGGATGTACCCGGGGAGACCTAGATTGATATCTCACGATAAAATCGCTCAGACTTTATCCGAGCGTGGTGTCAAGAGTCTCCGAAACCAGCCTGGTTTGCAAGAATTATGAGATTTGAGATTTCAATTTATGTTTAAGTAGATTTATGACATGATATGAAATTACGCTACCGATTATAAGTTCTCCAAAAACTATTGCGACCCGGATATTTTCCAGGCACCTTATAAGACTTGGTTCGTTTCGTTGTTGAATATTTTTGAGTTCTTGAATATAGAAGACATGTAGTGAAAATTTTCCTTGTGTTGGTCCAGGTCTCCTGTTTAGAATATAGCATCTACCCCCCCAACTCGTAAGTAGCGAGGTAATCTTGCCATTACTAACTAGACTATTGGTGGTTACTGTGTAGAAACTTTCCTGTATAGGGATCCACTGCCTTATCTATTTATGACGTCATAATGGCATCATAATAGGTAGGGAGGTAGGGTTGCTGGTACACTTGTACAATATGCCCAACACATGCGCTATAGAACAGCGACATACCTGTAACATCAATGGTATCTATAGGCCACGGTTGTCCACTGGTTAGGAGAGCCGTGTGCTTGCCATATCTATGAAAAGGTATCCACTTGTAAGTACAGTAAGTAGTACTATTTGTACTATGCACTTCGGCTATATTCGTCAAGCTTCGGAAATCCGAATGTATTTTAAAGATATCTATATAGAGTTGTTATTACATAATTAATAATTTCGCTTAAATTTAGATTAGGTCAGCCAATTTAAAAATAAATGTGTATGTGTGTAAAAGAGTAAAAAGTGTGAAGCCGAAGCGCATAATTTAAAGAGAAGTACTGTTAGCTTACGATTAAATGTCATATGATTGAGGTTTTGTGGTAGAAACGTAAGATAGGCTTACGCAGGCAACCGTTTATCCATAAAGTACCTAATTACTGTCTAGGTTTGATCCTTGAGGTGGATATAATGATCTTTTGCCCTCAGAAATTGCCTCGTGCACTCAAGATTACGGCTTATGTGGGTAATATGCGAGCACTGATCCAAAAGTTACGGTAACTTCGTTACTCATTATGTCAAGGAAATTAGATCCAGACTGTGAAACTAAAATGAGTAATAAGATTTTTGATGCGGCATTTCTACAATGGACTATTGTCAAAATACGAAAAATGTATGAAGAGTATTATTAATATTAATTAATATAGTATTAAGAATACAGCAATATATTGATTAAGGCACTTACTTACTCAGACCTCTGTGGTCGAGCGGTCCAGGTGTTGGACTTGACTTCATGAAGCTCCGGGTTCCATTCCAAGATCGGGAATCGAATTCGAATAATAAATATTGCACAGGATTGGATATGTGTCCGGTTTGCGATAGGCTTGCCACTTATCATATTGTCAAACTTATTGTCTTCGTCTAGTCGTGGATGCCGTGGTTGTGCCTCTGCCTACTTCTTCGCGGATATGGGCGTGAAGATACTTACTTTTACAATAAAAGTATGAAGAGTAGAATACAGCGATATATTGGTTAGAGTAATGTCTTATACAAGAGGTTTCAAATCCCAGCTTCGGGTTGGCGACTCTTATTACCATATACGGTAACTATAGCTCACGTATATATTTTACCATCAGAAAATTCGTCTACTTTCAATTCAGTTTGCCTTCTAATTCTATAAAAGTATAATTAAAACCTTAACAAACAAACACACACGTTCTATACACAAAAAAAATATGGGGGTCTATGAAATTACTTAAAAGGAATTTGTAATATAGCAAGATTTGTCGAGAAACAATCTGATTACGCTTTTCGGCATCGCTTTCATACCGCTCAGTTTCGGTTAAGTAGAAAGAAAATTCTCCAGGAATGCTATAGTTGAACCTAGCTTTGATGTGGCCCAATTCTGGCTGAGTATATTTTGCCGCCGATGTATCTCTTGCAAACCCTAGCCACCTTTGTGTAGACTGCTTTCCCACATTTGATGTATTCCACAGCGTCTCACGTAAAAAGAATAGAACATACTTCCACGTTGAAGGAACCTACGAAGAAAAGCTTGACCGTTTGTTCAAAAAACACGAATAATCTGGGCTAAACTAAATTAAAAAGTAGACTTGACCTAACTTATTTCGTACCCAAACAAGCTGCAATGTGGAGAATATCAGATCGGCAGTGTATCTTGCCAATTAAGCCTTTGTAACATTTCTCTCCTCACAAAATAAGAGCCAAAGGGGAGTTCATAACCTTTATTTTACTAAAATTTTATTTATTTATTTAACACTTTATTGCACACAAAAACTAAAATACACGAGAAGTTAAAAATGCACAAAAGGCGAGGCGTTTTGATATAACGTAATTTTATTGTAATGATGACATTACAATAAAATATACGTTCTAAATATAAATATACATTTTTAAAAAAACTGGCCCCTCCCAGGAGCTAATGATTCCACAGACACATACACAACACATAGATGCATGCATGCTCACACAAACACGTCAAACCTGTAACACTTTTTTTCCTATCGGGGGTTGAAAAATAGCCGACTTGGACGAGTCATTCACGATTTTTGCGCTTAGTAGGTACATTTAGCAATTCGCTTCGTACTTACAAAAAGCTATTTTGAAAATCCCAGTTACATATTTACAAGGTTTTAGCATCCATTTAATATACGTAATAATGGCTGCAGATAAAAGAAATAATTCCATGTGTGCTCGTATTGCCACATCAGCTTCCGTTAACGATCTCCGTACAGCGGGCAAAGTAAACAATTATCACATTAAACAAAGAACAAAGAATTACGCACATTTGAATACTATTCGTTTTACTCTTAGATCATTAAACTTGGCCTTATAAAACTATGAAGCGGAGTATTGTACAGCAAATTGTAGCGCTAAATTGCTTAATGATGTGAAATCTACGCGGAAATAAAAAATAATACAAGCATTTTTCGTATTTTAAATACAAATAATATATCGAATTCCACAACGAAACAAAAAGCTCAGAATAATTATGAGAATGCAAATATATGTAAATAATGGTCATGTTTATACACAGAATAAGTGTTATTATACCATGATCATAAAACTTTTTATTTTTGATTATTAAGACGCCGGCGACAGCAGATTTATGATTGAATATTCATTCTCCAAAATGTAAAGAAGAGTGTGTATTAGAAGTGGAATGTAACTGAAATATTGTATAGGCTAATCATTTAGTCGAATCAATCAATATTTTTTATATGTACCGTAGTTTAACAAAATTATACATAAAACCATTTTTTCTAAACTTTCATATTTATTCGCACGTTTAAAAAAAACATACACTATTTTAATATAATCGCCTCTGTGGTCTAGCGGTCCGGGTGTTGGACTTGACTGCATGAGGTCCCGGGCTCGAATCCCGGGTCGGCCAACAAAATGGTCGGGGTTGGAATGTGCCCGGTTGGGGATAGGCTTGCTACCTATCACATTGTGGGATTTAGTGTCTTCGGCTAATCGTGGGTGCCCTGATTGTGCCTCTACCTGCCTCTTGGGATATGGGCGTGCAGATACTTTTTTTTATTTTAATACTTTTAGTTTCAAGCATAAAGTTTTGGTATTGTTTCTTTTATGTTCAATAATGTCCCCTGATGGTAAGAGATAGACGTCACTCGTGGTCGCTATTTCATTTATTTTCAAATTACCACATTGATGTTAACGCTTATAAGTCTTGTGTTTTCTTATCATCACTTATCATCATCATCAATATTGTGAACGGAATGCCGACGAAACGGAAAAACAAACAGACACCAATCTAGGTGAGCTGTGGAACAGAAATATACCACCTAACCGCATCGTTACTCCACCCTTAGGGCCGAAACACATAACCGCGTTGCTGCGTCGTGTCGCTAGAATCGGCAATAGCGTGAATACCGATTGTATCGGCTCGTCACTATTTATTTATTTATTTCTCACGATGCTCCATAGCAGAGACACGTCTATGACGCCACAATGCCACAACTTTATCGACGCGGCGCCGCAACGCCGTTATGTGTTTTGGGTCTTAGTCGAGCGACTAACCGCAAGGGTCGTATTCGATTTCCTATGGAGGAAGGTATTTGTGTGATGAACATTAAAATGTTTGTATTTCTGGTCTGGGTGTTTAATAAATTGATTCTGGTATCTACGTAAGTATGTATTTCTATGTAGTAGTATCATTGACTTAACACCCATAACACAAGCATATAATGTGCTTACTTTGGGGTTAGATTCAATTTGTGTAACTTGTCCAGGAATATTTATTTTTTTAATTACAGATTAGAAATTTATAACGTAAGCGAGATAGAAATCAATTAAATACTTTGTTCCATGGAATTTGATTTTCATAAGCAATCGGTTTAAAGCTACATTTTTATAAATATCCATCTGTTGCCCGCGCCGTTTCCTAGGTGGTTAATGGTTCCACAGGAATATTTTTTCGGAAAAAAAACTATCCTATATGATAATTCAAGTTATTCTCTGTGTGTGTCAAATCTCATAAAAATCGGTTTAGCAGTTTTAACGTGAAGAAGTAACAAACAAATAAATAAACATACAAACTTTCACATTTGTAATATTAGTAGGATTTACTCGGCGCCGCCACCTTATTTACTCACACGTCACAAGTAACACGTAGATTTAAAAATTGTAATTTGTTAGATAACTAAATGTGACCTTAGAAATGTATTTGAATCAGAGTATTGTATTCTAAATCATGATATTGAATGACATAATGATGTGATAACAAAGGTTGTCGGTTGTCTAGTATAGTTTGTACATTGCAAAAAAATTAGAAAAAATATTTTATTACAAAATAAAACCTGAATAACATTACAAGAGGTTTCTAATACGAAATATAAACGTAATTATACTAAAAAAAGTACCTTCACTCCCATATCCCCGAAAAAGTAGGTGAGGGACAACTAGAACTCCCACGACTAGCCGAAGACAAGTCCCACAGTGTGATAATCGGTAAGCATCGCCAACCGGACACATATCTAATCCCGGACAACATTCTTTTTATCAGAAAATTTTAAAAACCACATCATTTTTTAGTTGCTCAACCATGAATCGAAAGTGACTCATGAAATGAAGTCCAACACCTGGTTTGCTAGACTACAGAAGCGAGGTAAAATTCTAAGAAATGCAGGCAAAGGGACTTTGCATGAAGATATGTATGTGTGTCATATACTCTTGCCAACTTACCGATGTGGGACCTACCACATGGAGATGGATTATGGAGTATGAACTCATACAGGCCTGTCTAGTTTCTTCCACATTTTTTAGTATGTACAAACACGCGGGTCTCGGAGACTCTTGCCACCACTTCGTATAAAACCCGAACGTAGATTGGATCCGCCGAGTTGGTCCAGATTCGCAGAGTAGAATAGACTATCTGCCTCTCTGCCAGGCAGATCGTAAGAGGCGAGCAATGCTTAAAATATAGGTCATCACCAACAACAATAAGACCTTGTCCGGGTAAGAATCCGCCGCCCTACCGATTCCTGCTGCTGTCGTGCTCAAGGAATAAATTATTGTTGTGTTGGTCCGTGTCCGCTGAGTAGAATAGACTATCTGCATCTTTGTCAGGTGGATCTTAAGAGGCGAGCAATGGATAAAATATGGGTCTTCACCAACAAGTATGGTTAAGTGCTGTTTAGCAGCTTGCCTGGGTCCATCCCTACCTATTCCTGCTGCCATAATGACTCTGTTATGTTCCGGCCCAGAGGGTAGGGTAGGAGGCTTACACAATAGGCCTAACATCCCGGCCACAGGACAGCGACGTCCCTGTAACTTCTATGGTGTCTATAGGCCACGGTTATCTCGTACCATCAGGAGAGCCGAGTGCTTGTTCTCTGACCTCTTACAAAAAAAACTGGGTCTCACAGGCTGCCTACAACCATCCATAGGCACACTAGGTATACCTATATATGTATAGGTTTACCTATTCCTGCCGCCATAACGTCATTACGTGTTCCAGTTCGGAGGGTAAGGTAGCCGGTAAACTTACTTTCGCTTGGAGCCTAAAATCCCGGCCTCAGGTTGGCAACGCATCATTACCAGCTTAGTTGTCTCTAGGCTGCGTGAATTTCTTGCCATCAAGAAATCCGTCTGCTTGTTTGCCTACCAATATCATAAAAAAACGTGTAGGCAGTCCTAAGAAATGTTAATAAATCTTATCGCCTCTGTGCTCTAGCGGACTTGCCTTCTGAGGTATCACCTCGGGTTAGGTAACAAAAAAACAGAAAATATGTATTTTTAATTTTCTAATAACAAAAAATGACGTAGTCCGGGATTAATATGTGCCAGGGTGGCGATTGTTTTGACACCTATCACACTGTGGACTTAGTGTATTCGGCTAGTCGTGATGCCCTGATTGATCTTTTACCTAGCTCTTTTGGGATATGGACATAAAGATAATGGTTTTTAGAAATAAATCTTAATGAATTATTCCTATAACTAGCGACCCGCCCGATTTCGCCCGGTTATGAAACATACATAAAAACCTACCTCTTAAATCACTTTATCTACTTAAAAAAACCGCATCAAAATCCGTTGCGTAGTTTTAAAGATATAAGCGTACAAAGGGACATAGGGACAGAGGACGCGACTTTGTTTTATACGTAGTGATATATGAATGAAAATTTATAAAAGTCGTTCGCCACTTAGGACAAATACTTCTAAAAAGAAACGAATTTACCCACGTTTTTCACTCCAGCAAAAACGTAGATCAATTCTTTTCTTTAGTGCCACAAAGGAACAAACATACATACATAAACCAGTAAATACATCACCATCCTTAACGTTGGTCAAGTTTAAAAATAATAAAATGAATGTTACTCTCACGGGTAACTTTTTCTATTACTTTAAATAGAACATTCATATTCCATACAGTATCGCCGTTTGTTATTGCAACTTCATAAATACGAGTAACTATTACACAAATAATGCAACCGAGGATACAACACGTGAACTTCATATGAAATTTAATAAATGCTATAAAATAAATGTCCTTTGACAACAATAAATTTTAAATGTAATTGGTTTGATGCAAAGGGTCTTTTCGCTTAAAAAGACTTCTTAAAAGACTCCTAATGTTTATTAAATTTACGTTATTTTTCGACGGACTAAAAAGGTTTAGCTTTGAAGTCGGTTTCAAGATTAATAATACAGGTGCCTGCTATCTTCTGTCAGTGAAACCACATTTTTTTTATGATATTGAAAGGCAAACAAGCAGACTGATTTCCTGATGGTAAGAAATTAACACCGCCTAGAGACACCAAAGATGGTAATGGTGCGTTGCCAACCTTAGGCCAGGACGTTAGGCCTCGAGCAAAAGTTAGTTTACCGGCTACCGTACCCTCCGAACCGGAACATGACTATGGCGGCAGGAATAGGTAAGGCGGTGATACCAATCCGGGCGAATCGCTGCAAGACTCTACCATCTAGTCAGTGGTCAAGGTGTAAGTGACTGTAAGCCTATGTTCGCCTTTGACGACCTACCTGGCACAGGAAGGTAGATGGTCTATTCTGCAAAGGAGCCCGGGTCAACACGGGGGACCACATTCCTCATTTATGTTTTTTAAAATGTCTGAACCACCCGAACCGCCTCCGTATTCTTGCGGTTCAGGTGTTGGACTTGACTGCATGAGGTCCCAGGTTCAAATCCCGGGTCGGGCAACAAAACGAAAATTTCGTTTTTCCAATTTTATAATAAAAAAAATGTTGCTCGGGATTGGATATGTGCCCGGTTGGCGATAGGCTTACCACCTATCACACTGTGGGATTGAGTGTCTTCGGCTAGTCGTGGGTGCCCTGGTTGTGACTCTGCCTACCTCATCGGGGATATGGGGGTGAAGATACTTTAAACCACCCGAAAAGATGGTTTTACAATATTGCAATAACTACGGGATGGAATTCTCTGCCGAAGATGTTTTCAGGACTTTACATTTTTTATGTTAGTGATCATCGTACAAGCACACAGCTTTCCTGATGATAAGAGATAACTGTAGCATATATGTTAGAGGCCTGTCGCTGTCCTGAAATCTATTATGCAAGTCTACCGCATTCAACGTAGAGCAATTCGAATTGTCAATGACCTGGCAATCACCAATCGGCTTGATTCCTTGGCGCTGCGTAGAAATGTTGGTTCCCTCAATGTTTTCTACCGTATCTATCATGGGGAATGTTCTGAGGAGATGTTTGGTTTAATTCCAGCCGCTGATTTCCACCTTCGGACTTCGCGACAGAGTTTAAAGTATCATTCTCATCATCTTGATGCGTGGCGATCTACAACTGTGCGATTTCGAAGACAATTTTTACCTCGCACTACACCTTTGTGGAATCAGTTACCGAGGGCGGTTTTCCCAAACAATTATGACTTAGGGACCTTCAAGAAAAGAGCGTACTCATTCCTTAAAGATCGGCAACTCATATGTGATACTCGTGGTGTTGCGGATATCTGTGAGCAGCGATGATCACTTTCCATCAGGTGACCCGCTTGCTTGTTTGCCTCCTCTAGTATAAAAAAACTCTTCCCTGTAGACTGGAATGCGACAGTCATTATGGCAACATTTTAACCTATTCTCGTCTTTTATGAGTTACCTGGCATAGTTTTCTCCTCCTTCAATTCATAGTTTTCTTTACTTTTCATCAGTAGTAATCATCATAATTATCATCATAGTAATATATCTCTTTACATAAAAAATAATTTCTATTTCGCGTGGTCATCGTATCACGCTTGAACGGATGGATCAAGTATGTTAATTCTTTTTTTGTTGTGTTAGCTATTGTCAGGAGAAGGTTTAAAGTGTTAGGAATTGTCAGGAAAAATGGAAAAACTAATGCTTTAATCCATACAACTTGTTAGTAGCTGTTAATGTCAAGCGATATAAAGCACACCGGGTCGGCAAGTTAGTAATAAAAAACTGGCCAAGTGAGAGTCGAACTCGTGCACAAAGGGTTCCGTACTATCATCAAGTAGTAAATTGCAGACTTGTTGGTAGATTTTCAATACATATCCGGGCAGCATGACGACGCTCGTGCGAATACGCGACGACTCCCGCTAACCGCGCGGAAGTTGCTTAGCAACTGCCTCGCGCTCGCGCAACTATCACACGGCGGTGCGGCGCTCGCACCGCGTTTAGATGCACGGATTATTTTCATTTTGTGAATTTGTATGTATTAGATAGATTATGTATTTATTTTATAGTTAATATATTTGTAAATATTCAAGTTTCTACTTGTTTATTAAGATCGGGTAAAAATTGCTTAAAATTACGTTTGTTGTATGAGAGCCACCCTTTCATAATTACTTTATTATTATTTATTTTGAAAGATAATAGACAAGTTAATATTCTGTGAAAATTTGAAGCGTCTACCTGTTACCATTTATAATGTTGAGCAAAAAAATACGAAAAAAAATATGTTTATTGTACGGGGACACCCCTTATTATATATTTTTATAATTTTTATTATTTATTGTTTTAGCGGCAACGAAAATACATCATTTGTGAAAAGTTCAGCTTTCTAGCTATCGCGGTTTATTAGTAACTAGCTGTTCAGGTTTATTAGGAACTTCGTTCCTCCCGTTCAGTTTAAATAGGAAAAATTAAAATGTCGTTTTTCCTAGTTTCCTCGCTATTGTAAGAGATAAAATGTACCCTATGTCCTTCTCCCGGTTCTAATAGGTATCTCCATTAATTTTCAGCCTAATCGGTTTAACTATCACTACACCTTCATCGGTTCATCTTTCATAATAATTTTTTTTGAGGTGTATTCTATTATTCTAGGGGAAAACAAATCCAACGAATCAAAAACCATGAAAATTTTTCCAGCAGATCTCGAGTTATAAGTGTTGTAAAAAACCCGACTTTCTTTTATATATATAGATAAGGTCCGTGTTTACCCTTTGGGTATGGAACCCTAAACATGACATTCAAAAAGTGTAAGTAGGTATTATACCTAACTTGTACATATATTTTCTCCATTTCTTAAGAACATCTGAATCCATAAGACCCGGCTTCTGATGTACACATTGCCCTCAATAAATATATTTCAATGTGAATTAGATGATGAAACTTGTAGATGCATCGATGATTTACTGAATTTTTATCATTTAAAACATCACAGTATGATAATGACAGTTTTGTAAAGTTTCATATGATGGAACAATGTTTTTATAAAAAGGAAAAATTATACAAATTTTCCTTGGCACAAAACACATTCTGGTATAAAAACATTGCCTGTATTAAGAAAACACTTTACTATAAAAAAATATCTTCACGCCCATATCCCCGAAGACCTAGGCAGAGTCACAAACAGGGGCACCCACGACTAGCCGAAGACACTAAGTCCCACAATGTGATAGGTGGCAAGCACATCGCCAATCGGCTACATATCAAATCCCAAGAAACATCTTTTTTATCTTAAATTTTCTTTTCTTATAAAACTCTTTTTTATACTACTCAATACATATAGTACTTGTTCTAACTTGTGCCTATTCCTATTCCTATTTACATTTTTCCTATGCTGACATAGTGTACACCTTCATACAATATTCAGCATTGTTCTTATTTCTTTTTATTACTTTTCTGCAATTTTAGTACAATATTTAAGTATTTTCTGGAGTTTTGGCGCCATCGAGAGAAAATATGGTCGAATTTTTTTCACAATTATTGAATTTCGTGTTGATATTGAGTGAAATTAGTCAATTTTGATGGCATTTTGTACAATTTTGTTCAGTGAAAGTGCACAAATGAAATAATCATGAAGAAATCAGCGCATCGTGCATTTCCTCGTTGCCGCCAAATCTCATTAAATGAGCTTGAGTAAATGAGGCCACCGCTTAACCCAAGACCCTGATATGACTTACTGACGACTTATGACTGATGACTAATTATAATTGATTAAAATTGATATAAAATTTGATGCAAATTTCTACTTGACTAATGGCAAGATATTAACGTGAAGGCCAAAACCTAAAGAAAGAAAAAAAAGTATTTTCTGTAATTATTTTCTTTTATTTATTAGATCTACCCATATGAGTTGCAGTACTGTACTCTACCACCAGTATATTAACAGATGATAGGTAGTATAATTTCGGCCGTTCAGAGAATGCGTTCCTGACACGTCGCGATTGAACTGACGACGTAACTTTGTAATGGCGTTGCAGTTATGATAAAAATAATATTGCTGGTTGTTTACTGTTTTAACAATTGTTGAGCATTAAAAAACATTATTATATCAATAATCAATTAATATTATAATATTGTGCCAAACTGAGTGTCAAATAACTTGGTAAACAATATTTTTCTAAATCTAAACTGCATTATTACAAGGTTATGCTAGCACTTTATATTTGTAGTGCTGTGCTAACTGATAGGTGTCAGGAACGCATTCTCTGAACGGCCACAGTAGTAGTAGAATCCTCATGCTCACTGAAGGGCTTGGCCACAACCAGGGCACCTACGACTAGCCGAAGGTACATTTTTAGTCCATCTATATAATAGGTGGCAAATCTATCTCCAACCACGCACTTATCTAATCTCGAGCATTGTTGCTATAAGAAAATCGATGAACATAATTTGATTTACCAACCCAGGAATCGAACCCAAAACCACATGTAGTTAACGCCAACCCCGGATTGCTATGCCACAGAGGCGACTCAACGGCTGAGATTTAGATATTCGGTAGATCAATGTAACGGCGAGAATAAATTAAAATTGTATACCCACTTACCTACTGGTAGTCGCCCATTGGTCGAAATTCGACCATAATAAATTTTAATATCTTATTGATAAGAGCGCCATCTTCATTTCTTAAGACCAACTACTTTGTTTCCAAACTTTTTAGTGCGCCATGCATGGTAGTGTGGGTAATGTTTTATTTATTGATTTAATGCACTTTATAAGCATTATTATAGAAACATATTAGCGTTCTGTACTTCTCCTACTCATAAGCTATTAGTGTGCCAAATTTCGTGCTCCTCCGTTGGCGCAATTTTCGTAAAAAGGGGTCCAAAGTTTTGGCATCACGTATTAATACATAGATGATTATACATAAATTTATGTCTTTGAAGATTCTTTAACATATTCAGATATACAACAAACGGCTTTGATTAATGATTGGACTAAAATAAATCACTATTAACAAACGGATTTAGGTTCAAAACATATGTTTGGAACTCCACTTCGAAAAATCGAAACGAAATTTCGCAACTACAAATCCACTCATATTCCGTAAATTAACTTTAGTTTAAATTAATTAATTAGTGTAAAATCTTGATTTGTATACAAAACCGCACGGTTAGTTTACCGCAAGTGTGTTATACGCTGCCGCTGTCGCTGCATACACACATTTCCATACGGCGCTATTTCAAGGTTAATATCCGCATGACCACACGCCACTCCGGTGTGCGGCTCAGTGTGATATGTGCCTTAGATCACAGAGGCGAATCGTATAATTGAAACAAACATTACTTAAGAGTCATCAGTTTGCTTTTGTTTTTTTCCACCAAGCAATTTCAACTACATATCATAAAGGTTACAATTGTTGTATCTTCACGCTTAGTCATAAACAGTAGACAGTGGTACAACCAGGGTGCCCACGACTGTCTGAAAACACTAAGATCTACAATATAGTAGATGGCAAACCTATAGCCAACCCAGACCATATGCAATCCCGAACAACGTTATTTAATATAAGGAAATTAAAAAAACACATTTTATATTTGTTGTCCGACTCGGGGATCGAACCTGGAATTGTTAAAGTCTAGTCCAACAACTGGACCGCTAGAGTCGGCAATCATAAAGGTCAATGTACAATAAAAAAACTATTATATAACAGCCGCCATATTTAACATAAAATGGCGGCATAAAGATAATCGTTTACAGTCATGAGAACTAAGCGCGCAGACACCTCTTAGCATTTCTAGTTTCATCATATACGTCTATCTGTCTGTCCATATGCGGCTTGAAATTACCTACCACGATACGCTTAAAGAACCCATTATAAAGAAAAGTACCCTTTATAAAGAAGCCCAGTTCAAAGCAGTAAGAATTATTTTATTCATAAGAAGCTTATGCAACTGATTTCAAGCCATAATAAATTAGTTACCAGTGTTTTATTACAGAGCAGCCAATGAGAAAAAGGAAAATATTGATTTATACACAAACAATAATGTCATTCGATAAAAATGTCATTTACCATACAATTTTATCACGCATCTACGCCATTACTATTGCTGCTTGATATATTATTATACATACGTAAAGCGAAGAAGCACACGGCTTTTCTGATGTAAAAGATAATCTTTAGATACCATGAATGTAAACTACATATTAATAAGCACGGAGTAAAGTAATTCAAGGTTTAACGTGGTGTTATAGTCTTCATAACAATGTGGTACAGGCTATGTATGATATTTAACGTCTCTACCTACTTTACTTTATCTTTATTAATAAGACGGCAAAGGTCCATCACTGTCTTGTGGCCAGGGTGGAGGCTAGTATGCCATTCTTTCAGCTATCCTATCCTACCCACCGAACAGGACCACGTCTGTGATTTGTTCTTAAGATAGTAACATGGGATGGGTTTGACGGAGGATAATAATGGATAGTGTGAACTGTCCTATTTGTATGGTCAAAAAAATGTTTTTTCATACAAAGCAATTATGGATCTTGGCGACAAAAATATACAAGATTAACATTAATATGCTTTATCAGACTAGTGTTTCCAAAACACGATTCATTTCACTTTGCTCGATAGAAAAAAAACAAAAAGTTTACCCTTTTTTGAAAGCAAAACCCATCTCTCTAATTCAATTATGAAAATATTGACATCAGATTTAACATAATCATAGATAAGTATTATACCTAAAAGATAACTGTTTCAGTTTTTATATATTTTTTTTCAAATTACTTTTATAGTGTCAAAAATAGTGATTTGGCGCTTAAGGCATTTACTTTAGAGCGCAATCTTTCATAGTAATTATGGAACGGGGGAGTGCGCTGATTGGCTCTTCTGGCTGACTAAGTATGGGGCCTTAAATCTTGCACACTTTTTCATACAACATGTTGAATTTATTCTCAAAAACTTGATGGATGTTGATAAAATTTATGTGGATAGCTAATGATTAATGATGAATCATTAGCTATCTTTTAAAAAAGGCATTATCTAACCGCGATTTTCAGTTTCTATTTAATTTAAAAAAAAGTATCTTTACGCCCATATCCCCAAAGGGTTAGGCAGAGGCACCCAAGACAAGCTGAACACACTAAGTCCCACAATAGAATAGATTCCGGGACCTCCAGAAGTCAAACCCGGTGCCGGACCATCACAGTTTAAAAATTTTAATCTTAATAATATTGCCACCTTATGGGCTTCAACGCATACGCATCTAAAGGGTAAATAAGTAAAGTATCTTCACGCCCATATCCTCAAAGTGGTTGGCAGAGGCATCACCAGGACACCCACGAATAGCCGAAGATACTAAGTCCCATAAAGTGATATGTGGCAAGCCTATCGCCAACCGGGTACATATCCGATCCCGGGCAACGTTATCTTTATAAGAAAATTTAAAATACACAATTTTCTATTTTTATGTTGCCCGATACGGGGGTCAAATCCGGGACCTCAAGAAATCAAGTCCGACGCCGAACCGTTAGACCACAGAGGCGATCTACATCTACACATCTAGATACTGATACAGAGCCCTCAACATGAGTTTTAGCGGCTTGTCAAGTTGATATACTCGCTACCGTCTCTGTAAATTATTTGTATGAAAACTTTGAAAAGCGCCTCTGTTGGTAAATAAGAGAAATACATTTTTAGACCAAAAGTGTCATATATTTCGATACGTATCTTACCGAACGTAATCTATGCCATCTCATGGTAAATCTGGTATGAGATATAAATCAAAACTATAATAAACATTTTCAGATTACTCAAATATAATCTTTGACAATCGTTCAGACATACAAAAATTACTACCAGTAATTATGTCATATAAACTGTAGTTTGATATAATTAAACAAAGTATTATGAAGTTTTACGGCCCATTGTTACCTTAAACGATGTCTTATAATCATGTGAAATGTTGGCTAGCTTAGGATGGGCATTTTTTTGTTATATTCTAAATTTAAATGCTGTATTTGTTTATTATTTTACCTGGTATGAGTAAGTCCTAAAACCAGTAGTTGCTGAAGGTAGTTAGGGTGAAACATTATTAAACATAAAATTTATTCAAATATTGAAACATATCTTCACGCCAAGTCCCTTACGGGGTAGGCAGAGAGTATCGAGTGCCAGACCTCACGATCCTGACAAACCTGTCTTGCTTCCTTCACA
>NJDC01002488.1:187349-209276 GCA_002245475.1 Calephelis virginiensis
CTTAATTTTTGTTAATCCGTCAATGCTTGCCGTCGGCGTGTTCCGGTTTGGAGGGTAAGGTAGCCGGCAAACTTACTTTTGCTCGAGGCCTAACATCCCGGCCTCAGGCAGGCAACACATTATTACCTCCTTTCGTATCTCTAGGCCGCCTGAATTTCTTACCATTAGGAAATCTGTCTGCCTAGTTGCTTTTCAACGCCATAAAAAATATACTGTAAAGCTGAGGGCATACTAACTATCTGACACCTTCAAAAACTGCAACAATAAGCAGGGCCGTCTTAGATTATATTGGTGCCCTTGGGCACACACAAACTTGGGTCCCTTTTGGAATATAAAGAAATTAAACTTTAAAAATTTTTTCTCTATGATTTTTGGGGAATCAATTAGGTACCTACATTATTTTGTTACGGTATGTCAATAATAATATTAAGATGCTGCTGTTTTTCTTATGATTACGATGATAGTTTCTTCCGTGAATTCTGTTGAGCAAAATCTTCTATTTAATCCTGAAACTCAATTTGCTAAAGAATGTCACTTTCTATGCTCATAATTATTGACAAATTACTTAGTCGTTCCTAAGCTGCGAAATTTAACGCTTTCGAGTTAGGGCAACGAGAAAAACATAATGCAATCAAAATATTGAAGGGTTAAAAGTGAGTGAAATGGTCGATCCTTCGGGACCCTCTGCGTATAGGGGCCCTGGGCACTGGCCCCGTGTGCCCTTATGGCAAAGGCGGTATAAGTCTATCAAAAGATTGTCAGCTTACGTCTTGTATTTACCGGCGCGCAAATGAACGTCAAATCAGTCTTAATTTTAAGATTGTCCTGACTACGATGAGAGCTCAGCCTAGAAATGCAGATTTTTGTAATGTTTTGTCCGGATCTGACTTAAGTATGAGACATCATTACCATGTTTAAAGAGTACTTGTAAACTGAGAACTCTTCCTAGAAACATTGCAATCTCGAATTAGGTCCATCGCTAACTACTTCAGTTGCCTACGTAACGTAATCAGGAAATCTGAGAGCTGAATTCGGTCTCAACCGAAAAGTATGGTAGTACAAGCTTACTTTTTTTATGATATTGGGAGGCAAACAAGCAGACAGATTTCCTGATGTTAAGAAATTCACGTCGCCTAGAGACACTAAAGGTGGTAATGGTACATTGCCAACCTGAGACTGGAATGTTAGGCCTCGAGCAAAAGTAAGTTTACCGGCTACCTTACCCTCCGAACCGGAACACGTCATGACATTATGGCGGCAGGAATAGGTAAGGCGGTGGTACCAATCCGGGCGAGTCGCTGCTAAACTCTACCACCTAGTCAGATGTCACGGCGTTAGTGATGGTGAGCCTATGCTCGCCTTTACGAGCTGCCTGGCAAGGAAGGCAGATGGTCTATTCTACAAAGGAGCCCGGACCAACACACTGTGCAGCTTGAAAGATACATCTCAATTTATTATCAAAAAAAATTACATTCGAGTAAAGCCGGAACAGGAAGCTAGTAAGTAATATAACTATAGTAGCTTAACCTCCTAGCCACAGGATAACGGCCACCACCAACCATCAGAAGAGGCATGTGCGTGTTTATTGTCTTTATCGATTTCAAAAATCACTGTTACAAAGACAAAAAAAAGTAAAAAATATGTTGTTTTGTATAAATAATAAAAAAATATCCCTAGAGTTACATAAATTGAAACTAACCCCAAAGTAAGCAAATTACATGCTCGTGTTAAGGGTTTTTGTCGACATTTCTTACTTGAATAGATACCAAAATAATCTATATATTAATACGTAATGCCAAAACTTTGGACCTCTTTTTACGAAAATTGTGCGGACGCAGGAACATAAAATTTTGCACACTTATAGTTTATGTGTAGGAGAAGTGCAGAACGCTAATATTTCCCAATAATAATGCTTAAAAAGTACATTAAATCAATAAATAAAACATTACCCACACTACTATCCATTTGACACACACAAACAAATATATTGATGATAACGATAAAAGATCACATGGCGCACTAAAAAGTTTGGAAACAAAGTAGTTGGTCTTGAGAAATGAAGATGGCGTTCTTATCAACAAGATATTAAAATTTATTATGGTCGAATTTCGACCAATGGGCAACCACTAGTATTAACAAACACACAGACTTAGAAATATGCAAAAAAAGATCTGCTCAAAAAAGAGATAGATAAAGATAGATAGGGTTATCTAATCAAAATGTGTTTTGGCATTCCCATCTTTTTTCACATTACAATTCCACAAAAAAATCCAAAATATGTTGTAAACCCACTCCAATCTAAGCCATTACAACCTTAAAACAGAGATTGTGTTATCATTATGTGTTACCTAATACGTGGATACACTTTTACCACGACAAGAATGAAGATAATGACCTTAGCTCATTTAAGGTTGCATTCCATACCAACTCTTCAACTTTAAAAATGTCTCTCTGGGTAGAGCTGTTTTACGTAGGAATAATATAAATTTGAAACACAGTGTCAACACATAAACGACACGTCACGTCCGCTGTTAAAGACGTTCTAGATGATCGTAAACACGACTTTCAACAAAGGTCACCTTAGAACAAAATATTATTTCGAGTTCGATCCACGGGTCAGGTAACAAAAAGAAAACGTGTTTTAATAATTTTCCAATAACAACAGGTTGCCCTGGATTGTACATAATGTCGCCAGATGGCGATAGGTTTGCCACCTATCACACTGTAGGACTTAGTGTCTTCCGTTAGTCACAGGTGCCTTGGTTGTACCTTTGCCTACATTTTCGGGATATCGGCGTGAATTTCTTTTTCTTTCCTTTTCCTATTATTAAATTCGAATTAAATCTACGATCCGGAGAGATGAAAACTAATGTTTACAACCGTCTAAAACAGCGGCTAAAGATTTTGTCACATCGCAGCACACTAAAAGATTCATATCAAAGTATTTTTTACGTAGAACGAAACTTCCCATAGTGCTTCATTTTTATATTTTACAGAACGTTAAATTTCAATTATTCCCCCGTGTTGATCTGGGTCCCCTATGTAGAATAGACCTGCCTTTAAATGTGAAAATCAACATCAATTTTTCCATTACCACGTCGTAATATGATCGTTCATTTTCAAAAGATAGCCAATGTTCCAAGGCGGTCCCAAAACTTCAACAACATTCCACTGGTAGTTTTGAGTTATACTTCATTTATCATAAAAAAAAGTATCTTCACGCCCATATCCCCGAAGAGGTAGGCAGAGGTACAACCAAGGCACCCACGACTAGCCGAAGACACTAAGTCCCACAATGTGATAGGTGGCAAGCCTATCGTCAACCGGGCACATTTCCAATCCCGTTCAACATTTTTTTTATTAGAAAATTTGAAAAATCCAATTTTCTTTTTGTTGGCCGACCTGGGATTCGAACCCGGGACCTCATGCAGTCAAGTCCAACACCCGGACCGCTAGACCACAGAGGCGATTTATCATATACTCAAAAAAAACTAGTCCGTTCAAGTCCCCATTCCTATCATCATGTTCCCATATTTCCCCGTTTTGGTCCAGGATACTTTACAGAATAGACCATCTGCCTTCCTGCGCGCAGCTCGTAAAAGACGAACATAGGCTTACCTTCACTAACGCCGTGACATCTGACTAGGTGGTAGAGTTTCGCAATTTCCGGATTGGTACCACCGCCTTAATTGTCGTCCCGCCATACCGTCAGTGCTTGCTGTTGACGTGTTCGGATTCGGAGGATAAGGTAGCGGTAAAGTTACTTTTGCTTTTTGTCGGCCATCATTTCGGCCTCAGATCAATCTTTCATCTGTCATTCTTTCCACATGACCGAACCAGCGGAGCATGCCCTTTTGTATTTTAATATCAACACTATCTTTCAATCCTACTCTTTCTCGGATCTCACTGTTAAAAATGCAGTCAGCGAGCGTTACACAACAGATTTTTTCCGAGGGGCTCTCATTTTGACCGCATTTATCCTACTCTCATGTTTTTTCTGACATACCCAACCCACATATTATGTGATGTTTAATATGTAATATGTTAAATTAGTATTTTTAAACGATATCTCAAACATTACGATTTGCTACTAGCACTAAAAGGAAGCAGTCAGCTTAATATTAACTATTGTAATGTTAAAGAAAGATTTTCACCAGACTTTACAAAACTCAGTTTAAAGTTTGAATTTCAAATGCGCTAAAGTAACAATTGTGACTTATTTAAACTTTAATTTTAAAAACTTGCATTAAATCTAGACCAAGATCCCTAAACGCTTAAACAGTAAATTTTATAAAGCTTAAAGTTTACCAACGCTTGCTTACATATTAGAAGTATGGAACTATAGTAGGTACCATCTACTTACTGTATGGTTACTCTTTTTTTTCTTTCTTTAGGTTTTGGCTTTCTCGTTAGCATTTTACGATAAATCAAGAAGAAATTGCATCCAATTTATCACAATCGGGATTCAATTATAATTAGTCAGAAGTCGTCAGTAAGTCATGTCAGGGTCTTGGGTAAAGCCTTGGCCTCATTACTCAAGCTCATATAGTGAGATTAGGCGGCAACGGAGAATACGACACGCTAATTTCTTCATAATTATTTCATTTATGCACTTTCACTGAACAAAATTGTACAAATGGTACCAAAATTGACTAATTTCACTCAGTATAAACACGAAATTCAATAATTATGAAAAAACTTCGACCATCTTTTCAGGGTTAGGTACTCTTTAAACTCATCTGAACAGAACTCAATAATGTGGGTAGGTTCGGGTTTTAGAATTGAATGGATCTGTGTTGTCCGAATACTTTTCAATCCACCCTCGTATCATGCAAACTGATAATTAGAATCAGATTTGTGATATTGTGTTCTCTTGAACACAATGTCACAGATTATTAACATTTAGTTAACAACAGAAAAAACAATTTATAGCATCGAGATCTTCGATTTTTTGGAACTAAATATTAATAAGTCCCTAGTATTGCTATGAGTACAAATTGTCACAAATCCGATTCCAATTTTCAATTTACATAAAATGGAGATACTGTTTAATAGTCAAAACCGAAACTGAATCGCTATTTCGGGAAAAGTGATTTTCCTGTCAGTTTCTGAAGCGTGATCACCGAAAATAAATTATCCCACATTTTTTTAAAATATTTTATTTATATTGTTCTAGGTAAATTTCTCAATCAGTAGGTAACACTTTACGCCACACTAGTGCCACCGACAGTTTACTGGACAGGTAAGTTAATTGGCACTCAAAAGGAAGTGATTTATCTTGACTTTGGCAGATATTAGGAAAAAAAATAAGATGTCAATTATATTTAGATAGTAAGTATCTAAATATAATTGAAATCTTTATTTTTATAAACCTTTAGTTATAAAGTAAGTTATAAAGCATAGGTTGGGAGCGGTAATTTGAAGTTAAATTTAATTTTCAAATAGTATGCTCTTCATAACAATGCAAAAAAATCGGTTTTTTTTTTTCAAACACCGCCCTTTGTTTGAACTTTTATAAATTGAATTGTACTTTTAATATACAAGCACTGATGTATAAAAGCTGAATTTAATACATATTAATTGGGATTAAAGTAATTATAACAGGATGTTTCCTCTGGAACGAAAGGAAACTTTTCTGAGTAACAAAACACAACAGTTTTTAACCCCCTACATCTCAATTACAAAAGATCTAAAATTATAAAAAAGAGTTATACATTATTTTCCCACTTTAATTAAAAATGGTAGCAAAAAATGATTTTAGTTATCACTAATATAATAACTTCTCTTTCTAGTTTTTAACCGGCTTGAAAAAGGAGTTCCACTGCAATGTTTTCGTATGTACGATAAATGATTTCTCAGTCATTTCTAAAGCAATTTTTTTTTTATTTGAAAGAGCGTGCTTCCGAGGTGGTTTCGTTGTCACAAAGTCTGAATATGATTATAAAATACCAGTAAAACCCAAGAAAATACAACATTTTTGTGTAGGTACGTAGATAATTTGCTTGTTGAAATCAAAGTTGTTTTTTTTTTGCAGTTTTACTTTGCATAAATTATGCAAAACGTACATTACAGTGGCAAAATAACTAAAAACAAGTTTAAATAAACATGATGTAATACATTTTAAAGAAAGAAAAAATTTCGCCCCAGACAGGATTTGAACCTGTAACCTTTCGTCTCAAGCCGACGAATGCTCTAACCAATTGAGCTACTGAGGATTCAAGTCCCGTGGCGAAATTTTTAATTCCTTTCTAACCCGTTAACGCGGGTAGTTATGTCCTATAGATACACAATTCTGAGTACCCACCAAATGAGTTCATTTATCCCAAGCACAGGGCAAGTGCTAAAATAAAAATATGATGTAATAAATTGATACTTGATACTTCAAAACATAGATCCTCAAGGAATTCCATGAATCATCAAAAATATTGATGAACGAAATCTTAAATAGGTACGAGTACATTTTTTTTTATGTCATAGGAAGGCAAACAAGCAGACGGATTATCTGATGGTAAGAAATCCACACCAAACATGGTAATTGGTGCGAGCAAAGTAAGTTTACTGGCTACCTTACCCTCCAAACCGGAACACGTCATGACGTTATGGCGGCAGGAATAGATAAGGCGGTGGTACCAATCCGGGCGAGTCGCTGCGAAACTCTACCATCTAGTCAGATGTCACGGTGCTAGTGATGATAAGCCTATGCTCACGTTTTTCGAGCTGCCTGGCAAGAAAGGCAGATGGTCTATTCTGCAAAGGAGCCCGGACCAACACGGACCAACTAATGTTTCTACAACTACTGATTAAATTAACATTATGACCATTATAGAAACTCACTAAGTGAAAAGTTATATTACTTGCGATTACATTAGACACAAGCAATTCTAGCAGTTCGCGATGTACATGTACGGCGAACGCTCGTCTCTAACTAGAGTTTTATCCCTATAAACAAAATTATCGATATCGATGTTTATATAAACCAGAGTAGAACACCACAAGAATGTAACGACGTAAATTGTTTGTCCGAGTGTGTTCGGGAAAAGTCGTGCTAATGTTTTAAAATATACACGAATTATTTAACAAATCTGCATTCGTCTATCAGTTTATAGATATTAATTAATAAATAGTTTAAGCCAATTTTAATTTTAATATTATATTATCTTAAAATTAACAAAAAAAAACATTGGTCATATTTTTAACAAATTTAAATAAAATTGTCCGGAATACACCAACTTTTAAACAAAAATAGTAGTAAATATCCAAACTGGTGTACTCGTAGAAAGTTCTGCGGTATCATACTTTAAAATTCCATGACTGAGAACCTCCTGCATTTTTGGAAAATTATTTGAAAATAGTACCGTAACATCTAGACGATATCTTTTATTGCTGACAGGGCGATACAAAAACATTAGTTACAAATGAAATATACATCAAAATAAATAAAATTGAAATCTGCTTCAATAGTAAATTTCGAATATATCGATGTTTTATTTGCATCCCTAAACCGGACGCAGATGAAACGTCCTGGGCCATCTCATCTGCGGTGGCTTCGTAATAAGTTTTTCACATAATGCGACAACTTGTTTCCCAACTACTGTTACAACTATTGTTTTTAGTTCCTACTATATCTTATTTATATACAATTTTCTTATTCTCAAAAAACAATATTATCCAGAATGTCTTTATAAAATACATCTTTAATTTATTTTCTAATATACTTAATTTATTATGATACTAGCTTCCACTCGCAGCTTTGCCCGCGTACTAATTTTATTTTTTTTATAAACTGTAGAATATACGTAACTCTATTGTACAAAATATATTCGTGTTCATTTTTTGAAGTGAAAACTTCTTTAGCGGCGATGCGCACTTTTTTTGGAATGGGTAAAAACTTCTAAACTCGCGTCAGGACACGTGACCTAAAATTTCGTAAAACGAAAATTCGTAAGACGGTGCAGGGCGCTTGCGTGAATGTACGTGTTGTCATGTTTGTGTACGATAGCGTAATAAATGAATATTTTATTCTAACACATAAATAATAGTACTTTCATACTGATAATGAAAGCAATTCGTGCAAAATTATTCCCTAACCATTCCAAAATATCAAAAATGCACAACGTTAATATTCAAGTTCTCACTTCTGATTTGTGATTTTTTTAACCCAGTTCAATAGCAAAATTTCGAATGTTGTGATAATAATAATAATAATAACCTTATAGAACTATCACCGGATCGGAATCTACGATCCCTTTCATCACGCTAAAATATCGAAAGAAATTCAGCGGACTTGTTCTGTGTTTGTAATAAACTAGCTGCTCCGGCGAACTTTGTTCCACAAGTTCTGTTTGTATGCGAAAAATTAAAATGTTATTTGTGCTAGTTTCCTCACAATCGAACGGGATAATTAGTATCTTAAGTCCGTCTCCTGGTTCTAAGCTGCCTCTCAATTTTCAGCCAAATCGGTTCAGCCATTCTTGACTAATAAATAGTGTAACTAGCACAGTTTTCTTTTATAATATGTATGTTTTATATGTAAACCCACGAGTATAATGGATAAATGGATAAAATAATAAAACTTAAAGTAGTTCCATAAACTATATAGTAATCTGTACTGGAAAGTCCATGAAACACATTTTGTTTGTAATATAAAATGAAGACGAATCTAAAGCTCTCAGAAAAGCATGCGAGAACTATTTATTATCTGAAACCTTGCGGAAACCTAGCCGGCCGTAGGAAAGGTTTAAAAAATTTATCGTTTAGACGACGTTTGAAAGATGTTTCCAATCTAACTGTAGTGACCTGGCCTTTCCTGGAAAAATCGATGTCACTTTCAGATTTTTCTAGATAGCATACTGGCCTACGCCCGCAGTTTCACACGCTTTTAGTTATATGATAAGCTACCAAGCAAGTTCTCTAGGTGATAAGAGACAATAGTGGCTTTTATACTCCTTGGACTTTATAGGTGCATGGCTGTGCTTTTTGTAATGACATTGGAAGGTAAGCAAACGAACGGATTTCCTGATGATAAGAAATTCATGCCGCCTAGAAACAACAAAACTAGTAATGGTGCGCCGCCAACCTGAGGCCGGGATTTTAGAGCTCAAGCAAAAGTAAGTTTACCGGTTACTTTATTCTCCTAACCAGAACACGTCAACGGCAAGCACTAAGATTATGGGGGCAGAAATAGATAAGGAGGTGGTGGTGAAACTATACCACCTAGTCAGATGTCACGGTGTAAGTGACAGTAAGCCTATGCTTGCCTTTTACGAGCAGCCTGGCAGGAAGGCAGATGATCTATTCTACAAAGGAGCCCCGATCAACACGGGGATAACACTGTGATAACACACGGGGATAACACGGGGATAACTACTGGATCCGGACCGGAACGTGATATAGTCCGGCAGTTGGTAGATCCCAAGTTGCTCCACAGCACTCTAGCACCAGTGTTCTAGTTGGTGATATGACCCATTTAAACCAATAATCGCCACTTGGTTTATACTATTCCATTTTTTTATAAGTGTGTTATCTTTTTTTATGTTTTTATTCTACGGAAGGCAAACAAGCAGACGGATTTCCTGATGGTAAGAAATTCACGCCGCCTAGAGACACCAAAAATGGTAACGGTGCGGAGCCAACCAGAGGTCGGAATGTTAGGCCTCAAGCAAAAAGTAAGACCAGCTACCTGACAAGCACTGATGTTATGGTGGCAGTAATAGGTAAGGCGGTGGTATAAATCCGGACGAGTCACAGAAACTCGACCACTTAGTAAAATTTCTCACTTGAAGATTACCAGGTTTAGAAGATACCGGATGAAACTCGCAAGTATTTATGATGAATCTTGCATTCTATGTTCTTATCACAATAATAAATTAATATAAAAAAGAGGGTAATTGATAGAAGAAGGCGTTACTTTGCGGAAATTCATACTGTTTGTTTTATTTATTTGTTTTGTATTATAAATTTATTTTTTGTAAATTGCAAATTAAAAAAGTAATAATAAATAAATTGCAAATTAAATAATTGCATTTATATTAAAAAAAAGGTTTTAATCATAACTATCTGAAAGAAGGTTCTGACCTTTTAAATATCAAGAACTCGATGGCTGTTATTACTCTTTTTCCCTGTTTCGGCGGAAATGTTTTAATAACTTTGTTTTTTCAACCGACCAACGAATAAAAATGAAGAAGGTTCATAATTCGACTACATTTTTTATGAATATTTTTTTAACTCACCGCCGATTCTGATATTATTTTTTGTTTGAAAGCAGGAGCTTCCCATTTGATCTTATTCAAGCTTGAACATCTAACAAATGGTTATTCGGTTAGATTTAATATCAAGAATTTTTATTTATGTTACAATGTTGGAATTGAAGTCAGTTCTTTGAGTAATGCGGTAGAAACATCACTAAAACATATTATATAAAGAGTTTTGGCGTCAACGAGGAAAAACACAAATTTCTTCATGATTTCATTTCTGCACTTTCACTGAACATAATTTCACAAAACGCAACCAAAATTGTTAATTTCACTTAATAGAAACACGAAATCCATTATAATTACGAAAAAAGTATGATCATCTTCTATCTTCTTCTCTATCTCTCAATGGCGCCAAAAACTGTTCTACAGACATTTAATCTATCACTCGGACAACGTTGATAGAAAACATCAGAATTTGACATGTCCGGCTCAATCTGACATGTCTAAAATGTTCCACCTCTTTCGTTTTTGTTTTATTTGAAAAAGATAGCATGCATCTAATATAGTTTGTGAAGAGCAAAGTCGCCACCAATGTCTGTCTAAATTACACACTAAACTTGCAAACGCTCTCGGACAATTGCAGCTGCAATTAGTGTAACGACGTGTTTTTCGTCCGTTTAATCTACACCTTTTATCAGCAGCACGAACTGGCTTTGAAGTTAACAGCATCATCAAGGCTTTTGTACTTTGAACTCATTTTACCCAGCTCTGTTTCACACTAATCTTTTTTACGGCCAAATTTAAGATTAGAGATTGTGTTTCTTAGATCAGTTGCCATGTAACCGCTATTATTTCTTAATAATAATTAACAAAACTATCTTAGCAATAAAACTCTAGAAGACCTATATCTATCTGTAGATAGGCCGTTAACCGATTAACGGCCAATATTCAATCAACCCTAATCCAAAACTTGGCTGTCCAAGATTGATATTTTGATCCTTTTTTTATGTTATCGCTTGCCAATAACATATCTGTGGACAGGATAAATATGGCAATTAGGTATAGGATAGGCCGCTATATAGATATATTGCTTTTTTATTGCAGCTATATAGATTGCTTGAAATCCATCTTTATAGATACATTATTCAATTTTTCCGTAAGAAAGGAGGAGGCTCTTAATGTCGCTGTGTTTTTTTTATTTTTTTTCTGGTATGTTTGTTAAAAGCGGTATCTAGGTTAATAAAAATCCGACTTTGATAGTTCTTTTTTAGAAAGATAGGTCATGATTCGGTCAAGATGGCCCCATATTAATAATGCAAAAATTGACTTGAGTTTTAACCATATCTAAAATGGGAGGCTACCAGTTCTACTGCATTTTTATATTTAGGTATTAAGCGATTACTTGGCCAATAAATAACCAATATTGAGGGTTTTTTTGAAAGATGATTAAGTCCCGTATTAATTGCATCATAATCCGATAAGCGGTTTTTGAATTACCTACACATTAGCTATCTTTCGAAAAATAATTATCAAATCGCTACATTGCTCCTCCTGCCAATTTTTACATGTTATATATTTATGTAAATTAGATAAGAAAAGGGACAAGCCCGCTGAGTTTCTTTCGCCGAATCTTCTCAGTGAATGGCCGCGTTCCGATCCTTTGATAGTTTTTAGATTTATATCGACACGTCACAAGAACCTTTGTAAGGACAATGTAAAATAAACACAAGGTGAAGTCTTGTAATTGTAACTATCTGGTTATTGCAACTAACTTAAATAGCACCCTCTCAAGTTACTTTTTTGTAAAATGTCATGTGCGCAATTAGAATAAGAACTCACGGTGCGGCCCGCAGACACTGCAGAATGTAGATTTTGACCCGCAGCGACTGCGGTTACTTGCGGTTCCCGCGGCAGTGGTCTTCCCGCATTAGTCTTCCGTCCGTAGATCGTGCGAGCGGCAATCTCCCGCCTCCTCGGCGGGCTGCGACCGCGCGCTCTGCGGTCGCTTGGCGGGCGACCATTTTATACTGTTTGTACTGATTTTTTAACCGCAACCGCCACAAAACAACAAAACTGTCAGCACAAAAATATAGATAGCACAGTTCGACTTTAAATTGTGTAAGTGACAGCGTTTTTTGACATTCCGCTATTTTGTTGATGATGACAGTGAATACACGGGGTTGCGTAATTTATGCAAAAATACTGTTTTAGTGGTTTCTCGTATTTTTTTTTTGCTAAGAAGAGTAAGAAGCAAGCACGGAAGGTCATTTTGTACGTACTGGTTTAATTCTACGATTAATCTTCTCCGAGTTTTCTGAGCAGTTACATTTACCGGACCAAAAATGAAGTCTTGTAAATGTATATATTACATTTTTTTAGGTTAGTTACAATTATCTGCCGGTTTTTGTATGAAGTTTAAAAATGTTACTGATGCAACGATAAATATGAGTATGTCGATGCCACCCGCCAAATATTACACCTACGTGTTTTAATGATTATATTTACGTAAGAAAGTGCCTGATTACCTTTTTCCGATTTTATGGTACACACCCATAACTACTGGACAGATTTTGATGAAAATTGAAATAAATTCAAACATTAAGTATTTTTTAAATGTCCAGTTTTTGGAGTTTACTCCTTAAGAAACGATTTGAGTTATAAGGCCCGGTATGGAAATTTTATGAGGAGTAAAATCAAGTGTAGCACGAAAAGTTGAGGCGTTACGTAGAAAGAGACAAACATATGTAAGTCGTACCGCTTCAGTCCTTCAGTATTTTTTTCGCCTTCAGGACTGACGATTTCGCCCGAACAAAAGTCGAGTCGCCCCGAGCGGGTCGTCATTCGGCTCCGCCACAGTCGAGTTACGTATAACATTGACATTAGTCGAATAATTTAAAACGCAGTCGACTTGTTCGAATGATTTGCGTAGTCGAATAATTATTATTAGTATTATTTTCTATTCGATATATATCATAATTAACATTCGTAAGGAGTAAACTCCAATCGTGCGTCGTAGCTGACACACACACACACACTTTTTTTAAATTCTTTGTTTTGTAGATGTCAAAATTCAAAAAAGTTAAAAAATATTCTTTGGATCTATTAATGAAAAAATGTACAGAGCAAAAAGATGAATAGTTATCAAGCTTCTGAAAGATATGGGATTCCTAAGTCAACCATAATTCACCGTCTATATGGGACTCGCTGTGCCAAGCAACCAACGCCTGGCAGACCTCCTGAATCGTCATTAGCATGGGATAGTAAAGTAGCTGCTTAAGAAGTTAGGAAACGTAATTATAGTAAGTAGTATGAGCATAAAGAAAAAAGGCTGATCAGAACGCCGATTAACACAATTTTGATAAACAAAAATAGACAAAATGGTAAAGAATTCAAAGGAATATAACTACAAGATATAATCACTTTCTTAAATAAAGAAACAAATATAAAGAGGTAGAAAAATGTAACATTGCTAATGAGTGGTTAGGTACCTACTGTGACCAAAATTATTTCTAAGTGATGTAAAGGATTTAAAGCGTTAAGTTAATTTGTGATAACATTTATTTCAATTACCTAATATATCTTTAAAACAGCTTATTCGTGAGGTTTATTTTGGCTATCATGGCAGTCATTAAAATTACGATAAGTTTCCCGTAACTATTTTTGGGCAAATAGTTGCATTTACCAGCCCCACGCCTGTAATGTTTGTTATTGCGATATTAATCTTTATTAGAAGGATCTAGACATCAGTATCCTATAAACATTTTCTAAAACATGTTTATAAAATTTACACAATCAATACACACATAGAAAAATAATGAGAATTAACAATTAGTTGCAATCACCTGCTAGAACGCGTAAATGCAACTATTGCTGCGTTTGTCAGGATTTTTGGTAATAGTCTATTATTCTTCACAGTTGATATAATATCTACAATAAAATTATTTTGTGTATAATTTTTAAGAACAACTTATTTTCTAACACATTTAAAATTATTTAAAGATTAATTATTGACTTCAATATTTTTAGTTGCAATTACAAGACTCCACCATATTCTTATTCTTAAATAATTGGAGTCAGTTTCTTTAACTGTTTCTTTACTGTTGTTTTACTGTTAGTTAATTATTAATGTTAGATTGTTATCAAGCAATAAATTGATTGATTGTTAGATATGAAAAAAAGTATACTCACGCCCATATCCCCGAAGGTGGAGGCAAAGGTATAACCAGGGCAGTCACGACTATCCGAAAATGTTCATTTTAAATTATTTTTTTTTTGTTATCCGACCCGGGACCTCATGAAGTGCAACACCTGGACCGTTAGGCCAAAGAGGCGATTCTTAGATATGAGACATTCAAAATTCTCTTCCAAATGTAGGTATAATATGTATTTTCGTTGCTTCTTCCGTGGTACTTAACTTTCAGAGTAAGTTCTTAAGCAAAACTTTGTAATACTTTGCCTAATTATTTTCATATTAGCAAAGTCGACGTTTTTTTAATGGCTAATGGAGTTTTAGCACCATCAAAAGAAAAGGTGGTCGTAGACTTTTCTTAATTATTGAATTTCGAGTTCATTATCATTCAAAATAAAAATCTTCCACAACTGTTTTTTCTAATTTCAATTTTTATTGTTCTAGGTAAACTTCTCAATCAGTAAGTAACACTAGCGCTATTGTTTACTGGACAGGTAAGTTAGTCGAGAGAGTTTTTGGCGCCATCGAGAGAAAAGATGGTTGAAGTGTTTTCATAATTATTTAATTTCGAGTTCATATTGAGTGAAATTAATCAATTTGGATGGCATTTTGTATAGTTTTGTTCAGTGAAAGTGAATAAATGAAATAATCACAAAGAAATTAGCGTATCGTGTATTTAATTGTTGCCGCCAAATCTCATTACTTGAACTTAAATAATGAGGCTACCGCTTTACCCAAGAACCTGATATGACTTATTGACGACTTATGACTAATTATAATTGAATCCCGATTTTGGTAAATTTGATACAAATTGATGCAAATTTCTACTTGACTAATGGCAAAATACTAACGTGAATACCAAATCCTAAAGCAAGAAAGAATTGCTAATGTATTGCTAACCTTGCGGTTTCAAAAGCTTCTCCGGATCTTACTAGTAACTAAAAATATTTAATTAACTAAAAACGTAGTAGTTGCAAAATATTTAGGTCTAACTAAAATCTTTTATTAGTAACTAAAAACATTTAGTTGCCGATGAAAGTTAGAATATATACCTAAACCCTCAACCCACGTCCCACCTGAATTGACGAAATACAGAAGTAAAAAATGTTAAGTTTAACATTCGATGTTGCTGGATTCGGATTTTCATTTTAATTGTACGTAAAACAGTAAAAATATATTTTTTGAGTGACTAATTTGTTGCTAACCTCGCGGTTTTTACAACTTCGCCGAGCTTTGTGGGCTGAGCAGAGTGCTCAGCCCGAGACATCATTATTTAAATGGATTGGACTGTTCCCTACAACGCCAGCAACAAGGACTGTCTCCCGGGATACCGTACCTCGACTTGGTGCTGCGTTCTGGTTACTGGTTTAGTAAAAATATATATTTACTGGATGTTAGCATAATAACAGCACTATGAAGGTTGGAATAAAAGAAAGAAATGAAAAAATATTTATTTGTGGAATATGAGTGTTACAAAGATGTTACAAAATTATTTAAGCATTCCAACATATTCTACCAACTTGTGGTGTGTAAATATTTTAATAGATTTTTATTAAATTATTAATTTTAAATATTTATTTACTATTTAGATATTGTTTTTTTGTATTGATTACATGATTATTTATTAATACAAAAAAATTTTGTAATGTAAATTATTTATCTTTATCTACCGTAAACTACCACCGTTTCCAAACCCAGCCAGACTGGAGAAGAAATTCAAAACAAACTCCCCGGCAACCAATCATATTAAAAATACTTTATTATTAATTCTTGACTGCAAGAAAATCTTTGACACTATAATATTTTTTCTCTAAAAGTAAGTTGAATACCTTTTGAATACAAAATCTATTTAATGGAACTGATTTTAGATTTTTAGGAATTTGGTTGTATATACGAATGGACATGCAATACAAACTACTTTTGTAAATGTTGAGTTTTTATATATTTTTTTTCCATAGCATATTATTAAGGTAATCAACTTTTTCATTTATCAATTCATACTTCATATCACTCATAACAGGAAAATAACCTGTTCTGACATTGTGACCAATTATAATAAGTTATAAATAAATTATTCAAACAATTAGTCCAAAGTCTTTATTACAACATTTTCATTCTCGTATCCCCGAAGAGGCAGGCAACCAGGGCACTCAAGATTCACCATTACCTATATTAATAATAATAATAAATGCGAGTCTGTCTGTAACTCTTTCACGACTAAATCGCTTGACTGATTTTGATGAATTTATATATGTAAAGACCTCGGGTCTTATCCATTTTCATGAACAAATTTACCCTGACAAAGTCGTGGATGAAGATGCAGTTTTAAATAAATAAAAAAGACGGGTACGGTACTCCTGGAGTGCCGGCAGAAGTGAAAACTTGAATATTAACGTTGTGCATTTTTGATATTTTGGAATGGTTAAGGAATTGGTAATTTTGCACGAATTCCTTTAATTGTCAGTTTGAAAGTACTATCATTTATCTGGTATAATACAATAGTCCTGTGCTTAATCGGACATTTTTGGATTCGCACTGTAATCGTACAATCCGTAAAATGTACTAGTACACCTTATTAGTACCTTGTGCTAAACCATGAAACTTCAGTGTGTTAAAATCATCATATTTATTTCTCAAGACCAACTACTTTGTTTCCAAACTTTTTAGTGCGCCATCTGTGATCTTTTATCGTTATCATCAATATATTTATTTGTGTGTGTCAAATGCATGGTAGTGTGGGTAATGTTTTATTTATTGATTTAATGTACTTTATAAGCATTAGGTATTATTGAAAAATATTAGCGTTCTGCACTTCTACACATAAAGTATAAGTGTGCCAAATGTTATGCTCCTGGGTCCGCGCAATTTTCGTAAAAAGGGGTCTAAAGTTCTGGCATCACGTATTAATATATAGATTATACTTGTCTGAGTACCAAACTTCAGTAACACAGGGTTATTGATTTATTGTTTTATTGAAATTCATCGTAAGGATGCTAATAAAAAAATATAATAAAATATTTAATCATAAAACCCCATAAAGCTTACTCCAAGGTGGAATCATTCACTTAGATATCTTTTATTGGGCGCTGTAATATAGCATATCACTTACGCAAAAGGGCTATAGGGAAATATTTGGTACAATAAAATGCCTATATAAGCCATAACTGTTTTTAACCTTAAAAGGAGGAGATTATATTATATAAGACTGGCGGTCCGGTCGGGATTGGAAATGCGCCCGATTGGCGATAGGCTTGCCACCTATCACAGTGTGGGACTGAGTGTCTTCGGCTTGTCGTGGGTGCCATTGTTGTGCCTATGCCAACCTTTTTTTTAAACTACTATATTTTTTATACCTTTAATTGATTTCTCTGTCATTTCGAAACAGATTTAATAAATCTTTTTTTGTTTGAAATTACATATTTCCGAGATGATCCCATTCTCAAGTCAGGATCTGATAATAAAGTCTCTGAGAAATCGAGGTGAATAACTTTTGTGTAACCACTGACTTATTCAAATCGGAGTCAAATTTTTTGCAGTTTTACTGCGCTTATATTATTGATGTGCATAACTCATTAAGCTATCTCCACGCCCATATCTCTGAAGGATAGGCAAAGGCACAACCAGGGCACCTACGACTAGCCGTCAATTTCCAATCCCGACCAACTTTTTTTTTTAATTAGAAAATTGGAAAAATCCAATTTACTTTTTGTTGGCCGACCCGGGATTCGAACCCGGGACCTCATGCAGTCAAGTCCAAAGCCCGGACCGCTAGACCACAGAGGCGATTATTATTTATTAGAAAATTGAATATACACATTTTTTTATTGCCCGCCCTGGGGATCGAACACTGGACCTCAAGTCAATTCAACCTCAATAAGGTCGTGATAAAAAAAAAACTATTATTCATATACTAAAGAAGGAAAACACATATGAAGGTTTTCAATTATAATCTTATCTTAAGTATAGATACCCACAAGTATGCATGAAATAACATACATTTATCATAATTTGAAGTTAAATCATAGAGTTTAAAGTAATTGAGATAAAATAATGGCATCCGGTCATATCTTTCTTCTAGATTGTTGGTGCGTGACGAGGGTAAATAAGTACCACATGTTTATCCTACAATACCTACTACCTTTTAACTGACTAGCTACTGCTAGCGACTATGTACACGCGTTGAAGTAACTTTTCGTAATTAGCTATTTTATCAGCATCCTTTTTGGATGAGCTGAAATCTCTTTATCTGAGATAAGCTGACCTTTTGTACGTCTTTTAGTTATAATGTTCATGTAAGTGTACCAACAATAAATGATTTAATAAATAAATTTTCCCACAGTGAAATGTATCTATACTATCTATATCTATACTAATATTATAAAGAGGAAAGGTTTAATTTTTTTGTTTATTTCTTTGTTTGAAATGACTAGGCTCCGAAACTAGTGGACCGATTTCAAAAATTCTTTCACCTTTAGAATGCTACATTAAACCTGAGTGACATAGACGTTGTTTCATCAAAATCGATGCAGTAGAAGCCAAGTTACACAGGCGAAGTAGAAGCGAAGCGAAGTGCTAGTTCTTAATATTTATCCGGGCTATAAGCTACAGAATCACAAAAAATACTTTAAACAAAGAGTAAATACTACGTAATAAGAGGCGGGACTTCCATAGATACATAGCAAACCCGAATTTGTTTAAAGTTTACTTGAAAAAGTATAACCCGTATAATTTGAAAGTAAGTCTAAAGGCATTCAGATATAAGACAACTAGTGTCATATGATTTTAAACATGTGGACGATACAAAGTGATACTTGTCCGTCGACATTTATATAAACTACCACCAGATCGGAATCGCGGCCATACACTGAGAAGATCCGGCATAAAAATTCAGTGGGGCCCAATTTATTAACTTCACTTACACTTTCCATATACGATCCTTATTCATAGAAATACTGAAATAGATACAACAATTAGTTTAATTTACACTCAGATCCGGAAATGCAGACATCTAAATGTTTATCTCACTAAAAATCCAGCCCCAGTCGAGAATCGAACCCAAACCTCGCAGTTATTTGGTGGAGTTAAGCGTGTACCCCTCGACCAATGAAGCGGTCAATGAAAAAAAAATTAACAGACAAACTGACGAACATTTGTGTAATCCTTTTTTTGGGTTATGTGTCCTATATAAAATATAAAAAAAACATTTTTTATGATATTGGAAGGCAAACAAGCAGGCGGATTTCCTGATGGTAAGAAACTCACGGCGCCCAGAGAGTCTCTCAGAGACACCAAAGATGGTTATGGGGCGTTGCCAACCTAAGGCCAGGATGTTAGGCCTCGAGCAAAAGTAAGTTTACCGTCTACCTTATCCTCCAAACCGGAAAACGTCATGACATTATGGTGGCAGGAATAGGCAAGGTGGTGGTACCAATCCGGGTGAGTCGCTGCGAAACTCTACCACCTAGTCAGATGTCACGGTGTTAGTGATGGTAAGCCTATGCTCGCCTTTTACGAGCTGCCTGACAGGAAGGCAGATGGTCTATTCTGCAAAGGAGCCCGGACCAACACGGGATAAATCATTGTTTTTGAAATATAATTCTTATACGTTAGTTTGTTAATATTTTATTCTTTGTGTAGATATTGAACTAAGTACTAATTTTACGTTTTACTATTACCTGTTCGTTCGATAATAGTTAATTCTTTGGCCGCGGATTTTTTGCGTTTGAATTTGACGTAATTAAAATGGTTCTTATAGCCACATTACATACAGGTTTTGTCTTTTCTATACTAATATTATAAAAAGGAAATGTTTGATTTTTTGTTTGTTTGTTTGTTTGAAATTAATAGGCTATGAAACTACTGGACAAATTTCAAAAATTCTTTCACCCTTAAAATGCTACATTATGCCTGAGTGACATAGGCTTTGTTTCATCAAAATCGGTGCCATAAAACCCAAGTTACGCAGGCGAAGCTGCGTGAAACTTCTAGTATTTTTATAAGAGAGGTCAGCAAACAAACACACGGCTCTGTTCTGTGCTATCCAATCCCATTTTTTTAATACTATCCGACTCGGCGAACTTCGTTCACTTGACACTCCATACTCTCTGCCAAATCTGCCGGAAGAGTTGGCGTGAAAACAAATTGAAATTCGACCATTTTAAGATTTTAATATCCAAATTTTAATATCTTCTTGATAAGAACGCCATCTTCATTTCTTAAGACCAACTACTTTGTTTCCTGAATAGTTAGTGCGCCATCTGTGATCTTTTATCGTCAACATCAATACATTTGTTGGAGTGTGTCAAATGCATGATAATGTGGGTAATGTTTTATTTATTGATTGAATGTACTTTATAAGCATTATTATTGAAAAATATTAGCGTTCTGCACTTAACTTAACGACTATAAAGTGTGCCAAATTTTATACTCCTACGTGCTCGCAATTTTCGTAAAAAGGGTCCAAAGTTTTAGCATTACCTATTAATATATAGATTTATTTAGTACTTCATACAAAGTGCTGTTATATCTGTAATTTTTAAATTACAAAAATTACTATTCAGAAAATATAATACGGGACAATCTGTAAAGCAATATAAAGATAGAATAAATAAAATCGGACTACGCGTTAATAAATAATAGCAAATTTTACATATTGACTTTTACACCTCTCCTACGGGAACCCCTTTAATTAGCGGGATTAAAAGATTCCCTTAACCTTCCTTGGAAACTAAGTCTAACTGCCAAATAACGTTACGATCGGTTGGACCAATTTTGTTGATTCTTTTTTTTTTGTGTTAGTAACTGTCAGTCAATGTTTTTATGAAAAAAAAGACGGGTTGCACTTCGGGAGTGCCGGCAGAAGTGAAAACTTGAATATTAACGTTGTGCATTTTTGATATTTTGGAATGGTTAGGGAATATTTTTTCACGAATTGCTTTAATTATCAGTATGAAAGTACTATCATTTATATGGTAGAATACAATAATATCTAGTCTCATTCTTAAATACCTAATTGTTAATGTAATTTTTCAAAGTTATACCTTCATAAATCATTAATTTCTATTAACTGAGAAACTATAATATAAATACACATTCAAGTCGCAAACAAATTAAAAGATGTTTTGCTAAACTAATATCTATTTTATCTACCACAAACTGCAAGCCATTCAAAGCAAAAAACATTTTTCAGTATCTTATCAATTAATGAGTATCTTCACGCCCATTTCCCTAAAGTGGTAGGCAGAGGCACAACCAAGGCCCTCAATGTGATAGGTCACAAGCCTATCGCCAAACGGGCATACGAGGGCCAAACTGAAAGTTTTTAGAACTGGCAACTTAAAAGCATTATATTAAAAAAATAAGTTTAAATTTTGAAATAGAACTCTTTTCCAATAATATTGAGTATACATTTCATTCATTTGTCATTTGTTTTACTATTTGGCGGCAAATTGAAAATTGTCTGTGCACGTCAGAATGAATTTAAGCCGAGAATATTTTCGTGCAATGATTTTTTATGACTTTCGATGTCATATAAGTCAACAAGAA